>CM044886.1:36550928-36857792 GCA_024500025.1 Syzygium aromaticum | reverse complement strand
GAATGCTCTTCAGATTTTTTGATGCTCATTCTGGATGTGTAAGAGTCATTTAAATTTTTTTAATTGCATTTTGTGGAATTTTCCTGTGGTGTTTAGCTTTTCATTCTTGCATGTATGGTTCTCGTCTCACTACCATGAAAGCCATTTTCTATAACAAGAGAAAGAAAGTTAAGTCTGTTAACCCTATTTTCTTATGAGGGCATGGTAGCGGGATGGATGCAGGCTTCAGAATAAAGATGAACTTTGTTTATGATGTTGTGAAATCAATAGTAGTATTGAGCATTCAATGCTGGCATGTAGAAGTTGATGTGGACAAGTAAATACCATAATGGAATTTTCGTACGTATGCACGAGAAATTTTTGTAGTATGGCTTATAGCTGGTACATCACCAACCTTTCGAATGGATTGTTTACTGATGTAAATGTGTATGCAAACTAAGGCGTTTGCAAACTAAGGCCTGTCTTACTTATTTATAAATGTGTTGGTTCACTTGCTGCTTAGCGCAAAAAGGTAGTACAGAATACACATCGGCATATACTCAAAAATCAAATTCTACTGCACGGTAAAGCAATTTTATTTGTCGAGAATGGATTAGTAGTTGCTTGAGTTCATGGAGATAATTGTTTACCCGTTGACAGATAAGGATTGATGGTCAAGACATCCGGGATGTGACCTTAGAAAGTCTACGAAAGTCTCTTGGTGTAGTGCCACAAGATACAGTAAGTTAAAAGAGCAAGAAATTGCATTTTTACAGCTTCTTCACATGTTATCTTGTGTTTTTGTTACAGAGCTTGCAAGGTGCCGCTTTTATGAAGTGTGCTGTTGACCATTTTTCAGGTACTTTTCAATGATACGATATATCACAACATCCATTATGGATGCCTTTCAGCAACAGAAGAGGAGGTATATGATAAGCTTTGTGTTTCTGATCTGTTCTGCATACATAAGAATTTATCAAACATTTTACTCATTTCCAAATTCTCATCTTGACTGCTGATTCTCTAATCAGGTTTATGATGCTGCACGACATGCGGCTATTCATGACACGATTATGCGATTCCCTGAGAAATATTCAACTGTGGTAGGAGAACGAGGTCTCAAGGTGAGAAGTTCATTCTTTTTGTTGGACCATTCAATTTGATCTGGGCATACTATAGAGTGTTCCTCGGCACTGCCTTTCTGAGTAGGCTTGGATTTGGAGTTATTGGAACTAACGGGTCTTCTTGGGCAATAAAGTACTAGTTAGCAAAATGTAAACTGTCATGAGTCATTTGATTTTTCATTCATCCTAGAAAATATGGTGCAAGAAGATCTTAAATTAGAAAGTGGAAGTCTTGGCTTGAAACTCTTAAGGTTTGGTGTCAAACTACCTTTCTGATTGGGCAATAAGTATAGGAATAGTATGATGCATTTAATATAGAGCTAAAATACAGTTTTGACCCCAAGTTATTCAGAAATTCAACTTTTGTTGCTTATGATTTACTATATATATTGCCATGTGAAATTTTAAAGTGCATACTTTTCCATACTAGTGAGAGTCCATACTCATCGAGACAAAAGGTAGTGTGTACTACCTCTCTTCCCTCTCAGCCTACCTTCCTAACTAAATGATTTCCCAAATTTCATTTTACCATCTCTAGTTTTATCTATCCATAAGTACAATTTAAAATTTCAATGCATTGCATTCCGCAGGCTTCACTCTTGATTGTTCCATTATTTCCCAAAAATTGCCACAGGACAGTTGCTTGAAGTAACTCAAAATTTTTAGTTTATTTAATTTTCCACAATTTCATTTCGGCAGCTTGTTTCATACTTAATAAGAAGTAGCCAGAACAAAATTTATTATATGACCAACTTTAAGTAGTAACCACTAAAAAGTTTGTGCACAAGGAGAATAGCAGCCTTATCATCAGCAAGTTGCAAGTTGCCACTGTGTAATACTAAGATATCTCCAAAATAATTTGTTGATTGCGTATTATCACTATAAATATAACCCTAATTCAGCTTATGTTCGAATAGAAATAGTAATATCAATGAAAAGAATGAAAAAGCATTGGTCAATTTTCTTCTCGGTCAATTTTCTTCTCTTGCAATTCTGCCCTTGCATTGCCTCTTATGTTTCATTTAGGTGAATATTCAGCAGGATCCATTTTTTTCATTGTTATAATGAGTGAAGAACTGTTGCAGAATCATTCAATGACAAAGCTTAGTATTATCAATTTAAGTTATGCATACTTTTAAGGAAAATATTGCAGTCTTATATTCTTCAAGATATTGCAACTAATCTATTTTAGTGTGTTGCATTTTCAAGTGCCTTAATTAAGATCCTAAAAATAGATTCAGTGTACATGAAGCATTTTTATTGACATGCTCTTTTGTGAGTGATATATATCAACTGTCAAGCATATTTGTTAACAGTTGCACTTAATGAAAAAGTATTCTTCGTGGTTTGAGAAAAGCTGTCTTTGTAAAATTAGTTGTTTCAAGGACTAAATGGTAAATATAGTGATTATGAATGTGGTCTTTGGAAATTTAAAGATTTTGAGTAATCTGTGGAGCGCATTATTTTAGCTAGTCTTTTCATATCTTAGATAGCAATTTCCGATATCAGATTGTCAATTACAACTTAAAAATGAAAATTTACGTGATGAAATGTCAAAGGAACCATAGATAGCAATGTATATTAAGCCTAATAGAAGAAAAAAATTCACATTAACATCAATTAGGTTATGCATTCATTTCCTCACTTCCATTCTCAGTAATTCCTTATTTTTATGTGATGTCTTTCAACCGTTTTATTATCTATGCATATTTGGTAGTGGGTTTTTTTGGGGGTCAAACATATATGGTAGTGTTCACATGTAAGGTTTTGGAACCTTTCTACTGTCCTCTCGTGTTTGTCAAGTATGTATCATTATTGTTTTTAAAGATCTGCACGGGCAGTGGAGTACTCAGATGGAACTTTAAGCTGTCTTGTTCTCCACTGATATAAATTTTAGGAGGGTAGACAATGTTTTCAGGTAAACTAAATTCATCCATGATGGCAACAAAATACCTCAGAATTTAAGTTTTTATCGCTTGTTGCCCTTTTGGGGTGATTTTGAATGAATAAATTATTGACGTTCTGTTGCTCTTCAGTGGATTAAGACCTAAAGGTTGACTTGTCCGTGCAGCTGAGTGGTGGTGAAAAGCAGCGGGTCGCACTTGCTCGTGCTTTCCTGAAGGCCCCGACAATTTTGTGAGAAATCTTCTTTCCGTGTAGTTAATTTTAAGTTTTCTGTCAGTATGGATGATCCTTTTTCTCCCCCTGTTTTAACATTAAGAAGAGGGAGTTGGTTGTTATGTTCCATTTTTGAGGCAGGCAGTTAGGCTTCAGACTATATATGTTTAATCTGACTAGTTAACAGATGTGTTTCAATTCCTTCATCGTCACTGGACATATTATTGCCACCTAAATTCTATATAGTTCCTTGATCCAGCAAACTGTGGGTTGGTATGTGCAGTTGCTTTTAAGTAATTAAATAATGGCATCCCTAGGTAGTCGTTGTATTGAGTATGTTACAAAATTGGTCCCCATCTTCATTTCCTCCGATATGTTATTCGACGACTCACAAGCTATTTTCAGAATATTTTCCCTACCAAACTTCCCATGAAGCTTCACTTCTATAAAGCGGCAATTAATACTTAATGGCGGCTCTTTATTTGTGGCCAACCATGTTCATTCATTGAGTAAGTACAATCCAAACTTACAGCTTATGAGTAAATAATGGAGCCTGCCTAAAATTCACTCTACCTCTTACCCAAAAACTTAGTATGCTGGTAGAGCTTTCCAGTTCTTTTTGTTGTGATGGAAATTCTTGTCTTCCTTGTTGCAGACAATTGATAATTCTTCATCGTGCTTTGTTTTTCAGGCTTTGTGACGAGGCAACTAGTGCACTTGACAGCACGACAGAAGCAGAGATATTAAATGCATTAAAGTCGCTTGCTAACAATAGAACTGCAATATTCATCGCTCACCGGCTTACGACAGCAATGCAATGTGATGAGGTAGCTATTGTCTGTTGTGTGCATAGAGACTTCAGTCTGATAACCCTTACCGTCTTCTGCTAATTACTTTCATGTCCATGCTAGCTTATAAGTAGAGCTTCACTCTCAATGTTCGTTTCCAGATTGTAGTTCTAGAAAATGGGAAGGTTGTCGAACAGGGAAGACATGAAGATCTTTTGTTGAAGGCTGGAAGATATGCTCAACTATGGGGGCAGCAAAACAACGCAACGGATGCAATTGATGCAGCTATCAAATTGAAGGAGTAAGGTACTTTTCAGGAGCCATGCATTTGTCTATCTTATGCTGGAAGTCCCAGGGGGTTGGCAATCACATCCATTAAACCGAGTTTTCATCAGCAGTGCCTATTAGATTTAATTGGAGTTATGTAAATGTTGAGCTGGTGGGTCTTGGTTCGGCCATGGGCATCTAGCTTGTCTTTAATAGCATTACTGCAGTTTTATGGGTTTGTTCAATGGCCTCAAATGTGAAAATATTGGGAAACTATAATCATGACAAGTTCTCTCAAGTTTTTAGCAGATGTTTGGCAAAGGATGAAGGGCACCTAATATTTGTCTTTCGATTATACTATGGTTTCTGTGAGATTGCACAGTGGATGCAAGTAGATACTCTTGTTTAGATTTATGGCCGACGTGCGATTTTGCGTCGGTTTGTACTTTCTCGTTCATCAAGATTTTATCCTGTGTGGACGAGATTGTGGTCTTGAAGTTGATGCTTCCTTTACTACTTGAAGCTTTTTCTCGTTGTACATTGGATCAATTGTGACATGCTACACTTATGCTCTTTCTGAAGGCATTGTTGATTCATAGAAACTTAGAATTGCCTATACAATAAGATAGTTTGGAAGAATAGCCTTTCATAGTTACGTCACGTGTCGAAATCTTGTGATTTTTCATATTTTATATGAGCAAACATGATTGATTCATGTAGCCATACATAGTTATTTAATTATATATTTCATGTCACTCACTCTATAGTGAATGTGCTATATAAGTGTGTCAAAAAAAAAAATTCACGAACAATCCTCTGACATTGTGTCATGTAATTTGCTAACTTTTTATGTAACTTGTAATCAATTCATCATACTATAAATATTCTTATTTTTATAATCTACAAAACAACCTTCAGATTCGGGTATGAGCACACTTTTGACAGTATTGAAACATCAATATTAGATCATCGACAATATTAAAAACATCGATTACTTCTTAAACGTTTTTAATCACAGAGAAATGTGATATTGGACTCAGTTTTGAATATGAGTTCAGGTTTCATGTGGAACTTATCTCTTTTGAAAACATTCTGATTCTTTATGCGTAAATATAAAGAGTGAAAAAAAAATTAGAATTATATAGCATAAAATAACACAAAGATGTTGATCCATTTTTTCTATATATTTTCAGTTGTCGCAAAATGAAAGATTGAGAGAATTATGAATATATACGATTATTATAAAATTCAAGTTTAGAAGATAAGATACACATACAAGAGTTCACGAGAAAACAATTGTATATCTTAGTACTATTAGAAGAAATGATATACAAAAGCGCTGCTCCTTTAGCTATGCTAATGACATTCACCATGTAATGCAAGTTAATGCTAAATTCTGAACTTTCTTTCTATCCTATACTTGTACTTAGGTAGTTGCATAATCATAAAACAACTTTCATTTCAACCTGCATTATCGTAAAGTGAGAAGCAGAAGACAAGCGTCTGAGAAGTAGCTTCTGTTTTAGTTTTCTTATCTTATGGAATGTGTATACAAAAAGGAATATAATGGGGCTTTAAATGAAGATTTCTATGCCGTATTAAGAGCAAGATTCGAACGTGGAACGGGCTCATAGCAATGCGAGCGTGATGTCCGTGGCATCGTTTCGGCCAAACCCAAAATGAAGAAAACGAGAGACATCATAGGCTTTGGTTGTTCCCTCCCATCCCACGGCAGAAGAAAGCCCGTCTCATCAAAATATCCGAAACTCTACTGTCTTGTCTCTCTCTCTCTCTCTCTCTCTCTCTGGGTTTTTTTTGGTAGTCTTGCATTGCTTGTCTCGTCGGTGGCTTTGAAGACTAGAGAGTTTACGACTGGGAGGAGGGAGTGAACCGAATCCTGGACCGGAATATGAGCTGACCCTCACTGACTGTCTTCGTCTTCTACATCCATTCCACGCCCAGATCGATGAAATTCAATCAAAAAGATGGCTTGCAGGAGGCAGCGGCGGCAGCAGCAGCAGCAGCAGCAATCGGAGAAGCCATTTGCTGAGTTCAATTCCTCATCATCTTCGCTGGCCGCCAAAGCCATTACAGCATCCTCCGCCCACGCCCAGTCTTCTCTCTCCTCTGCTTACACTTACGCTCCCCCTTCCTACAAGGTCGTCCCCCCCTCCCCTCCTGGTGTTTCCCCTATTCGCCTATTTCTTCTCCTTTGTTTGTTCGCCCTAATTCCTTGACTTGTGGGTGCTGCAGGATGGCGACGATGATGATGGTGATGATGCTGATGCTCCGCCTATCCACTCCGCCAAAGCTCCCGATGAGCCCAAGCAGGGATTTTGGGGTGCTCTTGCTAGGAAAGCCAAATCCATTCTTGACGATTCGGCAGATCCACCTTCCCCGCGTCAGCCTATAGCGGACCAGGTTATTCCCATTCCACAGAGATCTCTACTTTTTGCTCAGTTCCAAATCCAATCGTATGCTTAGCTTCTTCCCCTTTTACGCTTTGCTGTTGGGTATCTGCAGCTCCCCACTCCATCTCCTCCGCCCAAGAGCCGGCCGAAACAAGAAAGCCCTCCTGCGTTTCAGAAAGGAATTGGTGCCATTGCTTCCTCTCTTAATTATATTGGTAACGCGGTGGAGGTAATCTTCTCCCTCCACTCTTGAGGTTTCTTATGACTCCTACACGAAATTCATGCTTCCAAGTGTATACTGCCCCTATTAAAAACACCAGAGTATCACCTGTACTGGTGAAATCGAATAACCTATGTCCTAGCCAGTTAATGCCAAAGCTCAAGATCCAAAACCATGTCTTTCTTCTTCCCACAATGGATGGACAAGTCTCTAGCTTTTGACTTTCTCTTCCTGCCACACTATTATTCACATGATGTTGGAAATCTCTTTTTCTTCATATTCTTGCTCTTTAGAGGCGAAATGCATACCTGGTTGCAATTTCATTGCATGCTGAACTTCTGTAACTTTTTAGTGAGGTAAAGCAGAAAAAGCATTAAGGTTTTGAACTGGTAAATATTCCCCAATTTGCATATGGCATAAGCGAGATGTGTCGTGATCATATCTCTCTAGATCACTCTCTTCCTCTCCATTCGTATTATTATTCAATTCCCATGCTTTAATCTTAGTACAAGTTTCAGCTTACACGTGACCACACATTCATTTACCAGTTTAAACATGTAGATGAGGTAGTAGCTGTTACCAATTTTCACATATTATATTGTTGAGCATTACAATATCCCATTTCAATCAACTTAAAACGCTGAACTACGCAAAAGGACAATTAAACCTCACCCGGTTAGGGAATTTCTCAAAGCAAAATCTAGATTCTAGCTCTTAGTATGCTCAGTTACACATTGCATGAGCAACTGAGTTTTGCTCCTTCAAAATTCATGAAAATGCCAGGAAGTATGTCTTTCCGACATATGTTTATAGTTTGTTTGCCGGATATCAGGCTTAGACAAGTCCACAACTGAGTTGGTAACGACTAAATCCACCAGTCAATGTAATGTTGGTGTTGCTGTATGGGATGCCATTGAACAGTTTTCTGCAAAGCTTTTGTGCAAAATTAAGTAGTATGTAGTTGCTAATTCTTCTGAGAAATCCGCTGGAAGAGAAGGCTTCAAATGTTCAAAGCTGAATTTGGTTTAGGCTTCCAAATCAAGTAACTATTTAATACTTGATTCCGGGGATTCTGTTCCTGTATCTTCGGAGGAGAAAGTTGGTAGCAGTGGTTGAGTAAAAAGTTATTTCTATTAAGATGTTGTACAATAGCAAGAGCCATAACCAGTTCGTCTAACACAAGATTGAGAGAGGATAAGAGTCATTCTCATTGCCTCGAGCACATGTATGGCTGTTGAAATTTAGTTTAAACCTCCAAACAAAGAGTTACTCTTTCCTCCAGCTCTTTTACTCGCTTTATTATCGGGGTTCGAAGGGCGCTATATATCGGGTGGCTCATAATGTATTGATAAGGTTTTGCTGAATGGCATGAATAAGCAGTTATTTCAACCCCGGTATATGTTTACATTCTAATGTTTTTACTTTTATTTCTACTGAGGCTGCGTTTTCTCTTTTCAGGAAGGTATTAATATCGTGGAAAATCATGCAGCCAACATCATTCAAGAAACGCGCAAGCATGCAAAGAAAAAACCTAGCAGGTTTGAGGAATGGAACAAGGGACTGAACCAGCATAATCCATTGCAACAACCCCAAACCCTATCACAGATGCAATCAGAGCAGGAAATTCAATTGAAGGCTTCTCGCGACGTAAGGTGGCAACTGTATATCACCGGTTCATATGATGGCTTGTCTTTGTTTCCTGAGTTTTGTGTAGCCTTTAACATTGTAGTCACTGCATGAAGTTCTCTTGAAGGGATATGGATCATCTATACTTACAAGATGGAAGATGCTTCATACATTTGAAGTCTTCTTATCCTAATTTGCATCCTCAGCCAATATGAAATGAACAAGCAAACAATAATCAAGATCAGCATTTGTAATGTGACGGAGAACGTGAATGCGAACTAATTGTAGGTTTAGTTTACCTTATCCGCTTGAGCCAGAAGACGTACATAGTCTATCCTAAAGCATCTCAGGATCGTATTGTGCTATGGTGAGAACTGGCAGGAAGTGGTAGAAGTAAATAGAAGAGCCCGAACAATTTCTACCATATAGTTGGACTATATGCTGATCTGATACATATCAAGTGTGATGGCATAAAAGGATTTGTAGGCCACCGCACTTGTGGGAAGAAGCTTAGTTTGTTGTTGCTGTTTTTTTATTTGGATATATCATAGTCTGTCATCAATTTTGTGAGATAGAACAATGTCTTTTGTGGACAAATGACAGGTTGCAATGGCCATGGCTGCCAAAGCAAAGCTTCTTCTTCGGGAGCTGAAAACTGTCAAAGCAGATTTTGCTTTTGCAAAGGAGCGATGTGCTCAGCTAGAAGAAGAAAATAAAATGCTTCGGGAAACTCGTGGAAGAGGTGAAAGCCCGGAAGATGATGATTTGGTAAGATTATGGTGATAATCTCTCTTTGAATGTCATTATGTTGATTATTTTTGGGTCAACGACGAGATTTTTCCTACCTTAGTGGGCTCGTACTCTCGATGTCCTTTTTGCCTTCAATTTCTAACACTTGGTGGTGGAAAAATATGTTTCTCCAGATGCCTTTCTATTTTTTACCAATTTACGCAGGGGCAGTTTGTTATATGTTCTCTTGTCACACTTCATTAGCTCATTTGGACAACTCTTCTCTGAGATGGGAACATAAGTATTAAAAAGAGATTGTTGGACCAATTTTTTCTGGAAAAAGTAAATACCAATTGTCATAACATGTCTTTTTTTTTTCTGGCATGAAATACTGAAATGGCCTGTCCGTATCTCATCAAAAGATGATTAAGATGATGAGCATGATCTTCATCCGACCACCTTTCCATCACCAACCCCGGCCACAATTACGTTGTTTATGGTTGTTTAGTCTGCATATATCTCTTAACTAAAGAGGGTGTGGAGGAACTGTAAAGGATCCATTTATCTAAGAGTAATCAGGGGAAGAAGGCTTTGTCTATTTGTTGTTTACCGATGTCTGGTCCAATTTCACATGTTTGTATTTTTTTTATTCACGGTTTGACCTAGGAGATGTTTATTGCAAGCCCCCCTTATCTGAATTAAAGGTTCATTGTATGTCCATTTCAGGTGCGACTTCAACTTGAGACACTTCTAGCAGAGAAAGCTCGGTTGGCACATGAGAACTCAGTATATGCACGTGAAAATCGTTTCCTGAGGGAAATTGTGGAGTACCACCAGCTCACCATGCAGGATGTGATATACTTGGATGAGAATGCAGAAGAAGTCAATGAAGTTTACCCTTTGAAAGTGCCCCTGGTCTCTAATTTACCAGCCGGTGCTGCTTCTGTGCCTCTTAACTCACTGTCTTCTGCCTCTCCCAAGGGTGCTCAGGGCACAAGCCAGGAAGCGACATGGACTTCTCATCCTTCACTATTGCCAGAACCTGTGGAGCCTGTTGGACGTGCCAGACCAGCTGGCTCTTGAGTCAGCTTTCATGGTGATGAAAGATGGAAGTAGATCACAGAACTACTTTTGAAAGAGCAAATTGTATGGAACGATGGATAATTTTAACAAAGATGGCCCGACTTCTCTTCTCCTCCTCCCTAGTTGAGCTTCTTTGCTTTTGCTCTTAAATCATCTACAGGGACTATATGTTTAATGACAGATACGAATTTTAAGGAAAGAATGTTTAGTTACTCTTAGAAAAAGTTTAAGTGTATCTACTTATCATCACACGTTCAATTACCCTGATGCCTCTTGCGTATTTTGGTTAGATTTATGATGGGCAAAATGCTCTGTACGTAGGCCCGATATACGTGGTACTAGCAAGACATTTCTACGTTTTCCAACTTTTATAAGCAATTAAGCATGTTTTTTAGCCCAGATTTAGTGCTATCTCTTTACAATAGATATTGTACGTCCTCACTAAGAAGATGAGTCTAACATGAGATTTTGTCATAATAGGCATTCTTACATTATCTCCAAACTATAGTCAAAATATACGCGACCATGAATCATTAAATTTTCCACGCTCTTAAAATGGATGATTTGATAATTAGAAAATAGATATATAAAAATATTGGGGATAGGTAATTATACCAGAAGATGAACTTCATATTTCGAAACTAGATGGTAATCGGATATTTGACCGTTTATCTAACTAGGGAAAAGTGCCAAAAAGTCATAAACCTTTTGCATTAGTATCAATTCATTCCTAAACATTTTGTATTTGTGTCAATTAAGTCATAAACCTTTTGTTTTTGTGCCAATTCAGATCTTCTAACCAATTTTAACCGGATATTGCTAACGTGGATGCCGGCTGGTCATCGGCGCTGACGTGGACAACTTCAATAATATTTTAATATTTTATTAAATTTTTATTTTATTTTTATTTTTATTTTTTTCCGCCCTCCCCCCCTCCCTCCTTTCTCTAGCCAGTCATCGGACCGGCAACGACGAAGCTCGCCAAAGGCCAATGCCGGCGAGGTCAACCTCACCGGCTACTGGCAAGGGCAGCCTCACCCTGGGCGGGACTCGACCTCACCGGATCGGCGACCAACTAGAGGCTAGAGGCTGGCGCCAACAAGACTCGCCCTCGCGGGCCACTGGCAAGGGCAACCTGGAGCTGGGCAAGGCTCGACCTCGTCGGATCTAGTGAGATCGAGCCTCACCGGTGGCTGGCGAGGCCCGACCTCGCCAAATCCGGCGAGGTCGTGCCAGCCACCGACGAGGCTCGACCTCGCCAGCAACTAGCACGACCTCACCGGATCTAACGAGATCGGGCCTCGCCCAGCCATGGCGAGGCTCGCCTTCGCCATCGCTGGCGAGGGTAAGCCTTGCCAATGGCTAGGCTAGGCCCGACCTCACCGGCGTTGGCCAGAGGAAGGAGGAAGGAGAGGGGGAAAAAAAGAAATATTAATAAATAAATAAATATTCAATAAAATATTAAAAAGTTATACACGTCAACGCCGATGACCAGCCACCAGCCAATTGATGACCACATCAACAAAATTGGCCGGAAGGACTGAATTTAAGCAAAAACAAAAGGTTTATGACTAAATTGACACAAATACAAAAAGTTTATGACTGAATTGGCACTATAAAAAGGTTAGGATTAAATTGGTACCAATGCAAAAGGTTTATGACTTTTTTGGCACTTTTCTCAATTGAATTATATATAGATTCAAGATAGATTTTCTATGAACATAAGCAAAATTGTTCTTTTAACATTTATTACCAAAACATGCATAATTCCATTAGAGATTTATTACTAGAATATGCAACATACGCCTAAAAATTAGATATTTGTTAGGATTATGTAATAAAGTGCTCTTCGAAAACTGAAAAGCCTAATAAAACTCGCGCATGAACGTGCCACATAACTAAATGTTGCTCGATTGCACAAAAAAAAATGTTTGCTCGAGATTTGCCCATGTTTGAACCGTGGAACATAAGTCATACAAACTATTGAAATATATCCAAAAGAATCCACGAAAATCTATCTCAGTGTCTTTTATTCACATGAAGTCCTTTGGACGTGTTCTTGGATAGACAAAGAAAGTTAGCTCTCAGCTGTTTGACACCGTCTTCAGACTAGGCTGAGTTCAATGAAAGCGTCTGTCTGACGAGCAAATATCATCCAAGAATTGCATTGAGAGAGAAATCGATGTTAAGCCAAGTGTGTGCCTGGTTCTTTCATGAGGTGTTCATTCAGACGTAGTCTCGTCTTTGAAGTGTCACATATGAACGCCAAATAGAGAATAGTAAATCCAATAAGCACCCAAATCAGTTTTTGGTTTCTTTATGTCTTGCACAAAGGTACAGGATCCGGTCTCCCTAAAACAACTCATGCCACGGAATAGTGTGGTACATGTAGGGGTTGCCATACTTAGCTGATAGCAAATTTTGCAAAAGAAAATCAGAACCTCGCCAAGTTCAGGTTGGAATTACCAATACCAAGCTGAAAGTGGCAGAACAAACGGTTGACACAGGGAAGATTGACGTAACTCTGCTTTTATTCTGTCTCTATGTCCCGTAAGGCCGCGTTCAAATCACAAGCAGTTTTTTTTTCGCTAAATAAATCACAAGCAGTTGTGATGTGTTCTTCAGGTGTTCCAGCAAATCCAATATGAAAAAGAAGCACTCCAAACAAATACTCGGGAAGACAGTCGAAAATCAGAATCACCAAGGAGACCGCAGGTCAGCCCCATTGCTCTCTCCTTGAGTCCACTGTGTCCCCTAGCTTCCTAAGATTAATGTACAATCTGCAGAGGCAGAAGATTCACATGTAACATCCAGTAAGTATGCTATGCTATGCGTGTAAATTTCTTGTGCTTCACGAAGGCATGTCTAAGCTTATGATAATTGTTTCTATAATGCTCCAACGAGAAGCACAGCTGCCTTATAGCCTCCCGCTTCTGCTCCGCACTTTCCAAGATCATACCATCTCGCCTCTGGATCTCTTCCTCCATCTCCTTGGCTCTTCTTCTCCATTCTTCCACGACCTTCTGAAACCCTTCAGAAGCAGCAATCAGCTCAACATGCTCCATATTTAACTTCTCCAACTGCCTATTCTTTTGATCCATCTTATCCTCCTTGGACCTAATCTCTTCTTTGAGCCTAAGGACTTCAGCATCTAGCTCGTTTCTCTCTGATAGGAGCATGTCATAGCTTCTCTTTAAATTTTCCAAGCAATCATCTCCCACGGCCATCTCTGCTTTCATATGCTCGATGACTTTGTTAAGGCATTCTTCTGTTCCTATGCTCTCAGCCTTCACCGTTCTGATTTCATCTTCCAGACAGCGTCCCCGCGACTCCTCTTCTCTGAGCTGCTGCTCCAGGTGGCTCCGTTCTTCTAGCAGTTTAGATATTTCAGCCTTGATCTGAGACTTTTCTGGAAAAATCTTCTCCTCAGCATCAGAAACCGCAGTTTTCAGTTCCCTAATTTCATGATCCCGGTCTGATAAACTTGCTTTCAGTCTTAACATTCTTTCCTGAAGTTTTGTCACCTCTCTTTTCTCTGCATTATACTTGGTTTTCCAAGTAGCAGCATCTTTTTTAGCCAATTCGAGCTGATCCTGCAAAAATCGATTCTTCTCTGAGGATCTACTGTCCTCAAGCTCTTTTCTCAAACTAGCTATTTCGATCATTCCATCCAGAAGCTTTTCTTTTAGGATTTTTATCTCTTCCACCAAAACTTGATTCTTACTGTCCGGAAGCTGTGACTTCAGAGTCTCATGTATGTCCAGCTCAACCTCCTGCATTTTGATATCTTCCTTTGTCAATTTAAGTGCATCCAACTCCGAAATGTCACTAGCAAATTCCTTAGAACCATATTTCTGGAGCTGAACCTTTAGCTTAGCGATCTCCTCCTTTGCAAGGCGGACCATCTCGTTTGCAGTTTTGAGCTCCTTCTCATACTTCGAGATTATAGATGCAACATCATCAGAAGCATCAAATTTTACTTCTCTCCGTAAACCATCTCCATTTTCTTCCTGCTGCATCCGGACCCGCTCTCTCATGTCCTGGAGTTCATTCTCCAGTTCCATCACTTTCAACTGCAGCCCTTGATCAATGCCACTGCCTGAATAAACTGAGTAATTATTAACTGAAGAAGTATCACAATCAGGCTCAGAATCTGTAAGTGAAGACGATTCATCTCCCTCTCTATGAAAACTATCAGAGTTGTTTCCACCAGAACCGAGGAAGAAGTCAATGCCAGCAGCTTGAAGCCCAGATCTGCGGCGACCTAGCTTTAAATCAGGTGAAGGCAACGAAGAAGGCGGTTCAGAACCGATGTCTGAGATGCCAGAGCCCTGAGATTGGAGATCTGAAGGAATGTTTTTGCGCAATTCTCCAGTCAGGTGATCATAACGCTCTGCCAGAGACCTGTACATGCGGTAGAACTCCTCCACATGGGAGACCAAATCTGGCCTCCTTTTATAGTACATTTCCGCCTTTTTCGCAAAAGAATCTCCATCTTCTTCGATAAGTTTCAACATCCTTTTCACGCCCTGGTCCATCTCTGATGTCAAGGACCATTTCGTCAATATCTTTATTCATAATTTAGATGAGCAAACAAATGAAATACAGATTCAACATTTAACATTTAGGAAAACGAAAATTACTTCTTTATCTTTAGAAAGACAACAAACAGGAACACAATGCAGATGGAGAAATCAGCCACACTAGAACCAAAAAGGCCAGCGAACATACTAAAGAGTCATCAATATCAAGAGCTATGCACTCAACATACTCCAAAAGTGCAGGAAAATTCGGGTCCTTGCAAAAAAGTGGATGTCAAATCTCAATATGCATTGCCAATCCAGAAGCAAATGCCGTTCTCCGTATAAAACCCAGGGAGATAAGAGTATGCTTTCAAGGCTTGTGAAGCTAATGTAGCAAAGCAAAAGCTGAGAGCACGTAAAGAAGAACAAGAGGATACCAAAATTTAACCGAACTGACATGTTATATTTAGAATGCTATATGCTAGAAAGAAGGAGCGTACGGACCCATCAAATTGTCAGGAAACACCTCAAACTTGTTCTGCCATCTAGCAAAGTGTCAAAGGCACGGTAGCATAATTGGATAAGCCTAGAGCAGCAACCATCAACATCACGACCGGGGCTCTCCATTGTAAGACATACATATGCAGTGAAGCACGGCAGACATACAGATAAGTGGGAAAGAGGTGGCATTACCCTCGAGATTGTCGGCAAGCCATTTGGAGTTCTTGGTACCAATATGGCTATCCCACCACCAAGAGTGCGACTTTCTGGGTTCCATTCTCTTCATCATATTCTTGCGGAGAGCACCTGAAGGGTGATTAGAACTCCCTTCAAAAATGAGAAGGCGCTAAAAAAGATGCAAACTTTGAAATAGAAACTGCATTCCCAAGTCCTAACGTTAATGAAGCCCATGAAGAACACGAATGAGCCCTGGACCCGATCGAGCGTGGGCCACTTTGCATAAAATGAAGCCCATGAAGAAACAAAATCATAAAACAGTTGCCGCCGCGGGAGGAAACTCCTGGAAGTGGAAGGCAGGTGTGTTTTGACCACTGAACAGACAAACTCCAGCTGCACCAACGTGCCTGTCTCTATGACTCTCTCCCCTATCCCGTCGGTTTCATTTTCTTTTTTTAAATATTAAGAAAAGAGGTAATATTGTTATTCATTGACAAGAAGAAATACGAAATTCGCAGGCGTGTGTCGTGGAACACGACCGCAGATGCAAAAAAAAAAAAAAATTGCACCTGGATGGGGATGCGGATCACTGGGGATTGGAAGCCAAATCCAATCTAGAAGGGAGAGGTAGGAGATTGGTTTACATGAAGTGAAAAACCATTGATTGCCCCCAAGAGATAGGAAGACAGAGATGGAATGGGAATTCTGGATACATCAAATACACGAAAAGATAAATCGATGGATGTGTTGAGATCTACCAACCTACCCCGCCTGCCTGCTGCGGCAATTCCCGGCCAAGAGAGATCGATGGGTTGAATTGGGAGAGAGGGGAGAGGAGAGCTTGCAGAGGTAAAGAGAAGGGAGCAGAGAGAGAGAGAGAGAGAGAGAGAGAGGATGGATCTGAATCTGATAAGTGGTCTGGACAAAAACCAGTCTTGTGGGGGAAATTATGGCCTTCTCCTTCTCCTTCTCCTTCTCCTTCTGCTGCTCCTCTTCTCTTTAAGTTTCTCCCTCTCCCTCTCCCTCTCCCTCTCCCTCTCCCTCCCTCAGGAAAAGAGAGCAAGTTATGGTTTGAACGCGGAACCGACTCTTTCTTGGACCTTCACTGCCTTCCCTTCGCCCCCACCCCCCCGCCCCCTCCCCCACAATTTGGGGGTTCAATCTCCAAAGCGAAGGAAAAAAAGGGGACTCGCTACACGCGCTCTCCCTCTCTACGGGTCAAACCCATTAACCACTATTAATTAACCAATTCAAGAAAGGAAAAGAAAAAGAGAGAGAGGAGCCGGGAGCCGCCCAATGATCGCGACAATTCCAATCCTTTGGGATGTCATCATCCTTCATGGAGGTGTTACGAGTCATTTCCCGCACTCCGACGAATGCCATTTTACCATATATCGTGCAAATACGTGCGTCTCCCTCCCCCGCCACGTGCGGCCAGCATGGTCATTGGATGCGTGACATGGCACCGGGCCACGGATGGATGCTACCATTATATCCACACCGTTGCCAATTGGAAACACTCTGCTCCTCTCTCTCACGCTATGGCTACTCTAAACTTCGCACTCATATTTGTATCTTGCGGAACCAGCGGTGAGAGAGGTGAACAAGCGACAATTGGTTGCGTTATAGATGGAGAAACAAAGCGACGTACGAGTCGTGGTGGGGAGCCATCAATGACCGCAACCCGCTATAAAGCCCATTGCCAAGGCAAGCAAAAGGGACGCCAGAACCGTCCCCAAAAAGGTAAAACGGCCATGGACGAGCTGTTCCTTTTATGATCCGATGTGCTTTTTTCTTGAAAGACAAATAATTGTAAACGAATCCGACCGACCTGCTTTATGAACCATCCACGAGCTCCACAATACATACGAAGCCTATCTCATCCAATATGCTCTCTCTGTCTCACTCTCTCGTTTCACCCCCCCCCCCCCCCCCCTATTTTTCGCTTTCCTTGGCAACAATCTTTCAGTTTTCTTCTTTCCTCTCCAACATTTCTTAGGGGGGATATCTCTTTAAAGAATCATCGTAGTAATAGGTAAAAATGACAACTCGTGGCCGGGACATGCTCGCGACACCGGAAAACGCTGAGTGGGCCAAAGACACTACATCCGTTTACGCATCCAGATACTGACTCATCTTGTCACGGTCTACTCCACGAAGTTTGTGTCTCAATTCAATCCCCCATTACTTCTTTGAATCTCACGGCTCCCCTATCATTATCGTCTATATAAGTGGCCAGAGTGATAAGTGAAATTGAAATCCAATCATTCTCTTTCAGCAGATTCTGAGGTCAAGCACCATCCATTTCTCACATCATATTCGAGATTTCTAAAGGTAAAAAGAACAAATCCCCGAAGTACAAATATCTTTAGGAACATAATCATGCACAGAGTTGCTGTTGTCTTCAAGTACTCCGATTCCTCATGATCACTTGTAGAATTCAAAATCAGTGTCGGGCTTCTTCACGTTGGCACGGTAACCTTTCTCAAAGTCCTTAGGTAGTATAACATAGCGGTTCTTCCTAACAGCATGCATCCCAGCTTCTTGACAAATAGCAGCAATCTGTAAAACCAAGAGTAAAAACATACATCCAAATCAATAACATACAATTACAGGGTTGAACATACATCCATATCAATAACGCATAATTACAGGGGAAATAAAAATGCTGTTGGTTTGACAACAAAAATCACTGTAGCCACCACACCAAAAGGATAACCATCCCTCCACAATGCCAAGAGTACCAATTACTACGGCTGCCTAGAGATGAGTACGGCCCACCCAAGTCAAGTCCCCCTCCCTCCTCTTTTTCTTTTATTTTCCTCTTCTTTTTCATCTGTCTGTGTGTGTGCGGTGTGCGTTGTATGCATTGGCGGGGGAGGAGAGTTGTCCAATCATAAAAGGGCAAAAAACACTGGATGTGGTGGATCTAGTAATCAGATAGAGGCGTTAGAGTTATAAGTCGTGGCCCACAATCTACTACTTTAGCCTGGTCAGACCACGCCTATACTTTCCACACACTGTTAACTGGACCCAATGAAAGCTAAAACTTTACATGTGAGAACATCTGTTATGCTATAAAGCAGAAACTATCAGGTTTTCTAACCACAAGGCAACAAATTTTAAGATTATGCTGTAAAACATTCCCTAAAATCACAGCAAACATGCAAGCAACACAACATACAATTAACATGTCCAAGAAGTTCTACAGTGGAGTTGAAACTGCCGAAGGAACACAACAATCAAACACAAATGACAATTTCAAAAAGCTCTACCCACTTTGACAGACCCCTACTCTTGGAAATTCAAGAACAAGTATGACTTGGTGGAAGGATAGAGTTCGGCGAAGAAATAAAAGACATATGAGAAGACAGATAACAAATTTATGAGCTAGCCCCATTTCTTAAAACCCACACCCTGTTCTGCTGGTTCTGACAAGCTTGTAGATTGCTCGAAAACTAGCGAATTGAAATTTTGCTTTCATGGCCAGAAGATAAAGCAGAGGATGATATATCAAACGATACTTGCTTTATACAAAACCAAATAAGTAGTGAAAAGAATAGCAATCAAGTCAAGAGCCTGCAAAATGAATAAACTAACCTCAGCAGCACTAATTTTATCTGGTCGAGAAACATAGTCTTCAAGGTCCACCTCATCACTTAGATTCATCTTAGCAGTGCAAACCTGGAGAGAGAGAGAGAGAGAGAACATTTGAACATCTTGCAAGACACTGGACATCTATCAGGGTTAAAGAAAAATGAGAAACCAAATCAAGACGCAATTTAGATGATAAGTTCTTCAGACGCCATGCATTGGATACCGCCTCACCTAAGGATACCAGGTATAGACACATATACAACAAAGATAACTCCTTTTTTGAAAGCGACACACACTAACACCCTTAATCAATGGAGTTATAACAAAAGGTGAATGAGTATAACCTGGAAGACAAGCCTCTTCTGTCGTCTATCGGGTAAAGGGAATTCAATTTTACGGTCAAGCCTTCCTGGTCGGAGAAGTGCAGGGTCCAAAGTGTCTGCACGATTAGTCGCCATTATTACCTTAACGTTAACAGTCTGGTCGAATCCATCCATCTAAAGAATCCAACAAGCAAGAGTTAGAAGGGCTGACTTGACAAGACAAAACAAAGATGCTACCAATTCCCATGTTCTGGGTTCTGTTAGGCATGCTTACCTGGTTCAAAAGCTCCATCAAAATACGTTGGACTTCTCTGTCAGCTCCAGTCTGAGCATCAAATCTTGCTGTAGCAATAGCATCAACCTCATCGATAAAGATAATAGCAGGAGCATTCTCCTTCGCAAGACGAAAAACATCACGCACCATTCGCGGACCCTGAAAAGTAAAAAAGGCAACCAGTGAACATTGCAATCAACCTGCATGAAACATTGTTCAGACTTTTCTTGTTCTCATTCTCTTCTTATCTTAGGTTGAAAGTACAAGAATGTACAAGCTGCCTATGACACAGAATAAGAAAACACAGAGATAACACTTATCAGAAGTAGAACTTGAATTAAGAAGAGTCCAATAGTCATACCTCACCCAAATACTTCTGAACAAATTCTGAACCAACAACTCTAATGAAGGCAGCAGTTGTATGATTAGCAACAGCCTTGGCTAGCATAGTTTTGCCTGTCCCTGGCGGACCATAGAGCAAAACACCTCGCGGAGGATCAATACCGATTTGTTTGTATAGTTCATGATGAGTAAGTGGTAACTCCACTGCTTCACGAATCTCTTGCTTCTGAATGTCGCATCCTCCAATATCCTGCAAACAAGTTTCTTGTGAGGGGGGAAAAAGCACTCGGTGGTGTATGTATCAATCTACTAGAGATTTGGCAAAATGCGTCTACAGTGCTGCTAAACTCACAGCAAAACCAAAAGTGTTATAGATACTATAATAATGTGATTTGCAACAATTTGGCAAGTAAC
This sequence comes from Syzygium aromaticum, assembly GCA_024500025.1. Lineage (NCBI taxonomy): Eukaryota > Viridiplantae > Streptophyta > Magnoliopsida > Myrtales > Myrtaceae > Syzygium > Syzygium aromaticum. The sequence goes on along the minus strand of CM044886.1, from coordinate 36,837,296 downwards.
ATACTGGTTTGTCATACCTAAAATTTAGTAAAATGATTAATTAAACTTAAAATACACTTACTAGTGAGATAAGACTTAATTCAGAGTTGTCACACACTAAAATGACTAAATCGAGAGAAAATATATTGGTATCTTCATTTAGTTGGGAAAATAAGACCCTCTAAATTGCCAAGTAAAAAAGCAGCCACTGGTTGCAACTCTGGCAACATGGCAAATTAACTAGAGTTTCAACTAGTGTGGTAAAAAATCCAAAATTCATGTGATCCTCTGGTAGCTACTCAAATTCTTAGAACCTATGAAATTTTATATTAATACTGATTGTACAAATTGCATGCAGGAAGTTGGTCTTCAGTGCAAAGAGAGAATAGCCCAAAAGAAAAGAATCCTACGGCTACACCAGTTAGACAAAACATGTCCACTCATACTTAGAAAACAATCACCTAAATGTCGGAGTGGATCAACAAGTGGACCAATGAGGACCTTGGCACAATCAAACTTCTTAATATTACTATAGGCCTTGATATCGAGAAAAGTTTGCTATAAGACTCATGTTTGACGTTATTTGTAGATATCAAAGTTTAATAGACTACATCAAGCAATTTTGAAAAGAAATGCTCCCAATCAAGAGCTAAACCTGAAAAATGATGGTGGGACCTAGTTGGAAATAGCAGGAAGTGAGTGAATTCTCAATGTTCGACATTACATAATACAAAACATATCTAATGACGTTATCAGATCCATAGGTTCTTCGACAAGATTGAATAGCACTACCGGCCTGTTTCCTAGCCTGCATGAGTAAGATAGGACATTTTACATCATATTCATCACAAGCCAACACTCTCTGGTCCAGACTGATAAACCTGGATAACTTTGGACAAATTATGGACACAGAATCCTGGCTCGATGGGTTGGATAATTTTTATCCAAACAGATAGAATCTTACTGAAATCAGAAAAATAAGGGCATAGTCATGAGCTAGAACCTACGGAGTACAGGAAGGGGAGAAAGCAATGCCATCATCTTCCACTCATAGGTGAACCCTGTCATGGCAGTCACCAGACCACGACATTGGTGGCCAGATCTCTCTCTCTCTCTCTCTCTCTCTCTCTCTCTCTCTCTCTCTCTCTCATCTTTTGCAAAGTTTTACAACCAGAGTCATATAGGGTAAGGGAGGAAACATCCCACTGCCTTGTATAGTCTCTTAACCCTCACTCTCGCACTCATAGGTGAACCCTGTCATGGCAGTCACCAGACCACGACATTGGTGGCCAGATCTCTCTCTCTCTCTCTCTCTCTCTCTCTCTCTCTCTCTCTCTCTCTCTCTCTCTCATCCCACTGCCTTGTATAGTCCCTTAACCCTCACTCTCCCACTCATAGGTGAACCCTGTCATGGCAGTCACCAGACCACGACATTGGTGGGCCAGATCTCTCTCTCTCTCTCTCTCTCTCTCTCATCTTTTGCAAAGTTTTACAACCAGGGTCATATAGGGTAAGGGAGGAAACATCTCACTGCCTTGTACAGTCCCTTAACCCTCACTCATTAACCAATAATGCAATATATGCAATCCACATGAGAGTCATGGGAACTACCGATATTCAATAGGGCGTCTCAAGATATTTTAGAAGGGGATGCACTAAAGGGGGCAAGAAAGGAGAACCCCACAGAAGTCTTGCCAAGAGTTCACTATGCGTCTCATGATATCCTCGCATATTTGGAACAATTGGTAAATAGCACAAAACACCTAACCCTCTCACTCCCAAATTCAATGAGAGCGAATAATACCAAGTCTCTCAGCCTCCTGCGAGTATCTGTTAAGATCAGTCACACTGCAACTGTCCTAGTGGCCATGGAAGTGGAAAACCCTAACTTAAGAGGGGCGAAGTAGGCATCAAATTCCAGCAATCCAATGTACGGGGAAATTGAAGAAGGCCACAATAGATAGATATGGAAGGGGAGCGTACGTTGTAGGTGACATCGGGCTTCTCAGACTGGCTGAGCAGGGAGATGCTGGAGTCGGCCTCCGGGGGGAGGACATCGACGAGGGCGTTGGAGTGGCGGTGAAGGGCGACGGAGGCGGAGGGCTTGAGGAGCTCGCGGTTGATGGTGCTGAGGATGCGAACGTAGTAGTTGGACCCGGTGGTGGAGCCGACGATGCCGTTGTTCTGGTCGACCATCTCCATGAACTGGCCGATGACGAGGGGGACGGACTGGATGCGCTTGACCTCCTCCTGGGCGCGGAGGAGCTCGCGCTTGAGGTTCTTCTGCTCGTCCTTGACGTACTCCTCCTGGATGTCGATGAACTCCAGCTGCCTCTCCAGCGACTTGAGGCGGCTGTACAGATCCTCCTCCTCCGCGGCGACCACGGGCGACTCCATCGTCATCCTCGATATCGACGGCGGCGGATCAGATGGAAGCAGAGCCGCTGCAGAACCTGCCATTCCTTCAAAAAGATCAACAATCTGCTTCCGATGGAAGGAAGGATGGGACGGGATGGGATGGGATGGGATGGGATGGGATGGGATCTGTCTCGTCCTCCTCCTCCTCCTCCTCCTCCTCTTTCCCCTCTTCCAAGTTTTCCCCGTCTCTTTCTGTTCCGACGCTACGAATGCAGAAGAAGAAGAGAGTAAAAAGTTAAAAAGGAATAAAAGAGGAAAAACCAGGCCTTTTTAACAATTCAGGCCTTCGGCTCACCAAAAAGATATCGGCCCAATCCGCTGGCATAAAATCTGGACCAGACCTATAGAAATCGTCCCCCCAAGCAAAAGCTAAAAAAAGCGTGTTAATTCGAGTTTCGTATTGACCAAATATCAAAGTGTACCGGCCTAAATTTGTGTTGAAAGTCTAACGGTATGCCTAGAATTTAATTTTCTACTTCGAACAATAGAAATGAATCTTTTTTAGCATTTCATTTTTCTTTAACTAGACAAATGAGAATGCGATTTATTGATAACTAAAATTCTATCCCGTGACGAAATTCGGAAATATGCCTTGGCATTGGTAAAGTTGAAGTTTTATCATCACAAATACAAATATTGACCTGTGGATACACGTGTTCTGCATGCAGTCGCTATATATTTTAAACTGGATTACATCACGAGCTTGATGGGTCCTTGAGCTCATCCATTTACCCGCCTATAATTCTAACATGGACTCGCAAATTTAATCGTGTAAATGCACTTGATCTTTTGATCTCGTATAGAACATATTCCTATCATGTTCGTACGTCGATCTTCGTTCATCCAAAATTTATCGATCCATGCTCCATGAATCTTTACCGTACTTGCATACTGAGTTTCTAATTTTCATTTTTACTTTTGATTAACGAAAATGATTTGTTATTTGAACCCATCGTATGGCACGGTTATTCATTTCCCAAAATTAACAAAAATTATCCTCCAAATAGCATGGACATATTTCTCAATCCATCCAATCCTTTCTTCTTCTTTTTTCCAAATTTGCTCATACAAAAACATGTCAATTGTAATATATATATATATATATATATATTAGGGTGATGCGTCCCTATAATTATCAGATTCTCCCATCTTCTCTTTCTATAAAAGAGCATTTTAAAACCATTGTTTTCCATTAATATACTCTCGCTCTTTTCCATAGGAATCTCCTGTGAAACTGCAAGATTGTAAATAGATATGAAGTATAAATAAATGAGTGAGTATCACTATTATATGACTCCTATGAATTATCCAATATATTATTGGCACATATTACGGGGGCACGTAGTACTTTCTTTTGCCTTGTTAAAAACCGGCATTTGTATCACATCAAGAATTTGGTAAAAGAGCACTAGAAGTACAAAAATTTGTGTACGACGCTCACTTTAGTGTCAAAAGTTTTCGCCGGCTTACTAAAGTGCCAAATCGGAGAAAAAACAATCACTTAACTGCCAACAGCGAGAAATTTCAACTAAATTAATACATGGCTTTTATAATTAAACTTTTAATCTGAGTTGGATTTTTTAAAAAAAAATCAGTCTATATGGCATTTTCACATGTATATTTTGATTTTTTAAATATTTTTTTTCCTTCTTTTCTTTTTTTCTTCTCTTTCTTTTTCTTCTACCTTTGGCTAGTGACCGGACATGGCCAGCCGCTTGGCCTTGCCCAAACAAAGCCGCCGTCGCCTGCCATAGGCGAGACCCAACCGAGCCTCGCCTCACCAAGGCCTCGACAAGGCCTCGGCATCGCCAGTTTCCATTTACCATCCTTTTTTTGGGTTCCAAACCTTGACTTCTTTAGGGGCTTGGAGTAGATGAAGCCTTATTTCTTCTCGGTCCGCTTTAGCTCCTGATCTTGAGCTCGCAAGTCTCGAGTCTTTAGGTCTTTCGTTTTGTTTCTCGTGAGGATAGCGATGAGTCTTGAGTTTCTCTTGAACAGCTTCAGTATCGAGTTCAGTTCGTAGTTGCTCCCGGGCAAGAACAAGTCCAGTCTGGTCATTCATTGAGGGAAGCAAGCCCGTAATCCTCTTTCGGAATGCAGAAGATAGTATAGATGCTCCGGTTCTTTCTGCGGCAGTTGTGGGTGCGCTTTACTTCTTTATGAGTATCCCGATGTGGCTATGGCTATGTTCAAGCTATGGATCAACTATAGAGGAGTGTGAAAGCTAGGTACTTTTTTTTTAATACTCCTTGCCTGCTAGAAGCTATGGCATCCCACCGGTCCTATCCGAAAGGGTGAGTTGATACTAGGGTGGCGCCTTACCCTATTTGCTCAGTTGTTAACTGACTTGCCTTGCTGGGGCTTGCCTTTGCCCAGGCGAGACGAGGTCTACTCTTGCCAAATCTAGTAAGGTTGGCCCTCACTCAGGCCACAGCGGCCTCGTCAAGCGTCGTCTTTCCTCGGACAAGATTATTCATTTCCCAAAACTAACACAAATTTATCCTCCAAATAGTATGGACAGATTTCTCAATCCATCCAATCCTCTATTCTTCTTCTGCTAAATTTGCTCATATAAAAAATGTCAATTGTAATATATATATTGGGGTGATGCCTCCTTATAATGTCGAATTCTCCCATATTCTCTTTTTATAAAAGAGCATTTTAAAACCATTATTTTCCATTAATATACCCTATCGCTCTTTTCCATAGGAATCTCACGCGAAACTACGAAATTATAAATAGCTATGAAGTATAAATAAATGAGTATCACTATTATATTGACTCCTATAAATTATCCAATGTATTATTGGCACATATTATGGGGGCACGTAGTACTTTCTTTTGTTCCGTTAAAATCTAGCATTTGTATTATATCAAGAATTCGAGAGAAGAACACTAGAAGTATCAAAACTTATATACGGCGCTCACTTTAATGCTAAAATTTTTCGCCGGCTCACTTAAGTGCTAAATCGGAGAAAAAACAACCATGTAAGTGTCAATGGCGTGAAATTCCAGTTAAATTACTACGTGGGTTTTATAATTAAAATTTTAATATGAGTTGGATTTTTTTTTTAAAATCGGTCTACGTGGCATTTTCATATGTATATTTCGATTTTTTTTAAAAAAATTCTGATTTTTTTCTTTTTTCTTCTTTTACCTTTAGCCGATGACCGGATACCGGCTACCGGCTATGGCTGGTCGCCTAACCTTGCATGAACAAGGCCACCATCACCCACCATAGGAAAGGCCACTATGGCCTGGGCAAGGGCCGGCCTCGATGAATTTGGCAAGAGGAGCCCTTGCTAGGCATCGCTCGCCCTTGCCCAGATGAGGCAAGACTGACCCTCGCTAGATCCTGCGAGACCGGTCGTCGCCTAGGCCACGGCGGCCTCGCTGGGCGTTGCTCGCCCTTGCCCAAACGAGGAGAGGCTAATTCTTGTTAGGGCTTGCCCGCCCTTGCCAAGCCATGCCTCACCTGTGGCGAGTGACGGTGGCCTCGTTTGTGCGAGACCAGGCGGCTGGCCATGGTTGGTGGCCGGTAGTCAATGTCCGGTCACTGACCAAAGGTAAAAGAAGGAGAAAGAAAAGAAAATAAGAAAAAAAATTATAAAAAATATAAAAAATATTATTAAATATTATCTTCATCAATGTTGACGTGCCATGTAGGACTGAAAAATTAAGAAAATATGGCTATATCATATTTTTGGCTATCCAAATTGAAGTTAGTATTTTTTAAAATGATATTTAAGCGATGAGAAAAAAAAATTTGGCATTAAAATGAAGGGCGTACGTAAATTTTGACACTCTCGTGTTCTTTCCCCTCAAGAAATTATCATGTCACGCGCCGCGCGCTACAGCTAGTTTTTTATCAATTTTTTCGATTACAACCTTAAGACGAGACTCGAGAGAGAGAAAGGGGAAGATGGCGGGATTTCACGCAAAGATGTGGATGCATTCGGGGAGTGTTGCAGAAGTAGCTGAATGATTTGAAGATTTCCTCCGTTGGAGGGAGGTTCGCAATCTCCTCCTTGAAGTTGAAGGATTCTGGATTCTTCTCCGGTCAGAGACGAGAGCTCGCTCTCCCTCTCTCCCTCTCTCTCTCTCTCTCCGTAGATTACCGGATCATCCGCGTTGTTCGTCCGGATTCCGTCGGGACTTCCCACGTCGAACGTGTTACGTGCGCTGTGATCGTAGGAGGAACTGCAGCATGATCACGTAACACATGCCGATCGCGTCTCTGTTCATGGACACGATTTAAGCCGATTTCGGCACGTATAAGTAGCTCTGTGTCGCAATTCCTGCGTATTTACTATTTGCAGGACATTGCTTTAGGATTGCTCGGCTTTTCATCTGCACGCCAAAGATGTTGCAGTGGATGGGAGGATCGAGACGGAAGATAACGACTGTAAGTGTCGGTGTGTGCTTTGACCTTTGAGAATTTGCAGAATCTGTCAGCTCGGTGCGATTCTGTCATGATCTTTCTTAGGTTGCAAGTTGAAATGATTATTCATTGCCTTCCACTACTTCCTGTAACCTGAAAGGATCAGCTGGATCAGTAGAGCTACCATTACTCAGTTTAGATTGAATGATTATTTTCTTATCGGAATCACTCTCCTCGAACACGACTTCTTGTTCCCCACCTTGGTGGGAGTGCCCCATCCCGGTGTTGTTTCCTTTGGACAACTGGACTGCCGGCATGTCAGTTGTCAGGTAGTGGTATGCCGTCAATTTGTTTAATAACGAAAATTGCAGGTAGAAAGTAGTAAGGTCTGGTTCTTGTGGCTCAAAATTTTAGCTCATTGGTTCAGGAGAAAGAATCTGTGATGCTAAACTTAGTGTTTGTGCGTCAAAAGTGTGAAAAGACAAGATACATTGTCTCTTTTGAGGAATTACTTCTCAAATTATCACGAGCTGAACATGACAACGTCATTATTCTGCTTCTGATACACAACCACTTATTTGTGCCCTGGTGCATCTTAATTATGCTGACATGTGGATTATTACAGTCCAGGAAATCAACTCAGAAGAGGTAAAGAACATCTATCTACTTGCTCTCTTTTCCCTCAAACTGATGCAGCCGGAACTTTGCTACCTAAAGCATCTGGCAAGCATTTATCACGCAAGAGCAACAACCCATTCTTTCTAAAATCTTTCTATTCATGGAGGCAAAAGCAATATTTTGAGCAAAAGAAGAGGCAACAGCAGCAACAAAATTTTGGTTCGGACAGCTATGCTGAGGAAACGAATGTGGACTGCCAGCAGCAGAAAGAAAATCGATCATTAGATATTCTCAGTTTGTTGAATCTTTCAACTGCCCCACAAGTGTACAAAAGTAGCTGCCCTGATGGTGAGCATCTCAAAATTTTGTCCATTGAGGGTTGTGAGGACTTGTCAATGTACATTCCAGTTTTGATAAATAGTTAACTCTAACACTTTTCTGTGTGCCTGCACCTGCTAGAGGAACTTGAGCTCATTAACTTTGGCTAAAACTCTACTACCAAAAGAATTCTTTTTTTTTCCCACTTGAAATGTTGCACAATAATAATTGATGACATGCCTATTCAAGTTCCTAACTTGTGGGATGGGCTGTGTGTCCTCCTGTTATTGTGCTTAGATGCCATGACAGGCTAACTTTCCTGTATGTCGATGCATATCTTAATTGGGTCATTAAGGAGCTATGTAGTCAACCTCACTCTGTTGGAAAAGCTTTCATCATGGGGTCATCATTCTAGTGCTATATTATTCAATTTTATCGAGAACTCTGTAGAAAGCTACTAGCTTGTTAAGCATCTAGGTGTATCCTTACCTTACTATATAGATCCCATGGTACAAAGGCTCTTAGATATTTTCTTTGCTCAAAATATGCACAAATGGAGTTTTAACTTTAATGATAGCATTTGTCTTATCGAGTGTTCTTTCTGTCCTACTTCCTTTCAGGTAGGACTCTTTTGGTCTTACTTCTTAGATACAAGAACCAGAGAGCTATACATTTTCTTCACCTTATCCGTTTACTGCTGTCTACAGGAAGCAGTATTCCGTATATTAATGATCCGAAGGTAAAACACCAATTCAGAAATTTTCCACCGATTGCAATTGCCAATGGAGTAACTCATGTCATGCCTACTGAAGTGCACGAAGCAGGTGTGGTTGCGAATCAATTTTGTGGAATTATTACCTTATTTTTCATAGAGTTGATTTTGTTTCATTCATCGTTGTAGTGAGGTTTTCAATAGAATTGTATTGAACATGGAAACAGGTTCTCAATTTGGCAATCAAGTGAAGGCTCTTCTTCTGATGAATGAAGTCGATAATCAGTGAGTTAATAGTCGTGCAACAGCATCCTCATTGCCCCTCACCCACCCCCAAAATGGGAAAAGAGGCAGTTATCCTGTCAAGGCAGGCATACAAGGATCAGAGAAAAAAATAAGGGTCCACATCTCTCATGGTTGTGGGAATGATCCGGACGATCTATGGTCCATACCCATCATATTCAATGAGGGAGAAATATCTCGGCTGGCCGAGAGACTTGACTGCAACATACATGATACCTATCCATGCAACTAACAGCCCCTGATGCTTGTTTTTAATAATTCATAGTGATTATCGTGCCTTATGCACAATGCATGATCATCAAGTATTTTGTTGCTTGTTGTGCTCAAGTTTTTCTCTCAATATTCATGCAGTGTCTCAAATAATCAAAAGAACGAGCTTGGTCATAAGATGGGAGTAATGTATGAGCCACGTAAGTGGCCATATCAATAGCATATGTTTAAATATTCTGGCTTACACTGCGCCTTGTTATTTATGCTTTCCAATAAACCTTAGTTTACAGCTTAGTTGCTGCAATGGCATAATCAAAGTGACAAGTTGTTTCCATATCTCTTCAGGTACATCTGTCCTTGATTTGATTGGTGATGATCCTTCTGACAGAAATTTGGAAATCAGTCCAGCAAATGAAGATCATGTCGCCTTTTCTGTAAATGGTATTATCTAGTTCATGTCATTGGCTTGCCATGGAAATTTCTTAGTTATTATAACTGGTGTCGTGCATCATTTCAATTCGGAAGAAAGTAATTCTACACATTAGGCAGGAGTTGAGACACCACTCTAGTCGAGTGTTATTATCACTTCTCTGCATTTATTATGCCACTCGCTTGGTAGTTACAGTTGATAAATTTTCTTTCTTGACTTGCCAAGAAAATTGCATGATTCATTCAGAGGGAGATATCCGCAGATCCTGAAGACACAAGTGGTTTCTCTTTTCTGTGGTGAAAAACAAGCAATTGTTCTATACCATGATGAATTTGCTGAATTTAAAAACTTGTGTCCATCAGGCTTAGGTAGAGTGGGAACAGAAACACCAGTTCATTCACCACAGCAAGTTGACAGGTAACATAGATAAAGTTGAAATTGCAATTATCCATGCTTTAGGAATTAGAATGCTGATTTAGATATATACAGTAATATATAACTACTTATACATTTTGAGGTTAACTACTGTATGTGGTTTTTCTTTTCCATTTCCACCTCGCAACTACTCATTTATGTGACTTACAGGAATATGCACTATTTACTACTTGTAGGTCTCTGATTGGAATGATAATTAGAACCGTTTGACTATTTTGGCCATTTAGGTTTGGCTTTGTTGGTTATCTAGGGATTATGTAATGGAAATTGACTTGCAAAAGGAGGATTAAGTTAATGAAGAGAAACCTTAAATGAACATGACGACTTGATGCATTTCTTTAACAAAAAAATAGTGACTTAATATGGGAATTTAGTATGATCAGTTGAGTTGTAAACTTGTATTGCATGATATTTCGGAAAAACTGCGAAGATAAAGTCGGAGTTTCTAATTCATTAGAGGAAAACATATTCTGGAACACTATGCTGTTTCTCTTCACAGAATTGTCATCCATAACAAAACATGTACTTTCTCAATAGGGAAGCTATAGGTTGCTTGAAAGAACTTGTGGATTTGCCTACTATTTTTTGTAGTTCCTCACTATTGCAGTGTCAAAGCTACTCAGCAAGATTAAACACTTGCAGTTACAAACTCCTTTAAAACCCTTTTCTAGAGGAGCTTGCAGCATTGTCTCCTGAGAGAAATGTCTTAACTTACAGAGACCAGGAAAAGACTATTAGACAATCACACTGATACCCAGCCAAATTGTGGAAAAGGTTAACCAATAATAAGTAAAGATCTCTGAATTTTTTTTTTCACTGCTAATGGAAGGAAAACACATCGTGTTAGTCTGTTGGACTTCTGAAGGGAAGAGGATTTTGAAGAAATATGCAAGATAAGCACTGTGTGAACCTGACTTATGGCGAGTCTTTCAGTCTAAACAATTGGTTTAACATTTTGAAATTATCAGCTTTGTATTAGAATTATTGGCAATAAATCATAGTCAATCAAATGAATTTTAGATCCCGAACACCAAAAGCTGCAACAATATTAAAAATGTACAGCTACCCCAAGTGATCTTGGCAAAGAGCTTTAATTTGAACTGATTTATGTAGTTCACAGGCTTCCTGCACACTCATGCCTCTAAGAGTATGTACATGTTAAATCACACGTTCATCTTATAAATTAAGTTTCTAGAATTGTTGTTTGTGGTTCCACAAACCTTCACATGGTATTAGACTAGGAAATCCTAAGTTATAATTTTTTTGGACTCTTATTTGCCTCCCCAATTATATGTTTCCACACTTCGGCCTTAAGGCAACGTCCAGGTTTATGTGTGAGGGGGAATGTGAGGGTTTTAATATCAAATCACATCATCATGTAATTGATTAAACTTGTAGAGCAGTTGGTTATGGTTCCACAAACTTTCGAGATACCCAATAACTATGTGCTTAGTGTTGGCAATGCTAAGCTATTGCCCCCTGATTTATCGAGAGAAAACCCATATTCATATCTTATAATCTAAGCTAAGAGGATGTCTCCACCAATGCTTTGCATTAGCGACTTAATTAGGATACAAGAACCATTTGAACACCCATTAAATGCTCTAACCCCGATTAAAACAAGTTTACTTATTCTATAGGAGCTTTAAAATAGACTGGAATTCTCAACTGAACCAAAAAATTATTATGCTTAACAATTGGTACCAAAAAGTTAGTATGCTTAACCATTGGTGATCAGGCATATCATTTTAAAGATATGTAGAAAAATCAAAGGCAGCCTCTTGTCTGGTCCTGAGGAAGATTATTCTTACTGGCATCATTTGATGTGAGAGTACCTTCTGTTCACTTCTCAGCACTATATTCATCTTTGGAATTAAGGAATGAGTAAGAGGAGATCACATTCCTTCGGAAGCATTGTGCAGTTTAATGATAATTGAGTGTGAACAGCTTTAATATTAAGTGATGAACTGGTAGTTGTTTTATGGTTGATGCAACTAGTGTAGTGTCGCTTGGGACAGCATCGATGTGTATTACTTTACTTGGATTGTAAGTTAATACGACTATATGCAGATTAAAATGTTTTCTTGAATCGCAGAACATTTTCCTATGGTTGCACATCACCCTTAAAACATTCAGGCTGGTCAGACATGTTGGAGAACCGAGATCATGCATTGGATGACCTTGATTTTGAAGCAGTGAGATGCTTGGTGCATTGCCCTCTGCTCCTGTTGTTTGATGCCTTTAGCTATTCTTAGCAGTATCATGCGTAGTTAGAGATTAATCTTAGTCTTCTTAGCACCATGGAAAATCAAATCTTGAATGCAGATATATATTCAATCCTTCAGTAACTTCTTCCTCAGAAATGTTGGCTGTGACATGTGTGCATGCTCCTCCTCCGTCATCGCTACCTCATTTTGCGATCTTTCCTACAGTTTATTGGGTGATTGAAGAAATTAATCAAGTGCTGTGGCTGTGATATTTAACTCTTGTACTAGCGAACACCTCGGTTAAGGTATGTTTCTTTGGATAGAAAAATGAGAGTCCCTCATTCACGCATATGGTAGGAGAAATGGTATGTTTATGGAGTATATTAGTACCCGATAGAATTGTATAATGAACACATGGACTACCAAATTAGACAGTCTAAACTTCTTGGGTACAGAAGTAATTCTTGCTATGGGAGTGCGCTGCAACATAGTACCACAAAATGCAGACTAGTAGCCATTAATAGTTCTTAACCTTGATCATCTCTTCTTGAAAGAAAGACATTGCTCATGGAACTTGACTATTACATTCTTCATTTATAAAGGCAAAGGCTATCAATATCTTGCATTTTCATTGAAATCCATTTCCCTGAGTATAAAAGAATGCAGTCAGATCTCACATCGTTCTTTTTTGATGCAGAAGTCCATGATGAAATCTTTTAATGTGCCTGATCGTGGGCATTCATTGAGGAACTCAATGGGTATAGAGGATTGGTATGGCAATCTGGAGGCAAACACCTGCGCCTGGGATAACTTGAATCATCACTGGAGGGATGGTAGCATAATGAAATCATCTGGTCACAAAGATGTATGGGAAGGTGATTTTTTAAGTTACCCTTATTTAACCAAAAAAGCAAGACACCCTCATTTGAGCATATATTTGGTTTACTTGATGAGCATCGCGACCTATGTTTGAGCGAATTTTCTCATTGTGGATACTCAAGTCTAGGACAATCTTGCCATCTTTAGGGGATCTCTATTTGCATTTCATCCGAGTCTTCTATAATGTAATTAAATCTTTTTTTTTTTTTGGTAAAGATGTAATTAAATCTTTGAAATTCTGCAATCATGAAATATACAATCTCCCCAGTTTCTGCTATGATCTACTGTATATCAATCATATCTTGGATAAGATTTTGCACAAAATGCATTTTGTATTGCCTCCTTGAGATCATATGGACTTCTCTAGCACCATATCATTTTTTTAGATACCTGTTTCTGTCCCTTTTTACAAATAGAAATCATGGCATTTCTCTGGTCTATCATTCTATGGTTTCTTTCCCCCTTCTTTACAAAAACAATTCCAGATGATGAGAAAAAATTGACCATCTGCAACTTCTCCTTATGCATCTGATTGCTGTTCTAGGATAGTGTTCGTTGTTCTAGGTTAAGCTTTGATATTCAAGGTCAAGTAATATTTTTATTCCTATGCTTTTCATTTTTTGAGCCAAACATAACTTGCTACTCTCTGCTGTTTTGTTTTATTGCTCCTCCAGCGAGCTCTAGTTCTCTTAATAACAACTATTTTCTCGGGGGAGATTACGGCATCTCTTGGGATAAACGTCCTTTTGAAGTGGATGACCTATGTGATGATTTCACCACATATGAGAATCATGAATTGTCAGAGCATAATTTGGATCAAGTCCGTTTGCTTAAGAAAAGGTGACTCGGTGAAAGTTAACCAGTCTTCCCGTTTGCGGATGTTGATGAACTGCTTTATGAAGCTATAATCATGCAGGGTCATTGCTGAAGCCGGAGTCAGAAGCGAAACTTTAGGTTCTCTCTATCTCAATAGCATAAGAGAGCTATTTGTATCATGCCTTCTTGATTTTAGTTTGAAACAGGGACATGACATTTGAGTTTGCATGTTTCTGATTCTTTGGAAGCAGAGTTGGAAATTTTTTTCTTGTTCATATGAACACGTTTTCTTTTTTGTTTTGTATGTCCACTCATGGAATTTTAAGCCCAAAAAAAAAAAGCCTTTCCAAGGGTAAGACTTTTTTATGTCATGGATGTCTTAAACTCGTCCCTAGATTATTTCTTACATTTGTTGCAGAAATGCAACGAAAAATATGATCTTTAGAAGTGGTGCATTCATGAATAATTGTGTTGCCTGCTCACTCTTTATTTTTTGGTACTGGTCCCATAGGACCCATACCAGTGATGGAGCATTTAGTTTTGATTTCTGCAGAACAAGCTTTTGTAGCAGGAGGTAGTTTGGGCTATAACATCTAGAGAACATGGGAAAAATTACGTTCACGACCTTGCTTACTTGTTGAAAGCTCATGCCTTCATTTCTGTCCCTTTAGGTTAGGATGCAGATACTGCTCTGACATGAAACTTCTGAGAGAAGGCCAAGTTAGACAAGATTACATGCAACAAGTATCTCTTTCTTTTGGTATCCTGATGTCTATTGTTTTCATGCGAGGATCAGTGTCTCCCCCATTATTTGAACAGAGAAGTTCAGAAGAAGCATATTGGTGTAGCACCGTCTTGGATGATCCAAGAGAGAGTTCAAGCTTTCAAAGGTAAAATTTAGCAGATTTCCTTCTCTCAAAATAGTTCAACTTGTTTTTGAAATTGACTGCTGTTTTGCCTGGCACTTCGTAGTTCCGGCAGCGAAGAGTCATGCTTCTCCACTACAGGTTATCGTTTCTTGTGATCACAATTCTTTCTCCAGCCAATTTCAGTTGTGAAACTTTTGTATTGGTAAACAAAGCCAGCTTTGAAGATGCCTGCTTTAGTACTTCAGAGTAAAATTTTCGGTAGGATTATCAGTTGTCAAGTTGAATTCATTTTTGTCCTACTTTGGCATGATTTCGATGAGGGCGTGCCTAGATGGGCTCCCTTTTTTTGCAAATTGCGTAATCCAAATTTTGCGACGGACGCATATTGACTTTTTTTTTTATTTCATAACACCTGAAACTTTCACAATATAAAATTTTGACGCATAAATTCACATATAATATTTTCGTGATAATTTGAAATTTTGGCGGGAAAATATAAAATTATATGTCATTTTTTGCTGAAATATAAACAGACATACTCGTTTCGTTTATTTTGCGAAAATAAACAATTTGAAAAATATTTTCTTAAAAGTAATCATTTGTTTCGCTTATAAAAATAAAAAGAAAATTATTTTCGTCCTCCACGAAAATGTCTAGACATAAATTTTTTGTTAGTAATGAAAATATTTTTCATTGATTAATCATTTCAAGTTATATAAACGATTATTTTCAAAAATATATTTTTAAGATTATTTATATTTCGCGAGACAAACGTAGGTTAAGTATTCTGGCTAAATCTTTAAAGCACATTGTATGGGAACTGGTAAGACAAAATAGTGGATTACCTTAATGGAAGATGGGGAAAGGGAACTTTGTCCTTGAGGGATCGACTTAGCGGTTGGATAGCGAATTTGTGCGCGTGGGTTAGACTCAGGCGTAGAAATTAGATTTGGTTCCT
This sequence comes from Syzygium aromaticum, assembly GCA_024500025.1. Taxonomy (NCBI): domain Eukaryota; kingdom Viridiplantae; phylum Streptophyta; class Magnoliopsida; order Myrtales; family Myrtaceae; genus Syzygium; species Syzygium aromaticum. The sequence continues at coordinate 36,821,763 of CM044886.1, read as the reverse complement.
CCAATTTCTGTTTCCAAACGATTGCCTAAAAGCTCTATGGATACAGATCCAACCGTCCACACTTTTAACACGCGTCCTTTTTTCTGTATGTAGTCCTCACCACATCGAATCAAGTCTCACTTAAACGGTAAACAGTAAACAGCGATTCTCTCTCCCTTCCTCCTCCCCGTCAACCCCCACACAGCATTCCTGTCACCTTCCGCCGCCGCCATCAGTCAAAGCCGCCGTTGACACTTGACACCACGCGTCGTAAGTGTAACCCCCCATCCGCATCCCCATCACCACTCTCTCTCTCTCTCTCTCTCCGAGCTCGCGCGTCCATTGTTGTCCAGTGCTCGTGGCCATTGAGCTGTCGAGGTGAGTTCAGCCATAGAGGAGCTCCAGATGTGGCCATGGAGCTCCTCCGCGGCCGAGTCGAGTAGATCTCCGCAATGGAAGAGGCTCCAGATCTGTCTGTGAAGCTCCACCTCGTCGTAATCTGTTAGTGAACTCTAGATCTCGGCAGGATCCCCGTCGCGCGGACCAGATTTGGTCTGAGATCTCGACGTCCTCCTCCGAAGCTCATCACCCACGAGACAGATCTCGTCGGTGGCAATGAGACGGAGCTCGGGCTCGGCGTCGAGCTCGACACCGAGGCGACCTCCCATCGCCACCGCGCGCGTCTCGCGGAGACGGAGCAAGAGCCTGTTGAGGACACGCGGGCGGGAACAATGTTGTCGGTGCACCGTCTTGACCGCCCAAACAAACATCGTCATTTGTCCACGTGGCAAGACAGAGAGACATCTTCTCCTTATCGAAACAATTTTCTTTTCTTTTTTTTTTTTGTGCTATTTAGATGCCACCGAAGTAATTGGAGAAATCTTTCTTCGGTATTTATAGCCAAAGGTGATGTCATTCTTATCATTTCTTCTTTCCATAATAAGTAACGAAATATTAATGGACTTTCTAAATGTTATTGAGTGTGCTTCTTAAGAAAGTAAATGCAATCGATGTGCTGTGTTATGGTGGGCGTGGTTGTATTTTCCACTTTATTCGAAGTTCTTTTCTTATTTACCGTAAAATAATAGCCGGTCTTCTGCTTTTTCATTATTTCAATTACGACAAAAGGCATTCACAAATTTACACCAGCTTTGTTATGAGTATTCCTTGCACAATTATGTTCAATAAGTACATCTGAAACATCTAGCTTTGATTTGATATAATATAGAAATATAATATTCTCAAATATTTTTTGAATCGTCTTACTTATAGCCATCTCATTGCAATACGTAGATTGTTATCTAGTCAAATAGAAAGGCAATATCCATAATGAAGCAGTTGCAGAGGGCCCGAGTTGTAATTTGTGGTCCGGCAGGCAAGATAGAGGTTATAAGATTGGATAAAAAAAGGGTTATAGTTAGACGTGGTTTTCGACAGAGTGGGAAATTGAGACATATATACTTGTGTTATTTGCTCAATAATAAAAATATACAAATTCAAGCATAATATTTAATTAGTATAAGAATACTTTTTATATACTTACCTCTCCTAGAATTATGCCACGAGTCGTGTGAAATTATTTATACTACAGCTACTAATTGTTGATATTGCCGCCGCTACCGTTACTGCAAATCCAAAGCCTCTTATTGTTCTTGCGGTTGCATTTTTCTTTCGGCATGCACAGATACATAGTAAATCAACGTAAGATATTCTTTTTGGTATAATTACTCGACAATAATAATAGAGAACAAAAAAAGGGAATTCGGCAAACGTCACTTATACTGTGTCAAACAGGCAGTGTATCGGCTGGCATGTGTTTAAGGAGGCCAAGTCAAGAGAAGGGAAAAGAATCTGGTCAGCACATTTTACTTTCCTTGCACGGGCACGTCATGCTCAAAAGAAAAAAAAGGAAAAGGAAAAAAGAATCAGGATGACTTCCTTGTTTAAGCCAACGATGTTATTATTTCAGGAATGATCCGAAGAGACTCGAGGTTTTTAAAAACCACGGCCGGGGGGGGGGGGGGGGCGGGGTTGAGTTTGTCGCTGTAGGAGCCCATATAAACAGAAGGCCCCCCCAGAAAAAGGAAAAGGAAACGAAAGGAAACGAAAAGAAAGGAAAGGAATTAAGCGTGCGAGTGCGTGTGTGTGTGAGAAAGAGAAAGCGAAGGAGACGACGACGACTCGTTAAGCGGTGTGGGTGTGTGTATGTTGTGAGAGAGAGAGAGAGAGAGAGAGAGTGAGCGTCGCGTCTCGTCTCGTCTCGTCTCGTCTTGAAGTGTCGTGCATGCATTTTATGCAGCTGTTCCCCCTTTGCATGCACTCTCTCTCCTCTCCCCTCTCCTCTCTCGATCCAACAACAACGACATCAGACAACACGCTTTCCGCCGCGCCCAACTCCCTCCTCCCGCCGCCGGTCACCTCGATCGAGCGCCGCTGCTTGGGTCGTAGCGCCGCCTTCAGCTCCGAGTTGTGATTCGCTCCCCGTCTCTCCCTCCCTTCCCTTCCCTTCCCTTCCCTCCCCTCCCCTCAAGTGTTTGTGTTTCTGCGGGAGACGACTCTGCACTGTTAGATCATGCTGCCCTCCCTACTTATTGTCTCGATTCCTCTGCTGATCTGCATGCTGATTAACTCCTCCTCCTGACTCTGCTTCCCCTGCTTCCCACCCCGAAGTTCTTGCCTTCGCCCTTCTTGTGCCTCCCCCGCATCATCGTCGGTTGTATCCCACGCCCTGCATGCATGTCTTGTGCTTGTTCCTTGGCCCCTTGAATTCGCGATCGATCGAGCAGAGGGGGTTTTTCGTGGGTTTTGGGGCTCGATTGGTCGTGATCTCGATCGATTTGGGTTCGGATGGGGTCCATGATTTGCATGAACGAATCCTGCGGCTCTCCTTGTCCCGAGTGGACCAAGGGTTGGCCTCTCCGATCTGGTGGCCTCGCTCGTCTCTGCCTCCAGTGCGGGTACGTGTGCTCTTCCTCCCTGTCCTTCTCAGTGCCTGCGGTTCTTCTATCTATCTCTCCGTGCGTGTTTTTTTTCTTCTTCTTCTTCTTTTTTAATTCTCATCACCGGATGCATTTTCCCCTCCGAAATTCGACTAGCATTACTCTTCATGCTTCCGATTAAGCCGCTAGAATCGTTGATTTCATCGCCAGATTTGCGAGAGCAGCTGTTTTGCTGCCGAGAATGGAATTGCAGTGGTCCGGATGACACCGACATTTACCGGTCCCTCCCCCCCGTAGCTCGTGTGCTCTCTTTTTGAGGGGGAGGACACTATATTTGGATAAAGATGTGGAATTTGTAACTGTGGATTACTGACTCGGAGTTCTCGACTGCTGCTTACAGCTTATAATCATCAACAATGCTTAGATAGACGGTCCGCCGGTTTTGTAGCATCAAAAAGGGATGAAATAAAACTCGTCTACGGAACCGGTGGGAGTTCAAAAATATGACCACAACGATCTTTTCTCTTTCTAGATTGCCTTCGGGAGTCTCTGTTCATGGACTATTCATATCCATCTGTTGTTCTCATGGCCAATTTGCAAGATCAATAGAAGCCATCATCATATTGTCTTTCTCTGGTTTCATTAAAACCGCTGCCTTTACATTTCGGTTATTGCTTTGGGACTTACTGTTCTTTAATCCCTATTTTCCTCAGGTCTGCCTATGAGAATTCCTTGTACTGCAATCTTTTTCACCAGGAGGAATCTGGCTGGAGGGAATGCAGATTTTGTGGCATGGTACTCTCTCTCCCCCCCGTTTTGTGCTTCCCCCCCCTTTTCTCTATTTCTCTCCTTTTTCGCTAAATTGTATTTTGCTGTGGCAGCGCCTCCACTGTGGATGCATTGCCTCAAGTTCTTTGGTCGAGTTCATGGACTCTGGAGGTGTCATGTGCGTTTGTTGTTCAAAGAAGCAAACTCATCCAGTAAGATTTGCTCTCAACATTCAGTAAGCAGTAATTATCTTTTTTGATTATTTGTAGTAGGGCTAGTTTAATGCTGAAGCAGTGTGGCATGAACATGGTTCGTGCTATTGGAAAGTGTCATATATAGCATTTGTATATAATACAGTTGAACTGCATTGTGAATCTGTAATTGAGTTTCTTCAGACTTTTATTTTTGAAAAACATTAGCTTTAATTGAAGATTATTTGACTTAAGTATATGGTTTTGGCATTTTAAAGTTAGAGATGGAAAGATCTTTAGGCTTTCTGTCGAAATCATCTTGGTGGGGATTCTGTGTCTGCTTGTTGACTTTTTTCTCGCACATGTTCTTGGGCTTGAAGCAACAATCCTAAAGCACTGCTGAATGGGTACCGAGTGGTCCTATGCCTTATGGCGTAGAATCTCAGGGGCCCTTCAATTTAAGGTTTTTCCATATCCTTTCATGTTATATATGCTCTTCTCTATTTCTTGATTGACTGGAATCACATATAGAAAGTCGACTTGGTGGGAAGCTCGACTTTCCTTTTTTCTTTAGTTAAGAAGCTCAGGACAATCTGGTAGAGTATTCCTGTTGTCGGAAAATAGTTTTATCAGAGCTGTATATCAATTGTTTTCCATCAGACGTGTTCTGTGACTTAATTTGTTATTGTGCCATTATGAAAACCTGGGATTTCATGACCTGAAGGCCTTCATTTTGATCTGTTTTTATGCGTAGTATAACTATTTCTTCATATCCTTTGATTCAGAATCCATGTCGGTCGATTTAGCTTTAAAGTAAGTGAATTAGTTGTTTATTGAGCTTGCTGATGATTATAAATGATGATCTGCAGTCCACTTCAACTGAAGATAGAGGAAGAGATGAGGAGAAGCGGGTGCAGTTATACAAGTTCGTGTCCAATGAACCAACAATTTTGCTTCAAGCTCCTAGAGATGATATTCGTGCTTCTTATGGGGAAGTACAACAAGAGACAAGACCCTTCAGTGGGGAAGCTGCTATAGATTTTTCACATGGGAACGACCCCACAGGAGGATCACGTAAATTGACGAAATTGGAGGACAGCAGATTCTTGCTTAAATTGAAGGATACACACAGATCTCTTCCACATCCATCTCTGAACATCAGTTTGGGATCCCCAGGTGTAAGTTCACATATCGCACTGCCTTTCGCTGGTGGGGTTGGGGAAGGAAGTCAAACCATGGGGCCTTCTTCCCTCCAGCAAGGACCGAGGTCTTGTCCAATCTTGCCTAAATTTCCTAAAAATGGCGTAGCAGGTCCAGAGACGATTAAAATTCCTCCGGTGCGTGTTGCAAGGCCACCCGCTGAGGGGCGGGGAAAGAATCAATTACTTCCTCGATACTGGCCAAGAATCACTGACCAGGAACTGCAGCAGTTGTCTGGAGAGTATCCTTGATTAAAGTGTGCTACTTGCTTAGGGTCTTAAAAATCTTCCTGGACGGGGATTTTCTGGTTTAGATGATTATTTGTAAATGCTATTTGAAGAAAGATTTGAACTTAACCACTTTTAAGTTTGAACTCTACTATCGTGCCCCTTTTTGAGAAGGTTCTCAGCGCAAGTGATGCTGGTCGAATTGGTCGTCTGGTCTTGCCAAAAGCTTGTGCTGAAGTAAGTGTTCAAGATTTCAAGACATACTAAAAACTCTGTTTCAGCTTTCTCTGTAAGTCTGAGTAACTTTATAAGCTGGAAATTTGTGCAGGCATACTTCCCTCCTATATCTCAATCAGAAGGTATTCCAGTGCGAATTCAAGATGTAAAGGGGAATGAATGGACTTTTCAGTTTAGATTTTGGCCCAATAATAATAGCAGGATGTATGTTTTGGAGGGTGTTACGCCTTGCATACAGTCTATGCAGCTCAGAGCTGGCGATACAGGTATTCTATTTGCTATTCTCAGCAAGATGTTCTAGCATGTAAGTTCCTAGACTGCGAGTAGAAAGTAGAACATATTTTGTGTGCGTTTGCCATGGCAGCTAGCACACAGGGAACAAGATCACTAAGGTTGTCATAATTGAGCATGGATATTTAAAGGCAGTTTATGTGATAAAATTGTGTTCGACTCTTATATGGTTAACGCACTATGAAAGTCATTTGTGCACTAATCAAAACATGGTGATTCTTTTTTAATGTAAAAAGTTTTAATAAGAGTTCATCTCATATTAAAGTTAAATGAAACATCTTACTTTTGCTGTTCGGTTATTATTGTACAATCTTAGGAATTGTGGACTTGAGGTTAACCTTTTGTCATCCCCCAAATCTTCAGATGCCATTCTGGTTTTCTTTCGCTAGGTGGGTTCTATCTTTCTAAGCATCATTCATATATGCAGAGTCTCACCCTCTTTGGTTTATGACAAGCGCTCTGCTTTTAATTGAGAGTGCCTGTTTTGATATTTTTATCATGTGCATCGGCATGTAGGTTTTTAGCCCGCTTCCTTTTCCTTTTAATTTTTCTTCAGTACGGCATTTGAGTGAGAGTGCGCAGTTAAATGCTTATTGGGCTCTTTTTAATTGCAGTAATATTTAGTAGGATCGATCCCGGAGGCAAGCTTGTTATGGGTTTTCGCAAGGCATCAAACTCTAGTGATCCGCAGGTCAAACTCTATAGGCCTTCTATTTTCTCTGTTTATATCTCTGCCATTCCCTCATGTGAAGGTACTTTGTTATCTTATAATGGTGTACTGATGAAACAAGCAGGACAACCAAGTATCCATAGTCCCTAATGGGGATTTATCCAGGGAAGGTTCCTTCCAGCCCTTCATTGGGAGTCTACCCATAGTTGATGATTACTCTAATCTTTTCCGGACTGCAAGTGGAATCAAGGATCCTCGCTTGAATCCTTCGTCTGAGCTTCTCAGAAATAACGATGGTGACACCTTTTGCGACAAGACTGAGGACGATGTGGGCAGGATGTGTGAAGATCCGGCCCAACGAGCATCGCCGATTAGCGAAAAGAAAAGGACTCGTAACATAGGGTCTAAAAGCAGGAGAATGCTAATACATAATGAAGATGCTCTGGAGCTTAGACTTACATGGGAAGAGGCTCAAGATTTGCTACGACCCCCACCATGTGTAAAACCAAGCATCGTCATTGTTGAGGGGCATGTTTTCGAAGAATATGATGTAACTCATACTGTTTGTTTTTCCCTTTATGTGTGCAAAATCATACTTTCTGCCCTCATGTGCTTCTGCTTATTAACGTGATCAATGTTCAACTAATGTAGGAACCACCAGTATTTGGGAAGAGGACTATATTCGTAAGCCAGCTATCTGGGTGAGGCTATGTTTTGCTGTTTTTGAGTGGGCATGGCACCGTTCATTCTAATGACAGTTATTACAAACTGCTAATACAAGATGTCGACAAATTGATGATTATGAACAGTGTTATGAATAGTTGTGAACAATAGTGAAATTTTTTTAATTATATCACATTGAAAGGAGTGAACTTTGTTTCTGACAGGGGACCTGAACAATGGGCTCAGTGTGATGACTGCTCCAAATGGCGAAAGTTGCCTATGGATGTTCATCTTCCTCCAAGATGGACATGTTCAGACAATGTCTGGGACTCTGGAAGGTGCAAATTGCATTGGTTCTTGTGGTAGCATAATCATAGGAATTAGGATGGAATATTGTTTCCATCTCCCTGAAGAGTTTTATTTGTGTTGCAGGAGAATCTGTTCCGCACCAGATGAGATGAGCCCAGAGGAGCTGGAGAGTCTTCTTAGAGTGAGCAAAGGTATCAGTAGAGAACTTTTGCTTTTGCTTTGGGTCAACTATACTAGATTGACAATTTGTTGCACTGTCATCAGATGAATTGTGTTTTTGGTTTTAGTTCTGCGTAGGATGTTGGATTGTGCATTGGGGACTTATTTTTCTATCTGATATCTTCTTTTGGGCAGAGTTTTGTGGGTTTATTCAATCTGAGAGGATCATATAGTTGCTCTGTCCCTTATAGAATCTGTGGTACCTCTTTTGGTTCACTTATTTAAGGATATCCTTGCCCTGCTGCTTATGTTTTGTTTTCCTAACTGTTCCCATCACAGAAGTGCTGCTAAGTTTTGGTTCTTGATAAATTAGAAAAGCAGTTTTGTCACTTCCTTCTCATTGGAATTATGTTTTTCCACTCCTCCTCTCACTCTAACAAAAGATCTGTCTGATCCTTGTTAAGAGGAAGTACATACAATCAGTGGCAATTCTACCTGGCTGTTGGGGGGGGGGTGTGGTGTTTTCTACTATGATTTTATGAATAGTCTTTTGTGATCATTATATTGGGTGGGAAGAAATATGACGCCCTCACAATCTAGTCTTCAAGGAGGTTAGGTGCTCCAACTTATCTAGAAATTGTTATACCAATCGATAGCAAATTATGCGGACAGCTCCAGGCTCTTTTCTAAATCACTTCTTTGGATATTTACTGATATTGGTACATAAAAATCCTTGATCAATTTCTCATTGGCATGCTTGGTGACCGGAGTATCCAAAAGATGAAGTGGCGGGTGATTAGAACAAGGGTGAATAAGAGCACGTGGCTGTCCATTTCTACAGACACTTGACAGGAGACCTATACAATACTACGTGACTTACTAAAAATCTTCTGATGATATCTTTTCCTATGATTGTTCACTTTTGTTATTCTCTCTCAGTCAACTTGTGCCTGTTCTGATATCTTCAGAGTTTTCATAAATGAATGTGCAGATGTTAAAAGACAAAGGGTTGATGAGGACCATAGGAAAGATACGGATGGTGAAACTTCAGGCTTGGATGCTTTAGCTAGTGCTGCTGTTCTTGGGGAGAGCATAGAGGACCCAGGTAAGCCATCCTGTGGGGTCACCACAAAACACCCTCGTCACCGTCCAGGTTGCACATGCATCGTGTGCATTCAACCCCCCAGTGGGAAGGGTAAGCACAAGCCCACATGTACCTGCAATGTGTGCATGACAGTGAAGCGCCGCTTCAAAACTCTGATGTTGCGGAAAAAGAAACGCCAATCAGATCAGGAAGCTGAAACTATACACAAGGACCTGATTCATTATGGTCATGAGTTAGGAACTGATGGAGCTTCATTCGAGATACATCACGGAGAGAGTGTAACCAGCCAGAATAAAAAAACAGAGGTGGCAGATAGCAGCAATGGCCACATTGACTTGAACTGCCACCCCAACCATGAGAACGTGCAGCTTGAGGGAGAAATATGCAGCATCACGAGGTTTACTCAAGAAACTAAGTATCCTTCAGGGAATGATTCAACCCACGATGTGATGCCCACCTTGCAATGTGAGCATCTAGCCAGCACAAGCTCCGGTTTGTTTGGACAAACCGTTGAAGAGAAGGGGAAACGGCTGACTAATGGAGAGTGCCTTCCATCCATTTTACATGAAACCAACAATGCAGGCGATGAAGGGTAGGCCGAGGCCCTTAAAGTCTCTGCTGAAACACCTTTTGGTTGAGGTTGGACTTTTCGAGTTTACATTTGTCTCCTCTTTTTTTAAATTTGAGAAATTGCAAAATGTTCCTTGAGGACCTTACCAAAAAAAATGTTCCTTAAGGGGTTGGTGAGTGTTGATCTGGAACGAGTTGGCTCCACAATTTTGGGACTTTTGCCATGTCATTCCGTGTTTGGTATAGATTTTAGGCTTGAGAAGGGATAATAAGTTTTCTGTGTTTGAGATGCGATATAGAGTGCCCATCAGCTTATTTGAGAAGCCTTTCTCCTTCTGTTGGTTATCTTGATCTTGCTCTTGAGATGTCACAATATACGAGGATATACTTGTATTTGCTTAGAACTCCAAAGTCTACCAAACCTCGTAGAAGAAAGTAGCTGCAGGGACAGCCTCCTCGGGAGTGCTCTCAACCTCAAGTATCCCACAATCCAATGGGCTTGTGTGAATGACTTAATGCAAGTGGCTGCCCTCGCCAAGCATACTAAAGGCACAAATGACCTGGCCAGATTTTACTAAATCTCTTATTGATGGTCAGTCGGTCTATGTTCGAAGTGATCTTTTCTTTTTTTCTACTTAATAATTAGTTAGCGTTCGGGGCTTGAAATTTACTTAACGCGCAACACCAAAGTACCTTGAATCTTGTAAAAACCAACAGAATTGAGAAGAAGATACATATATGAAACATAATGAAAAGTGAGCTCGGGGTTGGTCTTCCTAGGCTGTTTGGAAGCGAGGTTGGTACACTAAAATAGAAGTAAAATCTCGTGATAGACAGAAGCATTTTGACCAGGTAATACTAAAGAAAGAAGAGAGAGCTTATAGTTGAAATCCGGCAGGCCGGTAACTTTGTCCCTACCACACCACGAACCTTCAGAAGACGCGTTTCTAGTTCTCCTTAGTTGCCTCGCTGTCCGAGAGAGAGTCTCCAAATTATCTGACATTCTCCTCTCTTTTATTTTTATTTTCTTTTCGACCGGCCCGGTCACTTTGGCATTTTAGTACCGTTCCCCCTGTCCTCAGCAATCTGCCAAACCGAAAATTACAATTCACCCGCTCTTTGGTCTTTCCACCACTCCTAAGAAAATCCATAGATCTCCTCTCTTCCTCTCTGTCTTCCTGTCAATCTGTCTAGTACAGCAGCACCGAGAATGGGGGAGAAGGCAACCATGGCGAAGGCGAGGATGGAGCTCGAAGAATTGTACCTGGGCATCCCCGATGAGTCGGTCAACTTGACATTCCAGGACCTTGCTGACGTGAAGAAGCATGCCCATCGTCATCCTCTTCATGCTCTCTCCTCCTCCTCCTCCTCCTCCTCGTCCGCCACTGCAACTGCCGCTGCCTTGGACCCCATCTCTGAAAACAAACCTACAAAATCAAATGCGGCAGCAGCAGCAGCATCTCCTGTCTTCAGGAAACTGCCCAGTCTCGATTTCAGTAGAGGCTTGCAAGCATCAAACCATCACCATCCCCTTAATCAGTCTAACCAACTCTCCAGGGACACCCGGGATTCTCCATTAGGCCATCGATCCTTTGTCGGCGAGGACCATAATGACGAGTACCGATATGGACATAGCCGTGCAAGCTGCGGCAGAAACACTCACTTGGACATGAGGCGTACAGGTATGGTGGAGAACATCAGCATGGCTCATGATGACATGACGAGCATGAGCATGAGCATGAGCGTCAGCATGGCCGCTCATGGCCAAAGACGGCGACCCGGCATCCCCCACTCCAATATCTGCACCATCTGCTCGACTTACATCTACATCTTCCGACATCGCTGCCTCGTATGTATTCATTAGACTTGTAATATACTTATTGGTAGCTGCGTTACAGCGATGTGATGGATATAGTAACACAGAAACAAGTAACCATTAACGACGATAAGGTTACTGTGTGCAGGTGTGCGGAAGGGTATACTGCAGGCAGTGCGTGAGCATAGGCATGGGAGAGATGACCGAAGGTAGAAAATGCATCGAGTGTCTTGGCCGGAGATTCAGCCAAAGGTACGCCATCATCATCGACCCCCATCCCACCGTCTTCCTTGATCGATATACTACAGAAAATACTTGGATTATCCTCATCCATCTGTTGATCTGGCTCTCTGTTACCACTCATCCACATGCATCCACATGCATCCAGCAGCATCTAGTTCAATACGTATTAATGTGTTGTGTTCGGATACATATAGGTACATCCATAGAGCAGGCCAAATTGGGTGCTGCTCTAGGTATCCAAGCATAGTGAAGCAAGCAGAGCTGAAATGGGCCGAGAAAGGACCGAGGCGGAACGCCGAGAGAGCGAATAGCCAAGTCGGTGGCCGCAGCCCCATGGTCTCGGGTTCCAGAAGCCCAGTCACCCCTAGGACCCCAACCAGGGCCCATCCCAGCAGCACCGGCATCCACTCAAGCAATCCTCCTTCCTTTGTCTACTCCCCTTACTCTCCTCACCGCCACCACCACCTTCCTTTCTAAATTTCACGAAGACTTGTCGATTTGATATTTGATCCTTTTGCATATCTTTCTGGTCATTTATAGTATCATTTATGTTATTTTGGGGTCAATCCTACTAATGGGGAAGAGGTCCGTCTCCGACCTCAGTTGGGTTTATCTATTGCTTGCTCATTTTATGACATCTCTATAAAATTGAAGAGGTTATTCCATGCGTCTCATTCTTTGAACATCTAAGTGAAGCTACTTTGCTTGTTCTAAACTGAGTTGAAACAGTTGAATGGCATTATACTAAAATACTACAGCTCGATTAACTTAGATATGGACTAGCTAGAAGAACCAAACTTGACAATTACTTTTAGACCGAGTGATTCATGTGAAGTCCAAATTCGACAATCAAATTGTTCTAATTGGGGTGTGACAGATAGTGATTCGCATTACCATTTGCAATAATTCTCAAAATTCTTTTTGGTAAATGATTGAGGAGAATTTACACCCTTCCAAATTTGAGCCTTGGCAATTCGAGGCTCCACTACTAAATTAAATGTTTAGGATCCCCATCCGACTTTCGATACAATCGCAGAGACTATGATAGATATAAAATTTCATGTGTTTTTTTTTTCTATTTGTAATTTGAAATCCAAAGGCTTCACAATTTCGAGCTGGTCTTTGATATTCAAATTGGACCGGCGTAGTCTGTTTAATTTTTTGTTACAAATACAAAGGCACCATTTGCAAAGGCGTGTTCCGACAATAATATTTAGTAGTAGCCTGATTCAACAAAATGTATTTCGAAGTTCCAATGTATTTCACCGCTACTTCAATTAAACACCGTGTACTCCATTTTTGTGAATTTTTCTTTTTTGCTTTGAAAGACAATAAAATAGTTTATCGCACTCGAAACAATATGATTGATGTAGTAAATAAGATAAAAGTGATATTATGTGCGAGTGTCGGGTCCAAGGTGTCATCTCCTTCGATTCAATATAACTTTGACATGTGACTTGATGTGGAATTAAGTGGTATATCACGAGTGCCATGAATTAAACTTTGGCAAAACCTTTCTTTCCCAAAGTGCTTGGCAATTTAATCTTTTATTTTTGTCGAAGCATAGATTCACATCTCCCTGGCATCGCACCGGCTCCTTTCTATTTCTTATTTGTGCAAGATTGTAATATTTAGATTTGTTACTTAGGCTTGTTTAGTTGGCCTCCACTCATTCCAAGTAATCACATTTTGAATTTTTCGTCAGATTAGAAATAATATTTCTGTTTAGAAAACTTAAACAATATTTAGAGTGAATTTAAATGCTAATACTTTTCTTGTACCTGACAAAGAAAAATGGAATTACTTGAATAGTAGGAATAAATCATAAAAACTTTCAATTCACAGTATAGATCATTTGATCATGTTAATAATGTCTATTTACGAAACAAATGGGTTATGTTCAACTCAGTATGTATACAAAACCTTCATGAATTTTCATTTTATTAAAGTCGTTAGCTGGCAAACTATTTTTCAGTTTGCACGTGCCTAACATATGATTTTTCAATTGCAATAGTGTAACTCCTCTCCATTTTTTTTTAGTCAAATCACTCTTTTTCTATGAATAGTCTTAAATAAATTAAAACTTTATACAAGAATTAGAGAAAAATAATAAAAAAAAAGTATTGATCAATAACGAAATGTGAGGACATAATAATATTAATGACAAAAACAATAAATTGGTTGACTTCATAACAAAAGTTTTTCGATTTTATCTCGAACATTTAATATTATATTTGGAATGTATAAATAATTTATTATCCTTATATCCTTCACTAGTTAGCAGCTTAAAAGGACCATGGCCATTGGTATGATTACAGTTTTGAACGCTTGTAAATTTCTGCACAATACAACACGAGGCACGCAAACGAAATGTTGACACCTATTTTTTTATGGCCCAATTAAATTACATAAAATTTAGGGGATAATGTCCTTAATTCCTAAACTAAAAAAAAATGCAATTTCAATTGCATTGCATATAGAGATTAAGTGCATTTTGCAAGATTAGAATATATTTTTCTTCTTTTATTAAAAAAAATTAAATTTTAAAAAATAATAAATTTACAACCAATGGCCACAACTACTTCCCTTGCCCACACAAAGCCCGACCATCTCCTTCACCGCTCAGCCCCGCCCCTCTTCCTCTCTCCTCTTCCCCTCCCCTTTGCCGTGGATACCGAGAAGTAGAGGAACAGGCCACCCCCCCGCACCGGCCTAGAACAACCATAGAAGTCAAGTGCATAGAGTAGGCCGATGCAGGCCATCACAGGGTGAGTTAATGGAGCAGAGACAAGTTGTCTCTGGCCACTAAGGACAAGAGAACAAGTGAGGACAAGGGGCCAGAATAAGGAAAAAAACAGGGGAAGGGGAGTTCATTGAGAAACCGAGAGAGAGAGACCCAGAGAGATTCAGAGCGACAACCAGGGAGGGAAAGGGTCTCCGCCGGCGACCACCGCGCCTCAACCTCAACCACCAATCCTCGCCGCCGAGCTGGGGACAGACCCAACTAGAGAAAGAGAGAAAACAGAGCAGAGAGGGAAATGGAGAAAGAGAGAGACTGAGCAAGAAAGATCGGGTCTTTCGTTGGCAGGTAGAAGGACTAAGCCCCAAGAGTCTCCCCATCGAGCCAGAGTTGGCGACAATCCTTCGAACTGACACTTCCGACCGGTAAGTTCATTCAGTTCTATTTTGCCCTGTATTTTGTGCGTCAGTTGGCTGAGACTCGCGCCGGTCATTTTTCGCGAATCCTGGCCCATACCAATCCTTCCCCTGATCCATACTCACCGTCCGAAGTGAGTCATGGCCGTTGGAGCAGGCCGAAGCCCCGAAACAGGTCGAAGTTTCTTGTTTTCGACTGTGAAAACCAACTGTTTGATAAAATGCCTCAATGAGGTTGTGTTGGTTTTGGTCACTTGCTGTCGCGCAGGTGGTTGAACGGTGAACTAGGTGGCCTGAGAAGGCCTTGTGGTGGTCTATATAGGCAGGAACCAGGCTGGAGTTGGCCTGGGTTGGCCGGTGAGATGCCGGATCTCGCCTGGCCGACGTCCCCGTGTGCTTGTGCATGCGGGGTCCAACCCAAGCCCGGCCTGCAGACTGGTCAAACCAGTCTGCAGGCCATTTAGGGCGGGTTCGATCAAGTCAAACCCACCCTATTTTGTCCTTTTCCACTGGATAAGGCCTTAACCAAGCCCGATCTAGTCCAGGCTTGATTCGGATCCAAAGATCCAACTCAGGTCAACGCTTATGGATTGGGTCTGTTGACCCAGGTGGTTTCTGACTCGATCTGGATCCGCGGATTGGGTCTGTTGACCCTGGGTTCTGACTCGATTCGGATTTGCCAACCTGCGGGGGAGGGAAGCGGGGGGCGGGGGGGGGGGGGGGGGAATTATATTAATGTTTTTAAAAAATAAAATTATTTTTATTTTTCGTTTAAAATTAGGAAATAGTTTAGAAATTAGTGTTTTTTAATATTTTTCTAAATTATGTAAATTATTTGATTAATAATCATGTTTAAATTGGATAATCCTACAGGACTATATGAAAGTATTTTGCAGGCTATTTGTACTATTATTATATTATGCATATTGTTTTTAATTAGAATATAATTGTATCAATTGTCATGTTTTGCATGTTGTCGCTTTGGTTTGGATTAGAGCCATAGACTGTGTATCTATCTTGATTGCCAATTATTAATAATTGCGTACTCATTTGATCACCTCACATATTAGAAGATAGGTGTTAAAATCAATCCAAACTGTCTGATAAATATTTTCTTAAATGAATAAGATAAAAGGTATTGAAATGTCATTATGCACTCGGCTAGTGTAACTAAGTCCCCGAACTCATTTAATCTCTGGTTCACAGGAATAGGGTAATTCTCCAGTCACTTTACTTGGGTTTCTAATCGACCTATTCCAGATTAATTAATGACAGCTTCTAGATAAAAATCACTTGCAAGTTAAAAACTTAAACCTTAAGTCGCGATATGGTATGGATTTGGAAAAGCCCGAGTTAAGTCCTAGACTTGACTTAGCGTGGATTAGGCGAGACACCTCGTTTTTTGAAAATAAAACAGGAGGTCGGTCGCGACATGAAAAAAACTATTAAACAAGACTAAATAAAAGAGATTTGCTTAGAAAACTAAAAGAAATGAAATCGAATCATCTTTCAATTAGGGAGAAACAATTACAATTAGATGAGCAGAACCACTGCAGCAATTATGGCCAGAAACGCCAACATAAGTGGTGCCCGTGGTTTCTTAATTAAAAAGTACGAAGCAAGATAAATTATTTTGAAATTGAAAATTTTAATTAAAATCAAATAAAAAAGAGAAAGACATTATTTACTTGTTTTCGTGCCAGTATTTTACAAGGGATAATGACGTAAACAATTCATGAATTTTGATCCAATATGTAATGGGGTTTTTAAATTTTTAATTTGTTCAATGTGGTCTCTGAACTTTAATTCAATGTGCAATGTAGTCCCTAAAATTTTAATTTATTCAATATTATCTTTAAACTTTTAGTATATGTTCAGTTTAGTCCCTGAACTATATGAAAATGTTCGATATAGTCCTTCCAATAATTCAAGTTTATGGTCTACGTTGAATAATTTCATATAATTCAGAAACTGCGTTGAATATGTACAAAAAATTTAAGAACTACATTGAACATATTAAAAATCTATGAACTACATTGAACATATTAAAATTTTAGGGATCGTATTGAATATTGAATCAAAGATCAGGAACTTTTTATCTCGTTATCCCATTTTATAAAGACCGTTGCATCATTTTTCTTGTATTCATTTTATAACTTTTAACGCATCCGAGGGTAAAGGAGTGATCCCACTAAAAAAATAAAAATGAAGAGACTTGCAATTTAACCTTACATAGACCAGGCCAGGCAAGGCAAGGCAAGGCAAGGCAAGTACCAAACGGAGAAATAGATGGAGGTTGGACGGCGATAACAAAATGAAAAGTTAAGGGCAGTTTTGCACGACAGTTAAAAGTTTGGGGGCAAACGCGCATCATCTCGAAAATTCGAGGCATCTCCTGTAATTTCCGGGAATTAAGTTTATCGGGAGAATCGACGGTCTCGTCGCTTCGGGGGGGGGGGGGGAGACGGGGCAAATGGGAATCGGATCAAAGTATAAAAGGAGAAGCGAGTTCCGCTTGTGCTTTTCTTCTCTCCTTCCTCTCTCCCCACGCAAAGCAGGAGAGAAGAGAAGAGGAGAGAAGAGAGAAGACCAGGCCTTGACGCTGCTGAACGATGGGGCCCCCTCCTGCGTTCTCGTCGGACGAGCTCGTCGTCAAGTCGCCCAACGACCGCCGTCTCTACAGGCTCATCCGCCTCCACAACGGGCTCTGCGCCTTGCTCGTTCACGATCCCGAGATTTACCCCGACGGCACTGCCCCCGCTCGCTCCGGATCCCCCCGCGGCAGCGACGGCGATGAGGATTTCGACGAAGACGACGACGAGGACGAAGAGGAAGAAGAAGAGGAAGAGGACGACGACGACGAAGGAGAAGGAGGAGAAGGAGAAGAGGAGGACGAGGAGGAGGAAGAGGGACCCCGGCACGGCCAAACGAAGAAGGTCGCCCTTCTTCTCCTTCTCCTTCTTCCTTTTTTGCCCCCCTCTCTGTGTTAGTTTGCCTTCTTTTTTGAGCTAGTCGGAACAAAGCTAGTGCGGTGTGGAGGAGAGACCGTGCTTGTACTCAGCTCATCGCCTGCTGTTTTGATTCAGGCAGCGGCGGCAATGTGCGTGGGCATTGGCAGCTTCTCCGATCCTTACGAGGCGCAGGGTCTCGCTCATTTTCTAGGTTCACTTCTTTCTACCCACTTTTCGCATCTTATCAAAATCCTGAGGGATTTGGGTTTTGCTTTTCTGGAAGGGTGCGTTATTCAATGATTTCAATTCAATCCCTATTTGTCCCGCACTTTGGCTGTTCGAGACTTGCGGATTACATTCTCTTTTTATCTAGTGTAATTGCAGCCTTTGATTCCGAATTTACATATACCTTTGCAGAACACATGCTCTTCATGGGGAGTGCAGATTATCCGGATGAAAACGAGGTTGGTTAGTGTTGCCTCTTAGTTTAACATCTGTTGGAGTGCATAGAAGACTTGACGTGCTCATTTCCTTGCTTTGATCAAGTTTGGGTTTGTTTACCAAATGGATGGGTTGAAGTCAATCATGAAATATACATATGGGCTCTACTAGTACTATTTGCATGGTTTTGCTTGCATCGTGTGCTTGGAATCTATACTATGACGAGCAAGCGGGAAAGCATGAGCAACTATTGATTGAAGTTATGTTTTTTTTTTTTTTTTTTGGGTGAGTAGATCGGCAAGTTATTGAATCATGGAGACTCTCATATTATATTTACTATTTTTGATCTATAGAGTGCGGGGATATTACATCTCGAGCCTTGCAGGTGTATCCTCTTGCAAATCAGTTATGAAAACTACATAGGATCTTACTTAGATATTTGGGGTCATGATGAAGCTCGATCTCCTCGCTTCATGATGGCAGATATTTTTAATTTGCTTACTTGGGCGCATGCTTCTGCTTGATTCAAGAACTCTTTTAATTTGTATGTCTAAGAGATCAATGATGAGTCAGGGAAGGGTTGTTTCGCCTACGTGTTGACTCTCTTCTTTGCTAGTACGATAGTTATTTGTCCAAGCATGGAGGTTCCTCAAATGCATACACGGAAGTAGAGCACACTTGCTACCATTTTGAAGTCAAACGGGAGTTTCTGAAGGGCGCATTGAAAAGGTGAAGATCTAAATGTGCACTTTTATAACGAGTCTCTTCCGCTGACAATGACGAAAAGGAAATGAGTGTTTTCTGCCTATATGTTCATTTGCTTCTTATGTGTTCCGTAATTTGGAATGTGATTATAACTATGACATTTAAGAAATGATGTTCATGCAGCATCAAATTTTTTTCTACAAAGCAACTCATAATCGGTCGTATGAAATACATAAATATATTCTTGTCTTCTCCTGTTGCTTTATCAGATTCTCTCAGTTCTTTATTTCACCACTAGTGAAAATGGATGCTATGGAGCGGGAGGTGCTTGCTGTAGATTCAGGTATTGTTATTTTTGTGGAGATTATTCTCCAGAAGAGTTGCTGCTTAGATTTTCTCATTGAGTTAAGCTATGCGTATATTATATGGACGTGCTGCTAATAAATTCTCGAATTTTTCATGTGAGTCACTGCAAGCAGAGTTTAACCAGGTTATGCAAAGTGATGCTTGTCGTCTTCAACAACTCCAGTGTCATACTTCTACACCGGGTCACCCATTGAACAAATTCTTTTGGGGTGCGCTTTAATATCTGATGTGTTCTCTCTTCATTCTTTGTGTGGAGTGTGTTCTCATGTATATGTTGTCTGATGGAAGGGAATAAGAAAAGTTTGGTTGATGCAATGGAAAAGGGGATCAATTTGCGGGAATGTATTCTGAAGTTGTTCAGCGATTATTACCATGGGGCTCTGATGAAGCTAGTTGTTATTGGAGGAGGTAAGTGCACTTTGAATGTCACTTTTGGTGCTGCCACCTCTTTTACTTTCTTTTTTCCCCCTAATATACGGTGAATGGTATCTCACCTCTATATACACTTGAATGGCATCAAATCAGGTTAAAACTAGGAATACATTTTCATTTCATGTTTAATTTGAATTGCATTTAACCATTGAGCAATGAAGGGAAATTGTGTTGGTTTTATGAAACTTAGGAAGGTTGTTTTACAAATGTCAAAGTGATAAGTCATGTTAAAGTTTTGCAATTGCAATTTTTTAAATCAATGGTCTTAGATTGACACATGGAGTTACGATGTCATCTTTTCTGCGAGGCTTTGTTCAAGTTTTGCAGCACGTAAGTCCAGTTTTTTCCCTCATTAAAGTGACTTTTACGACATTGTTTTGAGAATTGGAAGGATGAGAGAACCAATTAGGTGTTCGGCTGGCGGCTATGTAGCACTGACACGTTCCAGAGGCCACTGTGTCGGTGTTAGACATCGACACGCTCGGACATGCAGTCAACAGGTGTCGGAAATCCGACACGCGGTCAACGCGCTAGACATAGCGGCGACACTCGAGTCCAAAATCCGACACGCATGGTAAAAAAAAAGAAAAAAAAGCAATAGGGAGAAAAAAGAAAGAAAAGCTTCCTCAGGTTAGATCCCTCACTTGCTAAAGCCATGAACAAGGACACATACGCCGCATTGTCTTTGACGCTCCCCTATGGTGAATGTGTTAGATGCCTTGTACTTGCCAATCCCGATCCCTTTCGATGGCGAGTACCCGTTGATCTGGAAGCGGTGGGACGAGGAGGAGGGAGAAGACGAAGAAGCCTCGACGAATTCTCTTGGAGAAATGGGGAACGGGGAGGTGGGGGATCTGGGAATCAGTTAGGATCAAGGGAGAGAATTTGCCGAGGGAGGGAGGATATGGAAATCTAGGGTTTGGGATTGAGGAGGGAATTTGCGATTTCGGGGGAGGGGATGGGTATGGTTTTGTCTAACTGAGAGAGAGAGAGAGAGAGAGAGAGAGGGGGGGGGGGGGGGGAGGGGCGGGGGTGGGAAGGAAAGGTAATGAAACGACTATGTTAGATTGACAAGGTTAAGGCTTATATTTGTAATCTTTTGTGGGAACAAAACGAAAATGGTCAAGAGAAAAATATATATGGCCAAAGGAACTTTACTATATCACATGTCATAGTAAAATATGTCATGAATAATTTATCAAATTAATTTGATTATTTTATTTATTTGTAGATTTGAATTAAATTAATTTGATTGAAATAATCGTAAAAATGATAATTTATCATGTATATAAAAATATACATTTAATTTCGACAAAAAAAAACATTTAATATACAACGTAACATGTCTCAACGTGTCGGAATTCTCTACTTTTTGAGAAATGATGTGTCGGCATGTCGTGTCATGTCGCGTGTCGGTGTCGGTGTCGGTGTCGGTGCTGCATAGGTTGGCGGTTCAACTAGTTGGAACGCTTGTCAATAGATTTTGCTGTCGTATTCCTGCAGATTTTGTGCAAGTACATGTTTATGTTAAAATGTGGGATACGGTTTGAGAAGGCCCAAAAGGATGTCAGAAGATGCTTTCAAGAAAAATTGGAGCATTTGATGACCTATTATAGAGAACAACATAAGATTTATGTAGCCAACCCTATTTAGAGGTAAAAGGCAGTTGTTATTATTGTTTTTAATCTTCATTGAAGTTGATGTCACCTTGGCAGTCTATTGCCTATGGCACTTGAACACTCATGCTCACATCACTTAATTGAAATACTCAACAATGTCACACCATGTCACTTTTGTTTTAAATAGGTGATGCTGTCTATCTGCCAGCTCAGCCTCATGACCATGCTTAGCCCTAGATCGGCCACATGGCTTAAAATGAAGTCCCATAACCAAGCTCAAAATTACTGCAATTCCAACATACAGAGATCCCACCCAAAGAAAGGTCACCTCAAGACCAGCTTGAGTCCAGGATTAGCAGATTTTATGACCGGGATTATCTGGTTTCCCCAAAGGTTTTGATCGTGGGATTGAGACTCTTCTACGCCCTTTCAACTAGCAGATGTCTCCATAATTTTCCATCTTGGTCTTAATCGATTAAAACATGATCATAGTCCTGGAGCCATTCGAGAACTGAGAGAGGAGACTGTCCAGCGAGATACAATTCCATGTCAAACTGGATAGTCAAACCCTTAGCTGATTTGGATGAGCAATTGTAGAAGAACGGTGGTTTCATCTAGTTTTTGACCATCTGTGGCTAAATAAAGCAAGCAGGATGTATGGCCACTACTCGGTCTAACTGGTTGATTACTTTTAATTTCCAAGATTCTTGCTAGTTTCTAAGTTTGAATCTTATTACCAATACATTCCAAACATTTGTTGCCGGATAACGCCTACCAAACATTTGTTGCCGGATAACGCCTACTAGACAAGGCAAGATGGACTGGCTTAATGTGTGCCCCTCCCAGAAAAGAATGATGAGCCAGGCCAAAGGCATGAGATAGATGAGCAAAGGTCAGCACTTCTGGCAATCGTTCTGGTTCATTTGAATCAATGGTTAAACCGGGCTAATTCGGGTTTTGACGAAATTGAGGATGTAATGGATTAGTGAGTTCCCAATGTTGACTGGCGTGGTTCAATCAGTCCAATCAGCCATCCAATTTTCGTGATGATAAGAAGTTGTCGATAAAACGAGAAACCTTGATGTTGGGGAATTTGATAAGACTTCTTATGGACTTCTTGTAGATCAATGGGATTTGACTCAAGTGCATTGTGCACAATATCAAACTAAAGAAGTCGAGTACATCTTATGTGGAAGTAGATACGTTTTCCCTATGTAAGAAGTAGCTAATAGGATTTTATTGGTGTTTTCTACTGCTGTAAGTTTCAGATTAACTTCTGTAGTATGAATATTGTGGTTAGATGTAGAATAAGATGGTATTATTTGGTGAGTTTCATAGTGTAATTTGTTGGCTTTTGTTGTGCAAACGTGAATCCTCTCATGTGCTGCAGAGCCTCTGGATGTACTCGAGAGTTGGGTGGTGGAATTATTTGGTAAAATCAAGAAAGGTCCTCCAGTTCAGTTTGAGTATGGAAAGGAAAGAGCTATCTGGAAAGCTGGTAAAATTTATTGGTTGGAAGCTGTCAAAGATGTTCATGTCCTCGACATAACATGGACGTTGCCATGTCTGCGTCAACACTATTTAAAGAAATCGGAAGATTATCTAGCACATCTTCTTGGTCATGGTACTTTATTTTGTTTGTATTATGCTATGCTTTACACTCTTGCTATTCTTGTCGTAATGTTTTTTTTTTTTGCCCTACTGTTTCTGGCTTATTCCTATCTTCCCATAAATCTTGATGGAGGAGACTGCATCTTGGTTTTTGCCTTCATCTAGAGCTTCTATGGTAGTAATTTTTGTGAGTGAATAAATAAGTATATGAATATGTGTGATTGTTTTGTATGTATGTATCTCTATCTATGTTTATACAGACAGACACCAGGAGGGCAATTTTGTGGTAGGAAGGTTTGGCTTCACTCATCTTATATGCACAGTGCCTGC
This sequence comes from Syzygium aromaticum, assembly GCA_024500025.1. Lineage (NCBI taxonomy): Eukaryota > Viridiplantae > Streptophyta > Magnoliopsida > Myrtales > Myrtaceae > Syzygium > Syzygium aromaticum. The sequence goes on along the minus strand of CM044886.1, from coordinate 36,798,785 downwards.
ATTCTGATGCTTGAGTTTGATATACTTGTAAAAAAATTTGAATTACAGAATCCACAGGAGAAGGTAATGATAACTTGGACAAAAGATAGGTTTTTTTTTTTGGTAAAGTAAGAATTGGACAAAAGATAGTTCTGTTGTGCATATGCTCGTAATTCCACTGAATGCATATAAATTATATAAATGTACATACAGAAGAATATCTCCAGGAGCTGTTCATCCTCATATATTCCTAGATTATCTGTTTTTTGCACAATTTACTTTTAGATGATAAAATATAGTAAATTTTCAGAGGGAAGAGGAAGTCTGCATTCACTTTTTAAAGCTAGGGGTTGGGCTACTTCTCTGTCTGCTGGCATAGGGGATGAAGGACTACATCGATCTTCGATAGCATATGTGTTTGCGATGTCTATTCGCCTAACAGACTCAGGCTTGGAAAAGGTAGCATGGATGTATTTTTTTTTTCCATTTAGAAGTCTTGTAAGCTGATATCTCACATAGTGGCTCATTTATTTAAACAAACTCCTCTCCATTTAAATCTGCTTTTATTTGTCTCATGTATTTATCTTTTTTGTGTGCTTATTCCACAGATCTTTGAGATGATCGGCTACGTTTATCAGTATCTCAAATTATTGCGTCAAGTTTCTCCCTCAGAATGGATATTTAAGGAATTGCAGGATATTGGTAACATGGAATTTAGATTTGCCGAGGAGCAACCTCAGGATGATTATGCTGCTGACCTTGCTGGTATGTACTGTTAGATTTTTGAAGCTGACTACTATGATTGCAGGCTATGTCAAGAGTCATTGGCTCATTTCCAAATTTGGAAGCCCAAAGGACAAATTTCTTCCTGTCAAACACTTAAATCCAGTATTTAGCAGGCGTGTCAATCATATTTTAGCTATTGCTGTTGGATATGAGTTCACACTATTTTAGACTGAAAGGCTATTTATTTGCCTCGATTGATTATCTATTTGAATCACTAGGAGGTATTGGAAGGGGGGACATCACAATTCAGCAAAAATAATGCAAATCCTTTTCTCACTTGTCCTATGGTGATGGCACAAGCTGCTATGTCTTTTCTCTTCTTCTTCTGGCATATTTCTTTCCCAAATTGATGAATATTGAGATAACTCTAGGATCAGATACTTTTGCAAGACTGAATAGAGCTTGTTTTGTTGTTTGGGCTTCTTCCTTCATTCTTCAACTATGGTTGCCATTACCCATTTAATGGACTTAAGCTATGTTGATTAATCTTATTGCAGAAAAATTGCGTGTTTATCCAGCTGAGGATGTTATTTATGGAGACTATGCTTACAAGGAATGGGATGAGGGGATGATTAGGTACCTTTTGGGTTTCTTCTCACCTGACAATATGAGGATTGATGTTCTGTCAAAATCCATCAACAAGTCAAAAGGTAGCGTCACATTTGACTTGTGGGCTTGCAGTTATTGCTGGCTTCAGTTCTCGTCGGAAGAAACCTTGCAACGTTTACATTTGGCATTGTGAAATGAGATGAAATTACTTCTCAATTTGCTCTCTTGTTCCCTTCCTCCTATTTCAGGTTTCCAGCTTGAGCCTTGGTTCGAGTCCTGCTATATTGCGGAAGATGTTTCTCCAACGCTGCTGGGCCTTTGGGCAGATCCTCCAGAAATAGACTCCTCGTTGCATCCGCCTTCGAGGAATGAATTCATTCCACGTGACTTTTCCATCCGTGTGGATGAAGTGCATAATCATGTTTCTTATGTGTCGTCTCCAAGATGTATACTGGATGAGCCATTGATAAAGTTATGGTACAAGCTAGATGATACTTTTAAATTTCCTCGTGCAAATGCATACTTTCGTGCAAACTTGAAGGGGGTATATGATGATGCAAGGAGCTGCCTTATGACCGAATTGTTTATTCTCCTTCTCAAGGATGAGCTCAATGAGATCATCTATCAGGTAACTATTACTCTGTCTATTTAAATTTTAAATTATATTGGCCTTATCAACTTTCAAGTTTGTTGCTGCAGAGTGGTGGAGGAAATGGTTATAAAGTATGGGTTATTGAATCATTGGTGTTGTAACTTTAATTGGAATGGTTTAAGTGATTGGTTAGTGGTCATACTTAATCGACATACATAAACTTTTTAAGTTGGTTGCCGCAGAGTGGTCAGAATAAATGGTTATAAAGTATGGGTTATTGAATCATTGATGTAGTAATTTTAATCGGAATAGTTTAGGTGATTGGGTTTGTGGTCATACTTAATGGACCTACATAACCAGTTTTTTGGTGATGGACTTTAAGCTTGCTCCTTGTGTAGCATGCCATTTTCTATGCATATGGTCTTTATGATATGGAGACCATGACTTGTTTGAATGAAAATCTTATTATTGTTGGTTAGTTGATGAAGTTCACTGACAGTGACTTTTGAGTATTGAAAATAACCTGGTCAAAAGTGAATGTTGATATGTATGTTCCAGCTTGGATGTTTGACACGACAGGCTGTTTACTGCAGGCAAGTATTGCCAAGTTGGAAACTTCATTGTCATTCTTTAGTGACAAGTTGGAGCTAAAGCTCTATGGGTTCAATGAGAAGCTTCCGATTCTTTTGTCCAAGATTTTGGCCATTGCCAAATCCTTTTTGCCGACTGATGATCGTTTCAAGGTATAAGGTATTTTCCATGAAGGTCCATTCAGTTTATTAAGACCTGCTTCATTAGCATTATAAGGAAGATGGCCTCTAAATAGAAAAGCCAATATTTTTAAACTTGGAATAGTCAAAGAACTGAGGGGCTCCTAATTTGCGGTTCAATCATTTCTATTGGTTGGACTGCCTTGTCAGCATTGGGTGACATCATTTATATGAATTAGTAAATAATGTGAAAGCTCATTTGTTGACACGAGGTGTTGCCCAGCTAAGATGTATAAGGCGCATTCCAATTTTCCCCAATACATAAGTTCGAGCGTTGCTATATTGCCATGTGGAGCTATATCTCGTGTAAGAAACTTATTTTATATGAATTTTGGTAAAAGTTCAGCTGGGGCATTCTTGAGCCGTCAAATGAGGAGATAGTGTTATTTTTTAGACACTGCCTGTCCTCATAATATGGATAATCAGTGCTTTGAAAATTGAATATATCTTCATTAAGCATATTTAACAATTTCCCCGGGGGTATCTATAAAAAAAACCAAGTGCCCAAGATACTTGCTAACGAGACCCTTTTTATATTGATTTACTAATTGGTAGAAAATGACTAAAGTTGGAGCATGGCTGAGTGTCATTGGATGTTTCTATGACTCAGAGAGGGCAGGGTTTGATACCAAGTACCTCCACAGGTATTATATTTTTATAGTCAAGATTTGTTTAAACTGGGTTGATTGGTTTGCCAAGTCAACCGGTTGAACCGGTTCAACTCAGGGATGACAGTCATATCATCCAACTACAAAGCAGTATATCATGAAAAGAAAAACTACAACACAATTTAAATAAATGATTGATGATTGCTTTTTCTTAAAATCTAAAGTAGCAATTATGCCTAAATTTTGAGAGAAAGGGAAACAAAAATATACATCTTATTGTGCAGTTTTATCCTTATCTGGGCCATCTTATTTAACAGGTTATAAAAGAAGAGTTGGAGAGAACTCTGAGAAACACCAACATAAAACCTTTAAATCATTCGACATATTTGAGACTACAATTATTGTGCAAGACTTTCTATGACGTTGATGAGAAGCTGTGCTGTTTGGGCGATGTGACTATTGATGATCTGAAGGCATTCATCCCTATACTTCGTTCCCAGGTAAAGTAGATTATGATCAGCTTGGCTTCTTGTACTCTACCCTTAGTTTCAACAAGCGCTTTACCCATAATGTGCTTTTAGGTTCCTTCTGATGTTGATTCCATGATAAGTGTTCATGTGGGGAGACTAATATAGGGCAGAGATCCATTCTTTTACATGTCCCAATAAACAAGATAATGGCTCCCTCTTTTGCCTAGATGTGCCTGGAACATGTTTTGAGAGCAGTCTATTGGGGATTCAGTATAGATGTATATAATCGTGCTACACCAGTGCACAGATGGTATCTGCAAAGGGTGAGCGAAGTTTATCACTCCCTCAAACTTTAATTAAGTGAGGAGGGTAGAGCCCTGATCTTGGTCAGAGGTTGGAGTATACAGTTTATACTTTATGGGCTCCTAAGGGGGTGTTTAGGTGTGGTTCCATAAAAGCAAAAGTAGGTGAAATAAATATTATTCTGGTAGAAGTTTTCAATAGATATTAAGATCCAAGAAAATTCATGCTTCAGTCTTTCTTAATACTAGTTTTGTTTGTTTGTTATAACTTCTCATCTTAAGTACCATGACTATCCCGGACAAGCTCTTGTGAAAAAAAAAAAAGTGTCTTCTGTTGAATGTAGTCTACAACAAAGGAGTAAAAGCAATGTTGAATTCAGTTATCCAATGAAGATAAAGAAGGGAATGTTCTCCAGGAATTGAATGTCATGCTTAATTCCTAGTTTAAAAAATATTTTTACTTTTGGAGCCAAAGAAAATTTTGATTGGATACTTGGGGTCTCAATGACCAGGGCAATCTACTAACGAAGAAATATTTCTGGTTTCATTACTGATCAATATTTGCAGATTGCATGGGAGGTTTTATAAACGATCTTTATTGTCAATTTAGTTTTCATTTTGGCAGCTTTATATTGAAGGCCTTTGTCATGGAAATTTGCTTGAAGACGAAGCTATTGTTTTATCAGAGGCCTTTAGAGTCAACTTACATGTCCAAGCACTTCCAGTTGAGATGAGGCATAGGGAACATATTGTATCTCTTCCTTCTGGTGCAAACCTTGTAAGAGATATCAGGGTGAAGAATACATCGGAGACAAACTCTGTTGTTGAGGTAAGTAGAATAAGTAATTGTGTTTTTTCTAACTTCCTTCTGTCCCCCTTTCTTTTATGTGCTAAATTTATTGAAGATCACCAAGGCGGTGCTCCTATTAAAATCTAGAAGTTAAAATTAAGTTGTATGCTATCTGATTTTCTTCTACTTGTATCTTCTCAGTGCTGTCCATTTTTATCTTAAATTCAATTCTGTGCAGCTTTACTTCCAAATCGAACCAGAAGTGGGAAAAGAATCGATCAAATTGAAGGCTCTGATGGATCTTTTTGATGAGATAGTGGAAGAACCTCTGTTCAATCAGCTAAGGTTGTCATTGTTGCTGAAAGCTCCTCATACATTCAGATATTATGTGCCACTTGAGCATCTTAGCTCATGACTGAGCAATTCGTTTCCATTATAGTAGTAAGAGGTGGAAGGCGAACCTGTCTTATTAATCACGTTGGGCCTCACTGCATATGGTTGATTCTGCTAAATTGTGCAATTCTTTACTAGTTGACAAATAGAACAGGGATGGTGTCATTTTCTTCCGTTTACGTTCATAGGAGTGCAATTTTCAAGCTAGGGCTTGATGTAATGTATTTCTCATTCTGGTTGCTGTTTTTGCTACATTTTTTGTTCTTTTTACTTATAAGCTGCAACAATTTTCTAGAAAATTTAGTTCCAATTCTCTGTGAGTTAAGAGTAATATTTTGATCTTAAAAGGTTTCTCAACAACAATAATATTGTTATTAGGAATAATGAACTCGTCTGAGGAGAATCTATAGTTTTTTTATGTGACTTAATCGATCCCTTCTTTCTGGATAGTCATATTCTCTTTTTTCCAGCCAAATCATCTATTAGTTTCTTAATTGTTTTTTTTACTATGCTGTGCAGGACGAAAGAACAGCTCGGCTATGTTGTTGAAGGTAGTCCCAGGGTGACATACCGCATTTATGGGTTCTGTTTCTGTGTTCAATCGTCCAAATATGACCCTGTCTACTTGCTTGGGAGGATCGACAAGTTCATAGACAGTCTGGAAGAATTACTGGTCAGCATCTTGTGCCTCTTTAATCCACATAGATATTTTTACTGTTCAAAAGCTCTTCTCGTCCTTATTGGATGTGCTTGCTTTTATTAAGGGTAGTGTGCTTTTTTCATTGCTTAGTGAGAACTGCTGTGGTGTGTCATGTCCCTTCTGGTTAGTGGTAGATTTATGACTTCATGGAAATTAAATCAGTAATTGTTTTAATCTTGGTGTGAGGAGGTCTCTAGAATAGCTGGAAAAAATCACCATAAAGTGTGGATGTTGGCTATGTAATTCTGGTTAGTTTACGTATTCTTGTGGAAATGCTGCGTTTCTCTTAGTTGATGATAACAACCAACTGTAATCAACTTTACTCCACTAAGTGTGGTGGGCTAAATGAATTTTTTTCTACCATTGCTCTTCATATGTATCAAGTCTTGTTTAAGTTATGATGCTTTCGAGCAAGGTGGCTCTTCCAGTTTAGCCTATGGTTGGCATATACTAATTGAGTTCATGTGAATATAGAATATGGTTTACCATGAATGCATAAAAGGCATGTCGTCTACATGAATGGTTATTCAGTCTTGTAAAGCACCTTATTTCATAGTTTGTTGAGGCCTTAATTGGTCTTAGGGATTTAATACCATCAGAGTCTGCTTCTTGGAGAAGGATTCCATCTGCTCGTCATGTTTGGAGATTTATTTGTTGCAGGGTGGCCTTGATGATTGTACTTTTGATAATTACAAAAATGGGTTAATATCGAAGCTCCTGGAGAAAGATCCATCCTTGACGTATGAAACGAATCGATTCTGGAGTCAGATAATTGATACAAGGTATTGTATTTTATGCACTAATTATGACCCATTAACAAATATGATAATTTCTTTAAGTTGTTTTGTTTCTATCCTGCTTGGACTTTCTCAAATGTTTTAAGTCTTCATTATTAGCTGCTAAAAAATGTGAACTTTAATGTTATCTATGAATTTAATCTATTTTTGGGTGCTTGGAGAATGGACCCTCATAAGTGTGAGCACGGATGAACTATCTGACTTGCATGTGCAATGTCTTAGGTGCCCGAGGTCTAGGTACAATACTTTTGATTCTAATGCCTGAAAATTTTCGAGGTACTGCAAAAACTTGCTACTCCAAGCACATTATCATTCACATTTGCTTTTGCTGTGAAAATGATTAGACATCCATGCAAACAATTTTTCTGCTGTATTGAGAGGTGCTGATGGATTTTTTCTCTTTGCTTTTTATCCCTTGAAATACTATCAATACTAAGTGAGGCTTTCTCTTTTGATCACCTCTTTGTTCCCCATTCTGGTACAAGCGTAACTACTCTCTTATGTAATGGTGTACCTCCAGTGAATCTTCTTGATTTTAAGGTGCACAGTCTGGAAGCTGACTTTAGATCCATAATTGTCAGAGTGCTTTGTGTCCTTAAAATTTTTTATTCTTGCTGAATCTCAAGCAACACGAATGTGTTTACTCTCAGGTACATGTTTGACTTCTCGGCGAGAGAAGCAGAAGTTCTTAGAAACACTAAGAAAGATGAAGTCATTAACTGGTATAAAACATACTTGCGCCAACCATCTCCCTGTTGCAGGAGACTTGCTGTGCGGGTATGGGGTTGCAACACTGACTTGAAAGATGCTCATGCACAGAGAGATCCTATGCAAATCATTGATGACCTTACCGCGTTCAAGTTGTCATCAAAATACTACCCAAGTCTTTGTTGAGCAGATGCTACCTGGCGAAATAGTATTTGTTTAAACTATAGATGATCTCAAGGAAAGCTAGCCGGTGGGGTCAAGTTTGACTAATTTCTTCTTGAGATGAATTTATGAGACAATGGGAACTGATGATACATCGTGATGACATGTCTAGTTTCCCAATGATTGTCGTGCTCTTAAGTGCTGGTGCTGGGATTCAGGACCTGCCTTTGACCATCATCAATGAAGAGCTAAAATATTTTTCACTGAAGGCGGGGATAAGCCATCTCAGACTGAATGCGAAGGAAATAGCAGATCCGAGTACCTAGTAAAGGATTGGCCAAAAAAGAAAGAGTATTTAATATAGGAAGTCATTGTTCTCTATTTTTACATATCCAGAGCTGTAGAGACCGCATTCTAGCTTATTTATCATATTTTGTTGCTGTGTTGATGTTGGGTTTTCGCTGGTCGGAAGCGTGGATGATTTTTAGCCAGCTTCAGTTTGTTGCTTCTTCCTAGTGTAAGACATTTTGCAAAAACAGGTCTAAAAAACTGTACGATGTTGGTCAGGACACGGTAATGAGGATCGACCAGTGTTGCTTTGTTTTACTTTGCCAGTCTAAAATTTTCTAGCTTTCATGTTATTGAAGGCGTTGGCCAAACCTCTACGGAAAATTTGCTATCCTCACTTATATGGCTCATCAAGATGTAGCACACAAGTCATATTTTCTCCTGGGTTGAATCTAATTTCCTCTTGACGTATCGCAATGTTGGACATTACTTTACTCAACATTTAAAGTGGGGGTTCTTGATGACTCTGATAATACCAGACGAAAGTATTTAGGGTAGATGCTTTACGCAAGAACTCAATGTTGATAAATTTTGATGTGCGTAGGCCTGTACCTGATCACTGCGAGCCTCCCGTTTTATTTCCTGTAAGAGTAATCGTTGAGGAAACATTCTTGCTCGTTCTCCAATGTGTGGGAGCTACTAGTGAATGATTATCTAACGGATAAATGTTTTTCGGTCTGTGGAAATCCATATTTGAACTGGAATATAGACGTGCCTACTACATAACAACTCGAAATCATTTTCCTTGCTTTTGCAATATGTGATTAAGTACGGCGAGGGCATAGATTGTGGATATCATGGTCGGAGTCCGTCAATGATAATTACCACTATTTTAGTTGAGATGAAGTCAATTTTCAAATGCTTTGATCTAACAAATTGCATTTCGCACCTCTATCGTCGGCATCCTTGGATCACATGGTCAACAACCCCTTGACAAGCTCTTGCCATCCCCATCGGTATTAGTTGTGCTTTGATACCATCAATTATCGCTGCCACCAAATAAGTTAATAGTTTTATCATCATGATTGATTGTCCGTTATCACACCACGATCAATAGCTGCACCTCCATTCATATTCACTTGCCGCTATCGCCATCAGTAACCGGGCCACCGTAAGTGGCCGGTCTCGACTTCATTACAAAGGGAGTTTTTCTCAATCATCTCGTCACTTACCGGCCGTATGTATGACTGTCATTTCTGTAATTTGTCATAAAAGGGGTAGAGCCATTATTCTAAACGGGAAAGGGGGAGTAACAAATGTAAATGCAATTTTGACCTCGTGGAAATCGCTAAATAGGTCAAGAGAGAGAGGGCACAGCCGGGAGAGGGAGGGCAGGCACAGCGCATGTGAAAGGGACGAGGGGTGTTTTGGGTGGGCCTAATACCCAAAAAAAACATCAAACTTTAACTTTTGTCTCATTTTTATCTTTTATTTCATAAAAAATCTCCAACTTTAGGCTATGTCTCAATTCTACCATAAACTTTTTTTTGTTTCATAAAAAACCTCCAAACTTTAGATCTTGTCCCAATTTTATCTTAAGCCTTTTTCTATCCCATGAAAAACCTCAAACTTTTGGTCTTGTCCCAATTTTATCGTCCAGTCTTAATTTCACTGTAAAATTTTTACAGTCTCATAAAAAATCGCAAAATTTTACTTGAGTTACAAATCTGACTCCATTAACGTTCCATTCAAAATTTCTTGTTAACAATCAAAAGATGGAAATATCTCAAGTAAGAGTTGTTTGAGTGTCCTAAGCACTCTTCGATCGCGAGAGATGGAACATTCCCAAGCATGAGAAATCAATAAACGCAAAATCCTGAGGGAGATTTTGACTGAGGGTTAATGGCGATTTTTATGAAACAAAAAAATTAGAATGAAATTGAAACTAGACCTAAAGTTGGAATTTTTTTATGAGATAAAAAAGTTTAGGGTAAAATTGGTACTAGACCTAAAGTTGATGGTTTTTTACGAGACAAAAAAAAGTTTATGGTGGAATTGAAATTGGACCTAAAGTTGAGGGTTTTTTATGAGACAAAAAAAAAGTTTAAGGTAAAGTTGAGATATGATATAAAGTTAAAAATTTTTTACAAGATAAAAGGTAGAAATGGGATAAAAACTAAAGTTTGAAGTTTTTTTTTGGTATTAAGCCGTTTTGGGTGGGGCCAGGCGGGGATCAATCCGAGAGACAGGAGGAGACGGGGAGTGGACTCGTCACGCTAACAACCATCGTCGATGCTTCCGTCAAATTGAATCGAGAAATCTGCTGCCACTATACTTACCAAAATTTGTATTATTATTGTAATTTTGGTAAAGACAATCACTCTCTAATCACAGACTTTTATCAAAAATCCAAGTCAGTCGTGACTCGTCGATTCTCTTTTCCTTCCTGTTCGCTCCCTTCCCTTCCCTTCCCTTCCCTTCTTTTCATTCCGCTCCATTTCGGGTGCTGCCGCCATCTCCATCCATTTTCCTCCTCCGGGGTTTGCCGATTCATTTCGATGGTCAAAACCAGCGCCCCATATGATCTCTCTTGATCTCCCGCTCCTTCGCCCACCACCCCTTCTTCCTCCTCCATCAATGCGATCCTCCCTCCGGTGACCCTCTCTCTTTCTCTCTTCTTGACTCGGTGTGTTTTTCGTTGTCGGTTATTGTGGTTTGGGGGTGGTCTTGAGGCTGCAGATCTAGGGTTCTTGAATACTAAATTGTGTTCCCCATCGCCTCCCCTCGTTGACCGTGGTGTCGGCGGATTAACCCCTGTCCGAACGTTTGTTTATGGTTGACAGCTGAGCTGCCCTTCTTCCTCCGGAATTCGGGTCATCCTGCCGTCGAGAAAACAGGTTAGCCAAATTGCATTCTTTCGCCCCGGCATCAATGCCGGCCTTCGACGTGTCTCTGTGGGCTTATGGTAATTAGTGATGATGACGATGATGATGATGATGGTGTAGATCGATCTAGATCGCGGAGGGGCTGGGTAGACTATACTGAAGATGACCGAGAACAAGGGATTCCAGCTGGGCACCATTGGAGCCTTGAGTTTATCTGTGGTGTCTTCGGTGTCCATCGTGATTTGCAACAAGGCCCTTATTAGCACGCTTGGTTTCTCGTTTGGTGAGTTTGGATCTTGAATCATTGCAGCCTTATCAAGAGAAGGCTAGAACTAGGCTGCTTTGACTTGTTTTGCTTTTCTCATCTATCCAGAGAATCGCGATACATAAACTCACGGTATTGGATCCTCTGGTGCAGTTGCCGTGCTCGAGCTACGTTTTGAACCGGCTGTAAATATTGCTTTTTTATGGTACTTGGATGGTTTTAAAAATTTTGGCTAATCTATCGTTTCATCCCAACGAGTAGGATTCACTTGGAGAACAACATGGCATTGGATGTGAGCACTTGGCTTTCTGATTTATCTGTTGAAACTAATTAGGATATCATATCTTCGTCATTTCTCTGTTCACTGTACATAAATTACTAGTGTTTGTCAATTGCAGCATGCTTTTCGTTTGTCTTTGTGCTAAAGGATGTTACTGTCTCATTTTTTAAATTTGGGTTCTTCCAACTTCAGACATGGTCTCGATTCTTGGATAAGTAACTGCTTCTTTGGTGATATTTGCAGTACTTCCGTGACCATTTTTAGAGATGTATTAGTAATTTAAATCCATATCCCTTTTGCTTGAATTTGCTTCCCATATTGCGGGGGTACGAAGAATGTAGTTTTTGAGGTTTTCCGGAGCTTCTCGATTCACTATGCTAATCATGCCTTATGCAGCCACAACTTTGACAAGCTGGCATCTGTTGGTCACATTCTGCTCACTTCATGTGGCATTATGGATGAAATTGTTTGAACACAAGCCTTTTGATGCGAGAGCTGTCATGGGATTTGGAATACTGAATGGGATATCGATCGGGCTATTAAATCTCAGCTTGGGTTTTAATTCTGTCGGTTTCTACCAGGTAATCCTTTAACCCCATTGCTACTTGAAAAGTTCAGAAGACGGTCCGTGTTATCCATCTTTCTAGGAACCGAGTTTTTTCTCTCTGAACATCGTGCCATTTGCCGAATAATATGCAGATGAAGATTGAGTAAATATCTCACATTTTTATATATTTTCAGAGTGCACTTTACATCAATTGTTTGTTTTCCGAGTTACTAGGGCTTGCCAAATGCATGTTTATGAGGATGATTCCTTACTTGAAGTCGTCTCTCTGAAGATTTACCTCTGTTTAATTGTAGTGATTTTCCCTCTAGCCTTAAGCCTTCATTCTACTAAGATGGCGAGAATCTCTTTTGGCTTTTGACTCTCAGATGACAAAGCTGGCAATCATCCCCTGCACTGTTCTCTTGGAGACTCTTTTCTTCAGAAAGCTATTTAGGTGGGCCCTCGGTGTATCTCTTGTTATATGAATATTCCTTGTGAGAGTGACTGAGTGTGCTAGGTACTTGTAACTTGCTAGAACCCCCCCTCCCAAACAACAAAAAAGGGGAAGAAAAAATATGCTTTATGAAACCTGCCTGTTGTTTGTCTTACCTTCAGTTTGTGTATATCATGCAATTTATCTCTGGCTTCTTCTGCTGCATCTAACATGATAGTTCACTCATGCTTGTTAATTGTTGTTGCAGCCGGAGCGTCCAATTTTCGCTTGTAATTCTTCTTATTGGTGTTGGAATTGCAACAGTAACGGATTTACAGCTCAATGCCTTGGGCTCTGTCTTGTCACTGCTCGCAGTGCTTACGACCTGTGTTGCGCAGATTGTATCCTCAGTGTTCTCATCACAAGTATATTGTCTTTCATTGCATTCATCATTTTGCTTAGTTGACTCTATGAACTTTCAGAACCCTTTTATTCACCTGGTTGCACCGCTATTCTACTTTGTTTGAGACCTTAATCATGATTCTTAGATGACTAATACGATCCAGAAGAAGTTCAAAGTTTCTTCAACCCAACTTCTCTATCAGTCTTGCCCCTATCAGGCAATTACGTTGTTTGTCACGGGTCCTTTTTTAGATGGCATGCTGACGAATAAAAATGTTTTTGCTTTCAAGTATACCCCTCAAGTGCTGGTGAGCGTCGACTGCCTTCCCCTTCTTCTTTGCTGAGGTTTATTTTCATAATTGTAACTGACTAAATATACTGTCTTCATTGCAGTTCTTCATTGTTCTCTCCTGCTTGATATCTGTTTCTGTAAATTTTAGCACGTTTTTGGTAATCGGAAAAACATCTCCTGTAACGTATCAAGTCCTTGGACATCTGAAGACTTGTCTGGTTTTGGCTTTTGGCTATGTTCTGCTCCACGACCCTTTTAGTTGGCGCAACATTTTGGGTATTTTGATTGCCGTAGTGGGGATGGTACTTTATTCTTACTACTGCACAGCTGAGAGCCAGCAAAAGGCTAATGAGGCATCCGCCCAGCTGACCCAGGTACATTCATTTATTGGCACTTTATCATTTTGGATGATGTCGTTCTCTTATTGGTTTCTGAAGTAATCCTTTGAATTCTACAGTGCTGGAAAGCAACTGTTTTCTTTTCCTGTCATTAATAGTATTTTGCTTTCGTCTTCTATATTGCATTGTTTCATAGACTTCTAATGGGAGCCTATGCTCTTTTCTCCATGATGGCAGCCAAAGGAAAGTGAAACTGATCCGCTAATTGGTGTGGAGAATGGAAGTGCAATCTTAAATGACGGCGTGGTTACAAAAGGCCCTGTGTGGAACTCAAACAAGGATCTACATGCATGAAGTCATCTACCTCCAATTAGGCATTTTAGTAAGCAGCAGCTTAGGTGAATTGGGAGTGTCTCAAAGGTACTGCTTTGCCAAAAAGTCTTGCTGGATTCCTGAGATCAAGATTAAGATGCTCTATGTGAAGTTAGATTTTGAAGTTAAGAGAGATGTAGCTTATACAGCAAACTTGTTCATTCTTTTTCTTTGTTGATGTTTGGAGAAATGTTGACCTTAAACACCAGAAAGAATATTGAATCTTTCTTCAATGCATTTAGCTTTCTGCGTGCTAAAGCAAACATAGCCTGTTTGAGGCCTTTCTTTTCCCCGAGTTATTGTTCTCATTTTCCTTTTCAGTTGGTGAATGTGTAACTAGTGAGTGTTAAAAGCAATGCGTAAATTGAATAAAAACCAAATAGCTTCAGAAATCTGAAACTGAAGTTGGGCTGCAATGGAAAATTTTGATAGTTGCAGAGGATTTCATCACTTTGGTTCTAGGAGAATGCTGAGAACCGTTCAGTTAAGAGGACAGCCTCTTGTGTTCTTGTTTGATCTTTCAATCTGCATAATAAAGCCGTGAAATGTTTCAAGTCCTCGTGGACAGGCATTTCTCGATGTAGAAATGCTTTCGTTAGGCACTGGAAAGTGGAAACTAGTGCTGGTGGAATTTAATTTCCTTGCTACATATGACTATGAGCTAGCCAGGAATCTACAGCGTGAGAATCAACAGAGTGAGTGTTCTGCCATGCGTTGTTCCAAGTCATGGTTCAAACAGGGCAAACTGTGCTCTCTTTCGTCGGACAGGCAAAATGTGGATAAGCTGAAGATTTGGGTTCCTCCTTAAAAACATCACCGGCAGAAGAATTTCTTATTGACAAATACATCGATTTTATATGGCTACCTGTTTGAGTGCACATGGGTCATCAATCAAACCGTTGTGGGACTTTTGTTTTCCATGCCCCGATCGTGATTGATCACGATAAAACCATCTTTTGTGATTGTGATATTCAACCTGAGAGAATCAAAGTACATAGTCAGAGTGGGCATGCTTCATCCCTCGATGTGGAATGCCCCACATATCCTATCATACTTTGATAGCACGAGCCCCTCTGGTTGCCCTTAATTTCAGGCATTCATCAGGGGAGGGACCTTATCAGATTGAGGTACTTCTAGCAACACTACATGAGAAAAGTAGAGAAGTGCAGTCCTTCATCGAACCTGGTTATTCGTCCACTAGGTCGGATAGTCTCAGCGAAGTACAAAAATCTTCGAGGTCTGAACTCTGGAAGAGGGAAATAGTCAGGCATAGGTGACCGTTGATCATCCAACATCGGCACCCTATAGTGGATCCTCATATATCAGGAATAAAATGGAAGATAGTACTGAATCTGAACATAAGCAAAGAGAGCTTAATCCTAGTGAATTCTGGGAATCAGTCCCTTTATGCCATTGATTGCTTCCTCCAACTAATTTGATCGATCATACTAGAGACATTCGTTCTAGACCCAAAGGCAAAGAGAAGAGCAAGATCGACCAGGATATACTTATTTCTGAGGAGGACAGGAAGTGAAAGCTAACAAGATTTATTATCACTATAATTTACATGAATAAGCTACAAGCTTAGGCTAGACATATGAAACCAGATTCGTTCGAAAGCCTTGACAATGTAAGGGTGATAGTAGGGAGGATTGAGGGACAGATAACAGGCAAGCAGGTCTTCCAAATCCTTGGAAGCACTGATGTCATTTTCCACAATCATCTCCACCATCGATTCCCAGAAGTCTCTCTGTGGATCCACGGATGACTTCACTACCGCAAAGCTGTCCGCCAGATTCTTATTACTGAATTTTACAGAGGATACGCTCTTTCTCGCCTGGGCCTGACCAACTTGAATCCTCGGAGAGTTACCTCGAACCTTAATACCTGGCTTCCTCATTCTGGCGGGACTGGTCTTTTGTGTCTGTTCCTGGGAACTCGAAGTCGAGGAAGCTCTTGATCTTGGTCTTGGTCTGGGTCTTGGTCTTGTAAAAGATGCTTTTGTGAGGATGGGAGGAACCGGAAGGATAGGCCGTGGAGTGGAATTAGTAGATGTGCTTTGATCTTGGTTAATGTCGATTATAATGTCCGTAGTGGAAGAAGTGAGTTTACAATCGAAAGAGGCTAAGGCATCGCCATCGCTATCGGATTCAGATGACGAGTGAGATGGGCGGTGATGATGCTGAAGACGCTGGTAGATGTAGTCAGGTTCAGGGGAAGCGTCGATATCGTTATCGACATACGGAGAATGGGTGGGAATGTGAGTGGGTAGTGTCCACGCAGGAGTGGGAGAAGAAGGCCTGTAGATGGTTTTTCTGCGGGACTTATGAGTGGAAGACGAAGAAGTGCGAGGCGAATAAGAGGAAGAGGGTGCAGCCAAATTCTGGTGGTGCTTCTTCAGGGAGGAATGATTTCTTCTGCCGCGGCTGCTCATATCCTTAAGCTTGTAGAACCAAGCATTCGGCATCATATCTGACAATCTGAACCTGTAGTTTCCCATCTCGAAACAGAAGTGCCGGAGGTCTGACTGCTGAGATGAGGATTAAGAGAAATAAGCATTACAAGCTGAGGTCTATAGTTAAGCTGGCTAGTAAAAGGGTAAGAACAGAGATAAAGCGAGGGTTCTGTTTCAGTTTCGGTCTCATCCTGTTCTACAACAAAAGCTTAAAGATTTCTTCCAGGGGATGACTTTCTGGCATCACCTCACTCCAGCCTTTAAAGCACATCATGAAAAGCAAAAAATCATAGACAACAAAGAGAATGAAGGAATATGACAACTCTCCTCCATTCAATTATGACATACAGCAGAATGATTCCTTGTATGGTGCATGGCATACCAAAAATTTGAGCTTCATGATGAAGCACTAAGTTTTAGTAAATAATTTTTGGGAAAGCAAAAGGAGGGCCCTCTATCTCACCAAAAATTCTTAGGTGATCTGGGTGCACGTGAATCCAATGCATCTGAGCCCTTGATAATGTTAGGTCTTGCGTGAAATTTAGATGATTTAAGAATATGATGCATGGAGCTCACATGGAGCCAATGCATCTAGAAGTATCTTGTCTCGCGGCAAAAAGTGCACCTCTTTATCATAATTTCATGCTCCTATAGGAATGATGATATTCTTTCTACAGTGCTAACCAAGCTCAAGAGGCCCACTTTGCCTCCTGCCTCTCTATCTTCACTCTCACATTATATAAACATTTTTTTTTCACTTTTTCTATTCCCGACCTGCGGACTGCGAATTTTACTGAAGAATTGATCCTAGTCCCAGACTCCCGGAGGCTCACACATCCAATGAGGAAGCAACAAGCTGGCCTCTCTTTATTTTGTTGTACTATCGTAACTTTTA
This sequence comes from Syzygium aromaticum, assembly GCA_024500025.1. Classification (NCBI taxonomy): domain Eukaryota; kingdom Viridiplantae; phylum Streptophyta; class Magnoliopsida; order Myrtales; family Myrtaceae; genus Syzygium; species Syzygium aromaticum. The sequence goes on along the minus strand of CM044886.1, from coordinate 36,781,727 downwards.
GTGTGAGAATTCGGGCCTATCCAAAAAAGAAGAAGAAAAAGCATAGCTAGTATTATGTTCAAGGCACATCACACTCACCTCTCTCTCTCTCTCTCTCTCTCTCTCTCTCTCTCTATGAAATCCTAACGAGTGTTGCTTTTGTGATAGAATCAAAGTTTATTGAGGAGGTAAGAGAACGATTTAGAGACAGTAGAAGCACGTACTAGATGCTGGGATTCCTTCGACATTGAAGCTACGACTCTTAATTAGCATTTTGTACATATGGAATAAAGGAAAAAAAGTAATCCATTAAGGTTAATGCAATTGATTGAGGGTATTTGAGGATTTTCAATTTATAAACTAAAATCATGTATTTCAACCTCATTAATTACGTGTAAACTGCTCTAAAAAAGGGCCGCTTTAAAAGGCTAAAAGTGGGTACTTAATCGTTCATGAGCTTGTAAGATGTTCTATAGGCTAGGAAGTTGGTCTCCACGCCCGAGACAACAATAACGAAAGTAACAAAGCATATATGCAAGTGTTTTTGGTTTGGTGAAGATGAATAGCAAAGAAAGCGGTGAGTCTACTCTAACCCTTTTTGTTCGTTTGTTTTGGACCAGAGCCCAATTGGTATAGAACTTCACGGGCCCTGCCCATTCTTTTTCACGTTGTGCAAGCCCTCCGTCACAATTTCACAATGGCAATTCTTTTGCTTATGCGGAGTCATACTACCATTTTTCATAATATATATATTTATATATATGATATTATAGAGAGATCGAGTAATTAAAGGTTTAATTAGAATCTCGTGGATCTCATCCTCAACTCACAATCTTTCTATTTCAGAATAATTATGGATCTCACGTCTGCAATCGGATACTTCGAATTGTTTAGTAATGAAGGAGAGAGATGTTGGACTATAGGGTTTAGAAGGAGCACTAGGCAAAGGAATCAAAGGTGAGAACAAATGCATACCAACAAATGCACCCCCCATTCCCATATTTGCGTTCACTTTGTACTTTCTCTCCACGTCCGTCCACATCCACGTCCACATCCACAGACGTTCTTCAACCATCTCCCTCACTCCATTACCGATCCAATCTCAAAAGCTTTACTTCTATTTTCATTTCCAGGCATTTAACCTCCTTAGGTCAGGCCTTGAGTTGTCCAAAAGCCAAGTGATGCCTTTTTACTCTGAAATAATTTCACGAAAAGCTGGGGGCAAGCAAGTTCGAATTTGCAAAGGTCACGCAGTTTATCTCCAAGTTGATTATGAATAAATGGAAGCAAGTGGTGCGACTGCGACCCCCCCGCAAACGTGCTCTCGAAAGGGCCAGACTCCAGACAGTCTACTGTTGGGTTAGTTCGGATATTTTGTCTGGACCTCATCGCTCTTGGAATTTAACGACATACTAATGCATAGTTGAATGTCAGAAACGCCTTACGGTGGTTTGGTGCATCGATCATGTGGCATCGCAGCTCTGAGATGCTTTCCTCTCATATTAACTGACTGCTGTATTCAATTAATTGATTGGTGTACTCTCGGAGGTTTACTCCTTGTTGCTTCACCTCCATATAATGTCTGAACATGCATAAACATTTTCCAACTTTATTGTCTTGCCAACAGGAGAAATTGTTAAACCTGAGTCTAGTATACGTGCTAAAGCGAAAGACATGCATGGAGGAGGGAAATGAATACATGTGCATCAGATTAGGAAGCCCTTTTCGGAAGTGAGAACTTAGGAATCGATTGATTAATTAAAAGAACCCCATTTTGGGATTGGGTCACCTTTTTTCCATTTTGATTCCACCCTACGCCAACTGCCCCCGCTGCATTAATTCAGGTGTTCCATGGACGTGGGTACCGTGGATTTTATCGAACTGTGGAAGATTCTTCTATCCTCAATCAAGTGCTGCCAAGAGACAAACATCCGAAAACATTTTTAGCAGTATCCAACTTATTAAGCTCCTTCAATTTTCTTGCTCGGGGTTATAATAAAGATGGAGTTGGAGTTGGGGTTGAAGCGAATCAGAGGGTGTGCTGGTGCCTTGTTTATGTGCTCCGTCTCCCTCCTCTCAATTTGGGCACTCTCTCTGTCTCATCCCACTCCTACTCCTCCTCCATGTGTTGGGTTGGATGGTAAGTGGTTCTTGTTCCTCGAGGGTTTTGAACAGGGACCATTGTGCGTTCAGCTAGGTCCGACATCATCTCGTGTATATTCCTGCCTTGCAGGTATTCTCAGTCCTTCACTGCCTGGTAAACCTCATCCTAATCATCTTCAGGTACCTACTTTATTCACGTTCATATCCGCTAGCTATATTTCACCGTGTTCTGGTAAACCCTTGACGGGCATATCCCATTTGCAAAAATTGCAGGGACAGGTGTCTGAGATCATGGTGGTGGGAGGAAGGAGGGAACTGAGAACGAGAGGTCCCGGATCTTCACCACCGCGATGCAACTCAAAATGTGGCAAATGCACGCCTTGTAAGCCTGTTCACGCACCAGTGCCCCCAGGAACACTCGTCACTGCCGAGTACTACCCTGAAGCTTGGAGGTGTAAATGCGGCAACAAGTTGTTCATGCCTTGATCATATCGCTTTCTCCATCTCCCCCGTCTTCTTTTGGCTGGAGTTATTTACAGCTTTACCCTTACATTCCATTGTATGTATTTCCGTGCTTCGAGTTCAGATGTATATTGTGAAGCATAAATCATCAGCACATTACTTAGGCGAAGTCGTCGATGAATTTAGTTTTGAGATTTCAGAGCATTGTGCAGGCATTTTTCAAATGGATTTCTATCACGCGTGACTCTTAACAAGCAATCAAGCTGGAACATCATCTTCGCAATTCGAGGTCGGGTCCATGAATTCAATACTGCAGCTGCATTTCATAATTCGCATGATCATTACTGGAGCAGGCATTAGTGTACTCAGCAACTCAACGTCTACTGACAACTCACAGGTCTCGTTTCCCTTGCGCGCTCTATTAGGAAAGAAGAGAAATGTGCGGAGACTGATTTACAAATTGCTGCACTAAATAATGTAGCAAAATGTTACTGGTGTTAAGGATTACCTCCACGTTTAGTTGTACACCTGTAAGTCTAGGACATCGCGTTATATACTAATTTTCTAGAGCATTCTCAATGTATCGAATATGGAAAATCACTAAACTCGCGAAGCAACCTTCTACGCCATGGATTGGCGCTTGTGACTATGCACTTTTGGCAAAGTCATTATGCCGAGGACACATAAAGTTACCTGCAGAGAAACATTTTCTGTACCGGCAATTTGCTCAAAGTAAATATCTCTCTCTCCTTCGTTTTTTGTGCCCTCTTTTCTTGTTTCGTACAAATTATGCTAATGTAGGTAAGTTTCGCACGAGAACCACGTGATCTGTTGATAGACAAGAACTAGCAAGAAGTTCATTGCATGGTGCACGGATCACGTAGGCCAATTTTTTTTTTTTTGTTTGGTCAAAATTATGTAGGCCAAGTAACAGGGAGGAAAAGGACAAGAGGCTGAGGTGGTGGACCAACATGGGAAGGGGTCATGTGATCGACTGAGCTTGGGTTTTGGAAATGGGCTACTTGGTGTCTGCTTAACCTAGCCTCCTCCTTTGGATTCCAGCCATAAGATCATGTGACCCAACTTCAACTGTTTCGCAGAGTCCACATCCATTTCTCAGTCGGGAATCAATCAGTCACCATCATCATCTTGATTTTTCTCTCTTCAGTAGCGATTAAAAACATTTGAAGAGAACTCTAGACACCCACCGTTTAGATTCGTACCTTCCAACTACTCCTTCATATAATCTTGCCTAGAACCCAATTGGTTCCTTATATAATAAATATCCCATATAGATCGTTGGTTACGCTGCCCAAGCGAATGTGCTTGCAGATGCGCCCGAATTTCACAGGGCAAAGACGAACCACCCAACAAAAAAACCGAAGCTGGAAATCGGATGAAAGGAGGGTGAGAAGTAGCACCATCCTGATCCGGTTTTCCACGCTATATAATCAACTAAAAAGAAAAAAAAATTCAGTTCGGAATTAAAGAGCCAGAATTTGCGGGAAGTTTCGGGGAAAGCAATGTCCACCACACACGGCGCGTGGAATTTGGAACAAATGCTACGATACGAGACAAAGATCGGAGACCGCACGTATCTCCTACGTGTCCCTTTGCACCTCCGTTGCTGCTTCCTCGTTGCCTTGGTTTTGTCAAAGTCCTGTCGTTCCCTCTCGTTTACACACGCCTTCCCCCCCCCCTTCGCGCTGCGCTGCCCTGCCCTCACAAATCCATTCGAATTCGAAGAAAATGGACGTCACCAAAACTTCCTCCCTCCCCTCCATGGGCATGTCCGCTCATAACTAAAATTCAACCGGACAAAAATATCATGTGCCCAAGCGAGCGGTCCTTCTCTAGATCGACCGCTAGCGTTTGCTGGTGGTGTCGAGCATTTGTGTGTCAAACCTAATAATCAAACTCCAATGTATCTCACCTGACCTACAGGTAAATGCAAATTACTTTGAAAGGGAGTTCGATTCATTTTAGGATTATTATATCCTGCACCGATTATCTACCAGATTTACATATATATTCTTGATGTACATGCGATTTTATTCTCTACCTGTACGCTTCAAAGTTGAATACTGATATCACCATCCCCATAAAACTATACGGGGTTTCCTTAGCCTGGTCCGTCGGCTTTGAATCGTCGCTTCGTTTTGCGCGTGATGGACATAGTTGGGTTTCTTTTCTTAATTATTGAAGGGGCGGGGGGAAGAGCGTTTACTTTAAATATTTATTTAGTGCCGTCGGACAATTGCTGTCCAAACAAATAATAATAAAAAAAAGAAGAAGCCATTGCTGTCCTTCCTGCCTGCCGCTCCTGCCACTCAAAGAAGACAGGTGGACGGCTGCTGTTGAATTTTTCACTTGGGTGAATCAGCAGAGCCGGCATATACCATTTCTATACCCGCGTCCTCCCTCTCCAGCTCCTCAAAACTCCAGTCCGTCCGTCCGTCCGTCCGTTCTCTCAAGCATCTTGTCTCGTCATCAGAAGCAGCACACGCCCGCCCAAATTTCGCATACCGCCTGCGTTTGCGCGAGTAAATCGAATCTGTTCTTGTTCAAGGGCCCGCCCCTTCCCGTCTGTGAATTCATTTGTATCGAGCCCCCCGGAGGAGGTTCGATCTCTGGCAGCAAAATCTGATGCCAGAGATCGAACAACAACATCTTCATCATGAGGACGCCCTCTTTGGCAAGTACGAGGTCGGGAGGCTTCTGGGTTGCGGCGCTTTCGCCAAGGTGTACCACGCGCGGAACCTGCAGACCGGGCACAGCGTGGCGCTCAAGGTCATCCACAAGAAGAAGCTCTCCGCCTCCAACTCCGCCACCCTAATGTCCAACATCAAGCGCGAGATCTCCATCCTCCGCCGCCTCCGCCACCCGTACATCGTCTCCTGCCTCGAGGTCCTCGCCACCCGCACCAAGATCTACGTCGTCCTGGAGTTCGCCAAGGGGGGCGAGCTCTTCTCCAAGGTCTCCAAGGGCCGCCTCTCCGAGGACCTCGCCCGCCGCTACTTCCAGCAGCTGATCTCCGCCGTCGGCTACTGCCACGCCCGCGGCGTCTTCCACCGCGACCTCAAGCCCGAGAACCTCCTCCTCGACGACAACGGCGACCTCAAGGTGTCCGACTTCGGCCTCAGCGCCGTCACCGACCAGATCCGGTCCGACGGCCTCCTCCACACGCTCTGTGGCACCCCCGCCTACGTGGCTCCGGAGATCCTGGGGAAGAAGGGCTACGACGGCGCCAAGGTGGACGTGTGGTCGTGCGGGGTCATCCTGTTCGTGATGACCGCCGGGTACCTGCCGTTCAACGACCCGAACCTGATGGCCATGTACAGGAAGATCTACAAGGGCGAGTTCCGATGCCCCAAGTGGATGACGGCCGACCTGAAGCGCTTCCTCCGCCGCCTCCTGGACACCAACCCGGACACCAGGATCACCGTCCACGAGATCCTCAAGGACCCCTGGTTCAGGAAAGGCTACAAGGAGATCGACCTGTTCGCGGAGGCCTCCGGCAGCAAACCGGACGGTAATAAGGGGATGGAGGTGCAAGGGGACAGCAAGGGCGAGCTGAACGCGTTCGACATAATATCCTTCTCGTCCGGGCTAAACTTGTCGGGATTGTTCGACGACGCGTACGACGCGTTGGAAGACAGGGAGAGGTTCGTGTCGGAGGAGTCGCCGGAGGAGCTGATGGAGAGAGTGGAGGGATTCGCAAAGGAAGAGAAGCTGAGGGCGAGGAGGAAGAAGGAATGGGGGCTGGAAGTGGAGGGGAGAGAGGGCAATCTGGTGATGGAGGCGGAGGTGAACAGGTTGACGGAGAAGCTGGTGGTGATGGATGTGAGACGAGGAGGGGGAGATGGTGGTGTTTACAGGGAGATGTGGAAGACCAAGCTCAGGCCTCGCCTCATTCACAGCTGAAATCGATGCCGCGTTCCGTCCGACATTAAGACTTGAATTTTCGGGGGCCGGCCAAGGTGAGCAGGCTCGGGATGTGGTGCTTGGGGTTTTGCAGTTTGCAGAAATGAATTTGCCATTGTCAATTTGTTGTGGACCTACTAGTTCGCATACACATTAATGAAAACAAAAAGCTTTTCGGCGCATGTATGTACGAATGCTCTATATTCCCGAGTTTCCAAGAGTTGTTCACTACAGAGATTTTCTAACATAGTAGCCATGTATTCGCATTGTAATGCACACTGTAAATACAAATCTGTACACAAAACATCAGAGAGAGAGAGAGAGCAACAAGGATATAGGGGCAAATTGGTTTTGAAGAAATGTTCCGACCAAGTCAACTTGTTGTTAATGTCATACCCCCAGAACGAGCGAGCGAGCGAGCGTTGCAGGTCGCATTGCCTGCTTCCGAATGTGTGGGTGGAGGCGGTCCGGTTAAAGGAGGACGGAGGCGTTGTAGGAGAGGAAGATTTTTCTCGTAATCATTTTCGTTTCCCGAGTAGAGAGAGGGCCCGCTAATTTGGCTGGACCAGTTGTTTTGATGACGGGGATGGACCCACACGGGGTACACCATCATCGGATCCGACGGCGCGGAAGGAAGCGGCAGCGCCACGGCTCAAAGAGTTGCACTCCACGCCTCCTTGAATCATTCATTAGTTTGTTGAACAATGAAATAAAAAGAAGGTTGGAATTCATTAATACGCTGAGAGCCTGCGAATCTTTCGCAACCAGCCCAACAGCCACTTTAGACCGTTTCAATTCTCCCCTGTTTTTTACTCTCCAAAACAGAGTGGTTTTTCTTTCTTTTGGTCAAAAATAAAAAAAAATAAAAAAAACACAGTGGTTAACTTTGACCGTTCATCCATCGCTTCCTTCTTCTTTCTTTCCCTTTTTATGATAAACTCTGAACTGGAAAGCTTTCCATTGGATAAGATAGAGCTAATTCTGTATTTGCCTCGAAATTATATGTGTGTATGTGTGTGCGTACTTAATCGAATTTGCATCGCATCTTGGATGGGATGAGTTCCACCAGCATGAGCGGCATGCCTTAAAGGCTTAAACAACAGCTTTGATGCATCCATTTCACTACTTTTTTTCTTTTTAGAGAAAAAACCACTAAATACCCCAGACTTTGTCGCCTGGGACACATTTATCCTGAACTTTTTTTTGTGATACAAAAAATCTCAAACTTTGCTATTTGTGACACATTTACCATAATATACTTTGTTCATAGACATCTTCGTCTTTTTTGCTTTTTTTTTTCTTTTCGGTGAGGGTCGCCCTCACCGCGAGGGTTGCCCTCACCTAGGCGAGCAAGGACCGCCTTTGCTCGACTCAGGCGAGGGCGACCCTCGCCAGACGTTGATGAGGGTTGCTCTCGCCTAGACGAGCGAGGGCCACCCTTGCCCGACTCAGGCGAGGGCGAACCTTGCCCAACGCCGAAGAGGGTTGCCCAGAGCGAGGGCAACCCTCGCCTGACGCCAGCGAGGGTTGCCCTCACCTGGGCGAGCGAGGGCCGCCTTTGCCCGACTCAGGCGAGGGCGACCCTCGCCCTCGCTGGAAAGAAAGAAAAAAGAAAAAGTAAAAAAGACGAAAATGCTCATGGACAAAGTACATTAGGGTAAATATGTCATAAATAATAAAGTTTGAAGTTTTTGATGTCACAAAAAAAGTTCAGATAAATGTGTCGCAGGTGGTAAAATTCGGAGTTTTTAGTGATTTTTTTTCATTTTTTTGACGAATGAGTGGTCCTTCCGTCCTTTTTCTCTTTGATAATAATTTAGTGCCTCGATTCAAAGTCTAAACAACTGCTCAGCTTTGTCTGCAAGTTCACTCTTCCTATTTATGGTGTCGGTCACATTAGAGAAAATATTTATTGGTATCATACTACCACGTCATTATTCTATGTGGCATGATTGTGTTTGCATGGCTCCACTCAAAATGCGACAAGTGTCATATGATGTGAAAATTAAAAAGATGAAAACATAAAAGCTTGCAGGCTTTCTCCCCTCTCCTCATTAATTTCCAGAAAGGAAATTAATTTTTTATGAAAAATAAGGGGGTCTTGGCCCGTCGGTCCCGCCCGTGCCGCATGGCGCCTCGTGAGTGGTCAGAGACCAAACCTATGTGGGGCGCTGGGACCACCTAATATTTTCTCCTATCTTACCAAGTCAACCATATGTTACTCCATTCAATGCATGACACGTGCCTCACGCTCTATAAAATTTGAAACTCACTCAGCTACTTCTCCTTTCATCTCAATTAACTGTTCATATTATTGAAGAAGTGTGTTGTCCTTCTCGCTCTCTCTCCCTCCCTCTTCGTGACCAAAAGCTCCCTCTTTTCATTTTCTCATAATTTTGTCTCTCCCATAATCGCAACAAGGTCGCTTCCTCTTCTCATCTTCTTAGTAATTTCAAGGAACCTCTCTTCATGACCAAACAAGCAAATGCCTCCGCCGTCGCCTCTAGAGCCCCATTAGCAGCTACAGTTTGTTTTCTCTGTCCGACAAATGAAATCTGCTGAGGTTAGGGTTTTCCTCCTCTTTCGTGCATATATTCGTGGGTGTCTACTTGTAGAGACCAATGTATTACCCTATTTACAAAATCAAAATGAGATTAAGTGATGTCTCTTTGCTCAAAGTTTGATACTTTGTTGGATCAAAGGTCAAGTATGTTTTTTATTTCCCAGACACGAATTCAATCAAAAGGGTTAAAAAGTTGCTCAGGCCCCAGCTAAATCGAGCAAGAATTTCTATTTCCCATACCCAATTTCAATCCAGACGGTTAAAAAAAATTGGCCTCATCTAACAATTGTGCTAATTAAGTAGAGAAATAGAGAAATACTCGAACAGCACAGTAACAATCTTTGTAGAGTGAAAAAAGGCCCATGGTCGATTACAGAACTCATACTCGGGGCAGAAAAAATTTATATATATAAGACGTTTAGTACCTAGTGTTCTCAATAATCAATCAAGCGAGGTCTACACACTCGTTAATGAAGCCAAAAAATAAAGATATTTTGCTTACATCGCAACCGCAAAAGCATAATTGCAGTTGTGCATATTGCTGAGCTTTTCGTTCAAACATTGTATTAAAACTCAATAAACCCAAATTAAGAAACCATCAAAAACCATAACTTGACCTTTGATCTAACGAAGTATCAAACTTTCAGCAGAGGTACATTACTTAACCTCATTTCGATTCTACAAACAGGAGTAAACAATAGTCTCCACAAAGTAGACACTTACGGATGTAAGCACAAAAGAGGAGAAAACCTTAACCTCTAGTAGATCTTCAAAGCAAACTTTGAGCAGGGATACATTACTTAACCTCATTTCGATTCTGCAAATGGGAGTAAACAATGGTCTTTACAAGTAGACACTCGCGGATATAAGCACGAAAGAGGAGGAAAATCCTGACTTCTAGTTGATCTTTGCTGGTCGGACAGATCAGACAACGAATTGTAGCTGCCAATGGGGCTTTTGGAGGTGACAACGGAGGCGTTGCTTGTTTGGTCTCGAAGAGAGACGCCTTGATTCCTTGAAATTCCTGAGAAAATGAGAAGAGGAAGTGAACTTGTTGTGATTCTGGGAGGAAGACGAAATTCAAAGAAAATGAAAAGATGGAGCTTTTGATTTTGAAGAGGGAGGAAGAGAGAGAGAGAGCAAAGACTGCACACTTCGTTTGTACGTGGACATTGGACATTTGACGGAGGTGAAAGGAGAAGTAACGGAGAGAGAGAAGTGAGGGAGTTTCAAAATTTTTTGAGAGGTGAGACTTGCATGGATGCATATTATGCGTTGAATGGAGTGACATATTATTGACTTGGCAAAACTGACTAACCTAATATTTTCTTGTGCCTCAAGCTTTGTACCACTAGTCCTTCCACATTGCTAAACAGTATCTTTGCGTTTTGGTACATTAATGCAGAATATGACGAATATTTACAGCAATTTGGAAAATTTGTAAAGTAATGTGTTGTCTATATATTGCCTACATCTGTTTTAATGATACCAAGTTGTGTAGGACTTAGAACCACATATAAAAAACCACTTAATTCCTTTAAACAACACCACTTTTAGGCCGGATCCAAGTTCTGATCCATACTTTGTTTATATCTCATAAGAAACAGCAATAATGTGCCCTAGTTCTGGCCCAATCTTTTTTTGTCATATGAAAAAACCACCAACTTTAAATTGGGTTCCAATTGTGGGCCGAACTTCTTTTTATCTAATAAAAAAACAATTGTTTTCAATCGGTACCCAAATTTGACGGGAAAAGTGCCAAAAAAGTCATAAACCTTTTGTATTGTTGCCAATTTAGTCCTAAACCTTTTTTTGATGCCAATTCAGTCTTAAACTTTTTGCATTCGTGTCAATTTAGTCATAAACCTTTTTCTGATGCCAATTAAGTCATAAAACTTTTGTATTTGTGTCAATTTAGTTCTAAACCTTTTGTCTTTGTGCCAATTCAGTCCTTCTGATCAATTTTGGCCGGATTTTGCTGACATAGACGTTGACCGGCCAGTCACTGGCGCTAACATGGACAACTTTAATAATATTTTAATTTTTTTTGAATTTTTATTAATTTTTTTCTCCCCTTGCCTCCAGCCGTTTGCTGGACCGGCGACCAGCCAATGGCCAGAGGCCGGCGTCGGCGAGGCTTACCCTCGCTGGCCACTGGCGAGGCTGGCCTCGCCTCGCCAGATCCGGCGAGGTCGTGCCTCGCCCAGCCACCGGCGAGGCTCGACCTCGCCAGATCCAACGAGGTTTAGCCTCGCCCAGCTATGACGAGGCTTGAGCCCTCACCAGCAGCCTCCAGCGAGGGCTGGAGCCTTGCCTAGCGCAAGATTGCCCTCTCTGGATCTAGCGAGGTCGGGCCTCGCCCAACCATGGCAAGGCTCGTTTTCGCCGTCACTGGCAAGGGCGAGCCTCGCCGGCAGCTGGGCGAGGCTCGACCTCGCCGGCAGCTAGGCGAGGCTCGACCTCGCCGAATCTGGAGAGGTCGAGCCTCGCCAGTGACTGGGTGAGGCACGATCTCGTCGGATTTGGCGAGGTCGGGCCTCGCCCAATACGAGGATGAGCCTCGCTAGTGGCCGACAACCGGCTAGAGGGATGGGAGTGAAAAAAAAAGAAAACAAAAAATATTTTAAAAAATATTAAAATATTATTAAAGTTGTCCACGTCAACACCGGTGACCGCCCACCGGTCGGTCGACGTCAATGTCAGCAAAATTCGGCCAAAATTGATTGAAATGACTGAATTGGTACAAAAATAAAAGGTTTAGGACTGAATCGACACAAATGCAAAATGTTTATAACTCAATTGACACAAAAAAAAGGTTTATGACTAAATTGGCACAAATGCAAAAGATTTAGGACTGAATTGGTACAAAAAAAAGATTTAGAACTAAATTTGTACAAATACAAAATGTTTAGGACTTTTTTGGCATTTTTCCTCAAATTTTTAACCACGTCATATTTCTGTCCAATACTATCGTTAAAAATCTGTTATGTCATTTCAAGTATACCTCTCTCTCTCTCTCTCTCTCTTTAACACAAACCAAATTTGGGTGCCGATCGAAAGTTTGCATGATTTTTCATGGGATTAAAATTTCAAGCCACAGTAGGGATCCAAAAAAAAGTTTGGATCAAAATTGGAATTCGACCTAAAATTGTTGCTTTTTTTGAAATGGAAAAAGTTCAAACCAAAGTTGAAACCCGACCTAAAATTGATTATTTCAATGGAATTTAGGCTATAAAATAGAATACTATAGACTTCACATATTACTTGCACTTGATTAATTCATAGATTCTGGGGTTTAGGCTGCTCCGGCTCTTGAAATGGCCCATCAGGTTAATGAAACACTTCATGGGCCCGAGTTTTGCCATCTATACAATACAGTTAGTTTGGGACGAGCATGTAGAAGGGTGAGTTGGTGAGATGAGATCCACCAAAGGAAAGGCCTCGGGATTTCTCCTACTTGGGCATTGCAATCTCTAGATTTGGTAAATAGCCGAAGCCCACAATTCCTATGTATTCCAAAGGAGGGATCCATGTTAAGCATCTCATCCATACGCCGCACACTATCTATAATTTATGAAAATCGGACCCTTCAACGTCCGGAGGGTGATCCAGGAATTGGGCAATGCATCCGAGACAATTAACTATTCATGCATTTCTTTTCTGAGTATAAATATTCTTCACACAACACGTAAAGAAGAGTTGTTGGTCGACTGGGTCATGATTCATCATATTCCTCACTTGTTAATGACAATTATCCGAAAAGTTCAAACTCTATTTGAAAACGATATACGAATGCAATAAAAGAAAACGACGTATCAAAATTTTCAACTCACTGGATACACAACCCATCTTCGATTCAAGTGGCAGTTAGAAATACAAACGGATATTACATAAGAAGTGAACATAGATATCTTTACATCATAAAGAAAATAAGAAAAAAAATACCAATCCAACAATTGGTTCAGTGGTATGGAAACGGCCATATGGAGAAGAATAAGTAAACGTGGGTTACATAAGGCATGAAAAGTACCCTTGCTGGCTTAGGTAATTGATTATGTGGAGAGAGGAAAGCGTGCATATATTAAAGGGACCGACCCTTCCTCTAATGTAATAAGCTGAAAGCTTAACCACTCTAAATCCACATCATCATTACTGGCACTTGACAACCCTCTCTCTATTACCCCCGTATCTCTCTCTATATATAAAAAGGAAGGGACGCATTGTTGTGAGTTGGGACACCTTGATGTTTATTTTGGAGGGGTCTGTTGAGAGAGTTTAGAGGAGGAAGCTGTGGCATTTTTGAGAATGGAGGCCAACATAATGAAGAGCAGGTCCGATCTAAGTCGGAAAACGCAGTGGATGAAGCATCCTTCTCCTCATTACCTCGATGCCAAAACATTCTCTCCTAGGCGACTCAGCACCAGCAGCATTAGCCTTAGCCAGTACCTCAATCCCTGTGATCTCCACGATGACGATGGTGACGACGATGACGCCAATGGTCAGCAACTTTACAGCCGTGGAGGAATGACTGTGTCGATTCCCTTCTCCTGGGAATCGCAGCCTGGCACTCCCAAAGTCCGATTCTGCGACGATGCTGTGCCTCCGCTCATGCCTCCGCCTTCTTACTTCTACACCCCCGCTAGCGATACTAATGATAGTAAGCAACGATGTAAGACGAAATTCCTCAGCACCATCCTCCCCAAATTTAGGTCATCGTCTCCGGCATCACCCACCTCCTCTTCCTCCTCCTCCTCCTCCTCCTTGTGGTCGCCGGTGCTGCCTTCTCCAGCCGTGGGTGGACGCGCTTGGACGTCCACTTCCAGACTGTCATTGCCTACCAGAGTGGGAAAATGGGAAGAGGAGTTTGAGGATCATGGTCCAACTCCGTGCTTCGGCTTTGGTCGTCGGGGGACTAATGCCAGGTCTCGGGGTTGTTACTTGGCCATGATTAGGGTGCTGCGTGGCAATTTCTCTTGATTTTCGCCGCTTTCTTATGGCTAGATGGATTCACGTGCGCTAAATTTACCAATCTGATCAGTTGTGCGTGAATGTTTCCTATGTGTATTTACTTCGAAGATTGTAGCTATCAATCCATCCATCCTCTATCGTTAGAATTTGCAGTTCTTCCATTTCATGCACGATTACACGAACGATGAATGCCCACACGCCTTACACTCGAGCAAAATAGATAAAAAGAGTTCAAAGCTAAACAAGAGAGCCAATTAAGCGTGCCTAACAAAGGAAAACTTCGACACTAACTACACGCATCACCAAAAAAGTCAAGTGTTTACAAATTGAAAAACTTCTTTATTTGAATATTGCTTAGCACTTTTCCCTAAACACGAATGTCTAACTAGTTTTCTTAGTCCTAAAAACTGTCTTTCGGTCACAATGGTATCAACTATCAAGATCTCTACATCTTCTATATCCAAAACCATCTTTGATGCCTAAAAAACCATGTAATGATACTTAGTGAGATAAGACAAAGATCATTTCATTAGAAAGCTTCACGAATCAAAAGAGACCCAGAAATGGTGTTGGTGTTGGTGTTGGAAGCCACCAGCCCTTTATAGAAAAGCTTGAACCGGTTTTGTATATGACAGCGTTCACTCTCCGAAGTAAACAGGTGAACCGCGATTAGCATCTTGTGGTGTCCACAACTTGTAAATTATAGTGACTATGACAATAATCAACGGAGCGACGGAAGTAAGATTATTATTATGAATTCTTTTTCCTTGAAACATACTTTGACATGGAAATGTGATGGACTCCTTCAAAGATCAAAAAAAAAAAGAAGGGAAATTCATCTCGACGTCAACTACTTCTCTATGAAACAAAAGCACAGTAATTTCAGCTTTCCCCTCGCTTCCACATTTCTAAGTCTGTATCTACCTATAAGACAATATGTAAAAACATAAGAGGATAAGGTTTCATTCTTTTCTCTCTCTGTTGGCAAACCCCCTCATCTCCCAAAAACTCTTCCCTTTTGCAAAGTTCTCTTGTAGGCCCTTAGCTTCAATTTCTGAAGGTGAGAGCCTACTTAGTTTTTTATTGTCTTTCTTTTTCTCTCCCGATTTGTTTTGAAAGTTTGAGTGTGAATAAATTTCTACAACTGGTCTTGGGTGAATGTGGAGACGAGTTCGGCCATTCGTCTAGTCAATCACCATAGTGGAGGATGTATGTGACGTGGCTCCATAACCTCTTCAAAATTAGGCCACTCACCTCTCCCAATTTAGATTTAGGTCTAAATTTGGGGGTTTTACTCTCACGAACTAGATCTAGATATAGATATAGGAGTTTCTCATAGGTATTTGATCTGTGTTATTTCAACATATTGATCTTAGTCTCTGTAAGGCGATGATAATGAGGACATTGAATCTAGACGTACACACTACAAAAAAACATGTAATCTGCGACGGCAATTTGCGACGAACTTTTTCCGTCGCAAATTTGCGACGGATTTTGCGACGGTTTTCTAATTCCATCGCACATTAGCGACGGAAAAAAACCGTCGCAAATTTTGCGACGGAATATGCGACGAATCAATTGGCCGTCGCAAATTTGCGACGGAATTATTTTACGTTGCAAATTTGCGACGGAAATATATAACTGTCGCAAAATCCGTCGGAAATTTGTGACGGAAAAAAGTCCGTCGCAAATTTGCGACGAAATCGGACGACCGACGCAAATTTGCGACGGAACTATTTTACGTCGCAAATTTGCGACGGAATTTACGACGTAAAATAGTTGCGACGGTCGTCCGATTTCGTCGCAAATTTGCGACGGAAATAAATAATCGTCGCAAAATTCGTCCGAAATTTGCGACGGAAAAAATTTCGTCGCAAATTTGCGACAAAATCGAACGACGGAAAGTAAATCCGTCGCAAATTTGCGACGAAAATCGAACGTCCATCGCAAATTTGTAGTTTATTAGCCCGTGATATTCCAACCCTATATGTCTTTCGCGCTCTCTCTCGCTTTTCGCCCTCTTTCGTAGTTCTGAAATCGGCAAAATCCGCGTACGCACGTATTAATCTCGGTGAAGTTTTTGTATCGGTAAGTACATAGCTAGCTTCGTGACTATTAGTCGTTGGATTGTAATTTCTTTTTTTTATATATATTTATGTTTGTTTTTTTTTTCGTATTTGCATTACCGGTTTAACGTCCGGCGACACCTCGCCGGCCTTTGTATGAGTCAGAACGGCCACACTGTTTTGCGACAAATATATGAAAATTCCGTCGCAAATTTGCGACGGAATAAGTGATCTGTCACAAATTTGCGACGGAAAGCGGGGTTCGTCGCTAAATATCCGTCGCAAATTTGCGACGGAATATTGATCCGTCACAAATTTGCGACGGAAAGTAGGTTCCGTCGCAAATTTTGCGATGGTTAGACTCCGTTTCCATTGTACATTAAAAATTATCAAAAAATATTTCGTGATTGATAATTTTTTTTTGGATATGTGTCTAATTAAAGGTTTCACAATCCAAGTGGACACTGCAATTCTCATCAAATTAGCCACTTTGTCCTACCAATATTTCAGTCAAATATTTGGGTAAGTGTTCTTTACATAATAATTTTGTCTATTTTTGCATTTTCGTATTAATTGTTGCGTGAAAAACAAAAATTATAATTTTCAAAATTTTATGGTTTTAATTAAGAACAACAGATATGATATTTTAAATATTATTCCTGAATTTTTTATTTTAATACAAACACAATGCAAAGAGAAAGAGCTTGGATGTATAATAAGAACTTACCTGGACGTCGAGGATTGATAGATGAGTTTCGTACTGGGTTGGAATAATTTTTAGACTTTGTTAGTAGTAAATATGAGTTCATGGACTTTACCAAAAAAAAAAATATGAGTTCATGGATGGAAATAAGTTAAGGTATCCGTGTAAAAAGTGCGGTAATGGTAAATTTCTTGTGTGTGATCAAGTTAGAGAACACCTTACTAGATTTGGATTTTGTCCAAACTATTATAATTGGACTTCCCATGGTGAACCATTTATATCTGATGAAAGATATGAAAGAAGTGACCAATTTTCAGTTAAGAAAGAATGTAGTTATTATGAGCAATTGAACCCATACGAGAGGATGATCATTGATGCAGCTAGTAATAATTTTGTCATGGAATCAAATCAGGCAAGTACTAGTTTTACTCCAACACGTGAACAAGTGGGTACTAGTCATGCTTCACAAATGGAAGATATAGGAGTAACGGGTTTTGCTGAGAATGTCTATAATGAAACTTTTCAATCTAATCAGTTCTGGGATGTGTTGAAAGCAGCAGATGAACCTTTATGGGCAGGTTGTGAGGACCACACTAAGTTATCGGTGACAGCCCGACTATTAAATATCAAGGCAGAACATAATGTGTCTACGGATTGTTTCAACTCTTTTGTTGAAGTAATGCGGGAATCATTGCCTCGTGATAACATCATGCCAAGTGATTTTTATGATATGAAAAAGCTAGTGGATAACTTAGGTCTTCCGGTTATAAGGATTGATGTATGTAGTGGGGGTTGTATGATATATTGGAGAGATGATGAAAATGCAGAATCTTGCAAATTCTGTAGCCAACCTAGGTACAAAATTAACAGGAGGCCGGGTCGTAATCAGAAGCATAGACCATGCAAGCAAATGTTTTATCTGCCCTTAATCTCCAGATTGCAAAGGCTTTATGCATTTAAAGCCACAGCTGAACACATGACTTGGCATGCAAATCATGAAACAGAAGAAGGTCTAATGTGTCATCCTTCAGATGCGGAGGCATGGCAACATTTTGATAGAACATACCCTGAGTTTGCGATGGAGTCTCGAAACATCAGGTTAGGTCTCTGTGCCGATGGATTTGCTCTATTTGAAAAAATAGGAAGAAGTTATTCATGCTAGCCAGTTATCTTAACGCCATACAATCTTCCACCTGGTATGTACATGAAGACACCTTATATGTTTCTGACATTGATCGTGACAGGGCTGCAAAATCTGAAAAAGTTGATAGATGTTTATATGCAACCATTGATTGAGGAGTTACAGCGGCTATGGGTTGAAGGTGTCCCTATATATGACGTTTCTACCGATCAAACATTTGTAATGAAGGCTGCCCTTCTTTGGACGATAAATGATTTCCCAACTTACGGAATGCTATCTGGATGGAGTACAGCTGGGATATTAGGATGTCCGATATGTTTGGAGAGGTCAAAGTCATTTAGATTAAAACATGGAAAGAAGCTCACCTATTTTGACTGTCACAGACAATTTTTACCGCCAAGTCATCCTTTCAGAAGGAATAAGAAAGAGCTCATTAAGAATATGACTGAAAGAACACGCCCACCATTGAGGTTGACCGGCGATCAAATTTGGGAGCGTGTACAGAACTTTTCAACTGTTGTTGAGAACCTGCACGGCACGACTTTTGGGTACGGAAGTACACATAAGTGGACAAAACGCGGTATATTTTGGGATCTACCATATTGGAAGGCTTATCTTATTCATCATAATCTTGACGTCATGCACATAGAAAAGAATATTTTCGACAATGTCATAAATACTGTGATGGATGTTGCCGGAAAAACAAAAGACAACTTGAACGCAAGAAAATATATGAGAGATATTTGCGATCGGCCAATACTAGCTGTGGATGCAAGCAGCAGGGGACCGAAACCGAAAGCAATTTATACATTGGATAAGGAGCAGAGGCAAGTTATTTGTCAATGGTTGAAATCTGTATGGTTTCCTGATGGATATGCTTCGAAATTCGGGAGATGTGTTGATTTGAATGAATACAAGTTCACAGATTTGAAGAGTCATGATTGTGACATCCTGATGGAAAGACTAATTCCAATAACTTTGAAGGAAGTTCTATCGAACTTTGTATGGGGCGCCATTACAGAGTTAAGCAATTTCCTCCATGATATTTGCTCGACAGTGTAAAAAGCATCGCACATGGAAAAACTAGAGAGAGATATTTCAATTATTCTTTACAACTTAGAATGGATATTTTCTCTAGCGTTTTTTGATTCGATGGAGCATCTCTTAGTTCACTTGCCTTATGAGGCCAAAGTTGCAGGTCTTGTCCAATTCCGATGGATGTATCCATTTGAGAGGTAATATTTTTTTTAAAATACAGTTCAAATTAGTTTATCATATAATATGTTTCGATAAGCTTCTTTTTATTTCAATTAGATTCTTATATCATTTGAAGAAAAAAATGAAGAATAAGGCACGTGTTGAAGCTTCAATTTGTAATGCATATATCGTGGAAGAAGTGACAACATTTGCATCATACTATTTTGAGCAGCACGTTCAATGCAAGAGGCGGAGAGCAGGTAGAAATGATGAGGGTCCCATTGATCCCAACTGTACAGCATTTTCTATTTTCAATTATCTGGGTCGACCAAGTGGTGCATGTCAGTTTCGTTACTTGTCAGGCGAAGAATTTCATGCAGCCCATACTTATATTTTACTGAACTGCCCAGAAGTCGAGCCATACTTCAAGTAAGTGTAAATTTGCAAATATATGTTTTGTGTGTCAAATATTTGCTAATATTTATATGGTTTTTAATATTATGATTTTCCAAAATGAAATGTTTGGACTACAGCCAAATGAGTTTGACCGTTTGTGCGATGAACAATTTGCAGCATAGTTCAAGACATATGTAAGTTGCCTATGGATCAAAATCAAGTTATTAAAATTATATACATCATTTAGTAAAATATTTATGATAGGTTTTGCATATGCAACCTTAGGTTCACAATAATTATGATGAAATTGGAGGGCAAGGATTGTTATATCATCTGTCATGGGGTCCACAGTTAAAAGTTCGAAGTTGGCCAGCATATTTCATAAATGGATATAATTTTCATACTCAAGAATATAGAATGGGCAAATCCACAATGAATAGTGGTGTGTCTGTTCGGTCATCCAATGGTGGCAGTTCAGAAGATGATTTTTATGGCTTGTTGGATGAAATCATAGAGATTGAGTACCCTGGACCATTAATGATGCGGGTTGTGTTATTTAAGTGCACGTGGTTCAATCCCGTCAAAGGAATGAAGGTGCACACGAAGTTCAATTTGGTTGAAATAAATCACAAGAAAATGTATATGAAGTATGAACCATTTGTCTTGGCACAACAAGCAATTCAAGTATGTTATGCATCATATTCTAGTTTGAAACGTGGCAAAACTGATTGGTGGGTTGTATGTAAAATCAAAGCACGGAGGAAAATCAAGAAACACTGGAAGGATAGAACTTACCAACAAGAGGAAGTGTGTAACGCGGTTGAAATTGAGGAATATAACATACCAACTTTACGAGATCCGTGTGGAGCAATGATAGATGTGGATCCAACTGAAATTTGCGAATTAAATGTACAAGAATATTCAAAATCTGATTTTCAGTCATATGACGAAGACGAGGATGAAGACGAGAACGAAGACGAAGACGAAGATTAAAATTTTTGTCACAAAACACTACAGATGTGTAATTATTAATGCTACAAGTGCTATTTTGGTTGTTATCATTATTGTTCTTGTTATTATTGTTATTGTGCTTTTTTATTATTGT
Organism: Syzygium aromaticum; assembly: GCA_024500025.1. Taxonomy (NCBI): domain Eukaryota; kingdom Viridiplantae; phylum Streptophyta; class Magnoliopsida; order Myrtales; family Myrtaceae; genus Syzygium; species Syzygium aromaticum. The sequence continues at coordinate 36,761,120 of CM044886.1, read as the reverse complement.
TATTGTCGATTATTCTGTTTATTTTAATTGATCGTCCGAAATTTTGTCTCCAAATGCTGACAAGTCAAATATTATTAACGTGGCATAACATTTCCGATATTCTAATTTCCATTGCAAAATTTGAGATGCGAAATTTTACCATTCGAAATTTGCGACGGAATATATATGTCCGTCGCAATATGGTCGAACAATATAATTTCCATCGGAAATTTGCGACGGAAATTATATTGTCCATCGCAAATATCGACGGATAGTTAGGATCCTTAGTAAAATTTTACGTCGAAATTTTTTTCCATCAAAAATTATTTGTTGGTCCAAATTTTGTGACGGACAAGTTGAGTCCGTCGCAAGTTTTGCGAGTAAAATTTTACCATTCGAAGTTTGCGACGGCCGAAGAATTTCCGTTGCAAATTTGCGATGGACGCCCGCCCGCCGTTCATCGCCGGTCGCCCTCGCAGGCCGGCCTGCCCATTGCCGGTCGCCTCGCAGCTCGTCGCCCGCCCTCCTGCCGGTTGTTCACCCCCCCTATCCGCCTCGCCACTGTTGCCCTCGCCTCGCCGCCCTCGCCCTCGCCTTTGCCGGCGAGCCTGGTCGCCCTCGCGGCCCCCGCCCTCGCCGCTGCCGACCCCAGTAGATAGCTGGCCGTCCCGCCGCCGGCCGCCGGCCAGCTGCCCGCTGGCACTGCCGTCCCGCCGCCGGCCAGCCGCCCGCCTCCCACTCGGGGGCCGACGTCGTTGCCCTCACCGGGCGCCGTCATCGCCGCCCGACCCCGTCGCCGCCTCCCGATGCCGTCGCCGCCGATCAACACCGTCGCGAACGAGCTCCCCTGTCGTTCGCTCGGTTGTAGCCGAGCACCTGACTAGTCACCATTTGGGTCCACGCCCGCGCCGAGACCGCCACTGTTCGATTGGCCGATTTTTGTTGTCCTTGAACCAAGTAAGTAACTCTTTAAACCCTAGTTATGTAATTAGGTAATTAATCGGATTTGTTTAGGGATTATTTATGATCACTTTTCGCTGGCTAGGTTACAGGTCGATTTTAGGATTGCTTATGGATTTGATTGATGGCTGACTGATTAATTTATCTATTATGTGGATGATTTAGCGTTGAATGCCGATAAAGTGATTGATTAAGCGTTTTCACGGAAAATGCTTCAAAATTGAATAATTCTATAAAAAATCATGAAAAATTACGGAATATTAAAATAACGGTATATGTTTGTAACAAATATGAAATTTGACCGTAAAAGTTTTTTAAAATTTTTAACAAATTCAAATTTCATAATATCGGAAAAAGCCAAAAATTAATTGTGACCACCCATTTTGAGTAAAATTTAGATTTCTTAACGTTCCGGGAAAAAAATTATTTAAAAATTAAAAATTTTTATAACTTTATAATATGGCTTAAAATAATTGTGTTCACCCATTGGGATGGAAATTTTTTTTATTTGGGTGAAAAAAATTTAAAAAATATAAAATATCTAAACTGCACAGAATTGCCTAAAAAACATGTGGCCATTAGCTTGCATTGAAATTTAAATTTTTTTAGAAGGTCGAAAAAAAATTAGAATTTAAAAATTTCAAAATTTCACGGAATGACTTATAATACTTGTGACCACTCACTTGTAGTTATATTTAATTTTTTTAACATGGCCTAAAATTATTAAAATAAAGAATGAGAAAAATTTTGAAAATTTTACCCAATAGCTTAGATTACCTGTGGCCATCCAATTTTAGTATACACCAATTTTTTTATTCCACAAAAAAAAGTTTATATTAAAAAATAATAATTTAAAAATTCTTAAAATTTTAAAATTTCAGAACTTTACAGAATGTGTTAGAATATCGGTGGCCACCAACTTTTAGTGGAATTTTTTTTTAGATCCCAAAAAAAATTTAACAATAATAACAATTTTTCTCTTACAAAACTTTACAGAATGACTTAGAATACCTGTGGCTACCCACTTCCAGTGAAATTTAAATTTTTTGTATGTGGTCAAAAAATTTTTAATCAAAATGAATGCGATTCATATAGTGATTTTTTGATACCTGTAGCCACCCATATCGTGCTCATATATTGATGTTTCATATCAAAATGAATGCGATTTATAGTATATTTGTTCGTAGGAAATTGCACATCAGAAACACTCGACAGTTGGTCATTGCAAGGAAACATTTTCTCAGTTTTCCCATCAAAATGGTAAGTTTCGTCATTTACATCACTATGTGTCAGTAATACGTGTCAATAGTTCTTTACATATTATCATAATCTTCCTACTTGTCAGTATAAACGTGGAGGTCACATGCCTAGAAGACAAGCCTCTTCCTCGTCCTCATCCTCGTCCCCGCCCCTTTCCTCTTCCCCTGTCCTGTCATCTAACCCTCAACCACAATATGGTCCGTCACAATATGGACATGTTGGCCCTTCATCCAACACCAAACAACATGTTACAGGACTTGGCCACATGCGAACTGAATGTCCTCCAGTTCAATCTCCTTTAGCTCCCTCTCCTTCCGTTTCACCCCATTATTCGACGGAACAATCAAATATTGACGTAAATAGAGGTCGAGAAGATTAACCGATTCTTCATACGTCCATTTGGAGATTCGTAAGTACTTCATTTTATTTTAGTATATATAATCTTTACGGCTTTAGATATTAATGTCAACTGAATTGTCGATGTTGCACAATATCCGTATGATTGTAGATTCACGGATGCTACGTCTGTTGTGAGGGAATTGAACAAAATAGTAAAAAACTTTTGGATGGGAGAGTATACTACTTACAGAAATGTTCCACAAGAAGTGAAACAAATGTGGTGGAATGAATTCAATGTAAGTTTTACATATTTTATTTTCTCACCAATTAAGTTTGGTGTAGTCTATTGATGGTCAAGAATGATGTAAAGGGACCAGAACAACTCTATAGTTTTCGATACCTAAAGGACCAGATATTTTCCTCGACATGAACTTTACAAAATCTGTCTATATTTGTCTGGTGCATGGTTATGGATAGGTGATCATCATAATAACTTTTCAATTTGTGTTTTTAATTATTGCAGCGGAAGTACAAGTGGGAGGAAGCGGAAGACAATGAAGTGAGAAGAATTTTCGATAAGAAAATCGGCGATTTTATGTGAAATGTCATGAATAGAGCGAAGATTAAGCAAGTGAAGCCGTCTTTCTTTACAGCTGACAATTGGGCGGCAATTAACAGATTTTGGGCATCTGAACAGAGTCGGCAACTCTGTGAGCAGAATAAGAAGAATCGATCTTCTAGTTCTAATGAGGGGTCAGCCACATATGTTGGGGGCTCTATCAACATTGCGGAGCATCGCAAACGACTGGTAAGTCTGTTAAATGAGTTATAAGTTAATTTAATTCAATTACTCATGTTTACATTTTGTAGGCACAAGAATTGGGGACGGAACCGACATTTGCAGCTACATTTGAACGCACATTTCAAAAGAAAGATAAGACATGGACTGGCGATCGAGCAAAAGCTGTTAAGGTATGTAAGGTTATACTTTGGCTTATATGTAAACTATAATGAAAACTGTGAATGCTTTCAATATTTATGGTAGTGATTTTATTTTCATCTATATTGTTAATGTAGGAAAAATATGATGAACTTGTAATGAACAGTGCTAGTGGTAGTGATGATTGTCCTGAGTCCGGGCCATCAGTTGACAATATGGCATTATAGATAGAGGCAACGGGTGGGGTGAAAAATGGGAAAATATTTGGGATGGGGTCGTTGTCAAGGATGTACATGCCGAATAGTCCTGCAAATTCATCATCCACTGCGACTGGTCGAAAGAGGTCACGACAAGACGAGCAATTGACCCAAGAAATGTATCGTCAAAATAATTTACTTGTTCAGAAGGACGAACAAATAAATAACTTGGAGCAACAAATGAGACTCGTTATGCAACACCTTAACCTCAACCGATATGACGATTCTCCTGTACCTCCAGCCAATCCAATAGATTATGGGCACAACGATGACCAACACATTAATGCCAAGAATGCTGATGATGGTGATGATGCCGATGATGATTTTCTCCATATTTTCTAGTTAAAATTCTCAAAATCGGGGGTAAGTTTGCTTCATAATCTTGGTTTTTCATAAGTTCACTCATATTCATATGTAAGAACATTTATGTTTGTCCTGAAACGTATTTTTGTTAACTCTTTTGTTATTTTACACCTAGTTCCACATCCATGTACAAACGCTTCTTTTATAATCTGGACTGATTTATGTATGAACATTTCCTTAGGTTTTGAAAAGTGACCACTTTTGATGTCTTGCCAAGGTATCAAAGCCGCGTCTTCTTGTGTATGGTTTTTCTGCGTCTTCTATGGTTGTCCCGTCTCTTAGTTTATGTTTTGAATGTATTGTAAGATTGGATATCAAATCACATCATATCAGACTCTGTAACTTTCCTTTAGTTATTTATTTCAATTATATGTCATTGTGACTGGTTTGTCAGAATCTATGGTTTGTTCGTTTTTCTGTTTCAATTATATGTCATTGTATTTTTTGTTTTATGTGGACAACAATTTATGGCCGAAATGATGTACAAATAGTGACGAATATTTTACGCTGAATTTTGCGATCATTACAGTTCGTCGCTAATTTGCGACGTTTAAATTTTGCGGTCCATTTTGCGACGAAATTCGTGGCTAATTTGCGACGGCCATAGTTCGTCGCAAATTTGCGACGGATTTTACGACGGCCATAGTTCGTCGCAAATTTGCGACGAATTTTGTGACGGATTGTATTCGTGGCTAATTTGCGACGAATGTGTTGCGACGAATTTGTTTTTGCGACGAACTTTGAAATTTTCCGTCGCAAAATTTTGCGCCGAGCTAGTAGCGACGGAATTTTTTCCGTCGCAAATTCGATTTGGGACGGATTTTTCCAAATTTTCCGTCGCAAATTTCGTCGCTAATCCGGTGTTTTTTTGTAATGACACCACAAGTTGATGCAAATAGAGTGGGAGATCTCGACTTGTGTTCATCACCGAATCTAGTGATTGGCTGCCGAATGTTTACTATGGTAGATCTGTTTTTGAGGGATGATAATGTATTTTTAACTGTAGACTGCTCTTTGTTATATGCATTATGGCATTTGCTTTCTTTCGCAATTATATGGGATTTGCTAAGCTTGAAACCTCATATCTAGCTCTCGAATATTTTTTTAATAAATGAATGGACTCCTTCTTTGGACCCAAAAAAAAATAAAAGAAGATAAGAGGAACGCTTCAAAAGTCACAATGTGTGATGGTAATGATATCACCTGAACAAAATAAAATAACAAGAGTCACGATTGGCGGAGCAGATGGAACATTAAGAAAACAAAGTCAACTTCGAGGCTTAAGTAGGATTCAGTAAATTAATGAGAAGTGGGGGTGGTTTTCTAGACGAGGTCAACAAGATGGGCGATGCAATCTCTGCTTAGCAGCTAATGAAATATGGGAGCTGCATAATTACATGATCAAGTGGGTGCAGAGAGATGTGATTCTGTAGGAACGGAGGGGAGCGAAGTGGATATGGGTCGTGTTCAAACAGTGGTCGCCATTAATCAGGTTTGAGGCGTACGGGTGCAAAACGAATCTGAGGGCGCTGCACCCTGTCTTCACTCACGTGAACTCGTCGCAAAACCAGACAAAAAAGACTGAGTATGGAGTGGAAGCTTCGCATTTGATGCATCAGCCAACATTTAAACACCTAGCGGCACGCAATTGCCTTCATTAAAGCGTCTGATTGCGAAATTTTTTGACTAGAATAAATGAATCGTGTCCATGTGACCACATGGAGTGCAATTCTTGGAATCAGCAAAGCATGTGGACTTTGGAGGTTAACTATGATTGGTGCCTTCTTTTCCTCAAGTTTGTCGCCTCAGGGTCCACTAAAAAGCGATAAATCTTTTAACTTTGTAGCCTTAGGGTCGACGATGACAAACACTTACATTTGTCACTTTAGGATCAATCAATGTCACTTTAGGATGGATCAAACGCGTTTGATCGATCCCAAAGTGACAAATGTAAGTATTTGTCATCGGGTCAATCCTAAGGCTACAAACTTTCGTTGTCATAAGTATTTTTCATCTTAGATCATACCCTAAGGGGAAAACCAAAGTTTCATAGCGGTAAGTCAAACTTACGCGACCAAAATTTGTACTTTGTCGCCATTAATTCAATTAAAGATGGGATAATTTTGAACCTATTGCGATAAATATCAAATTTCGTCACCTTACGTTAGACCTAAATTAACAAAACCACGGTGCCTTAAGTCAGTGTTAAAGCAACAAAGTAATGGTTCCATCACCTTAGGGTTGGGCCTAGAGAAAAAATTCATACTTTGAGGATGGAAAAATTTTGAACTTACACCATAGATTTAATTTGGTTGCCCTAGGGTCGACCTAAGGCGACAAAATCATTCTTCCATCGTCTTTGAGTATGACCTAAGTGTAAGCATTAACGTAATTATTTTATGCAAAAAAATTTTGAAATTCAGAATCTTAGATCTTATGATTTTCCTGATAAGAGGGATGAAGACACACCTTTATCCATAGCAATGCCCTTTGAAATGATTTGTTGTAGATTACAGAAGAAACGAAGAAATCTGATTTCTCTCCCTTAACTCACTTTTCTCTTAACATATCTTATTTGATGGGGGATAAAATACAACGTTCGTTCTTCATAGGTGGAGAGAAGACCATACTCTTTTTATATGGGTTATCAATAGGTGCTTTCCATTAAAGCACATTTCATTTCGTTAGAGTCGTATAGCAAGAGTCATATCTCTTCGGAGTAACTGTAACTTCTCAATAGAATTGTGTATTTTCATCTTTTCATGAGCGATACGTTTTAGTAATTAACTAGTTATTAAACAATTAATTAATAACATCATGGGGACACATTATTTTTACACTAACGTGACAAATTTACGATATGGTTACATTTAGTCAACCCTAAGGCAACAAACCTAGGAATTTGTTGCCTTTGGTTTACCCTAAAGCGATAGAAATCATTTTTTCATCCTTTGGACGGATAAGGCGATACAAGTAAGTCTTGTAGCTATTGATTGCATGCGCATTAAGGGGAGAAACTATTCGATTTGTTGCCTTTGGTTGTACAAAATTTTCTTTGAACAAGACAAAAAATAGAATTGAAAGTTTAAGTTGTACGCAGTGTAAGTAATAATGAATGGTGCTTGCCGTTATAGACAAACGTTTGATGCTAACACATAGATTGCAAACGAAAATTGAATACTTAATGCTACTTAGGTCACGCACGGAATCCATTCTGGAGTAGAAATTCTGCTTCAGAATAGATTCAGGAACAGAAATGCGTTTGTTAAAAAATTTCCGGAATGCATTCTGCAGCAATTTTTACATTCTGGAATAAAAATTCGTTTGTTAAAAATATTTAATTCCATAATGCATTCTTGATTCCAGAATGAGTTTTGGACAAGAAAAAGAGAAGCTACTTTTTGTAATTTCTCTCTTTCAGAATGCATTCTCCCTATTTTCTCTCTTTTTCTTACTAATTTTTTTTTCAGAAAATGCATAAAAATTGAAAAATTCTAGAAAAATTCATAAAAATTTCCAGAAAATAAAAAAAGTTAGATTTCAAGAAAATAGGAAATTTGGTGAATTTTTTTCAAAAAATATAAAAAAATTAAAAATTTCAAAACTTTGCAAAATAGCTTAGAATACTTTTGGACACTCACTTTGAGTAAACTTTAATTTTTTTGAGGTGCCCAAAAAAATCAAAAAATCAAAAATTTCAAAACTTCACAAAATGACTTAAAATACTTTTGGGCACCCACTTTCAGTGAAATTTAATTTTTTTGAGATGCCCAAAAAAATCAAAAAATCAAAAATTTCAAAACTTCAAAAAATGGCTTAGAATACATTTGGGCATCCACTTTGAGTGAAATTTAATTTTTTTTAGGTGCCCAGAAAAATAAAAAAATCAACAATTTCAAAACTTCACAAAATGGTTTAGAATATCTTTGGACACCCACTATGAGTGAAATTTAATTTTTTTTAGGTTCTCAAAAAAATTTCAAAACTTCACAAAATGGCTTAGAATACCTTTGGGCATCTACTTTGAGTGAAATTTAATTTTTTTTAGGTGCCCAAAAAAATAAAAAAATCAAAAATTTCAAAACTTCACAAAATGGCTTAGAATACCTTTAGGCACCCACTTTGAGTGAAATTTATTTTTTTTAGGTGCCCAAAAAAGTAAAAAAATAAAAATAGATTTCTGTTCCAGAAATCAATTTCTGGAGCAGAATTAATCATGTTTTACTAAAAAGATTCCTCCTCTAGAAATCAATTTCTAACAAGAATTTGATTTCTGGAGCAGAATAGTTACCGTTTGCACCCTTATTAACAAATACAAACATGTGGTATCATTATGGAAATGTAAATGTTCGATAGTATGGTTGGATACATTACAAGTGTAATTATTAGATACGGTTGGAATTACTAATAATTTGTACGGTAGAAAATACTAGTAAATTTTTAACTATGAGAAGTGAGACAAACTAGTTGTACGGTTATTTAGAGATCAATGTAATCAATTAGATAAACCTTTTATTTATTGATTTGATAAAGTTATTTCCCTAGATTTGCAAGTCTATTATGAATTTTAAACATTTTTTTACACTATTGAATATGTTTGTGATGCCGGAGAGAGAGTAGAGAAATAGGAGGTAACACAACTGAAAACTTAACTGGATTGGTTACTCGCCATCCGTTGGAATCCATTGGATAAAAGCAATACTCACCACATGTTGCTAATCAACCTAAGGATAAGAGCAAAACAAAGAAAACTTCTTGTTCTGAAGCCAAAGGCTCAAATAAATTATGAATCAATCATGTCTTTTCATTCATCATAACATGCTTATATAATTGAGCATGGAACAACCCTCCAAGCACGAGTAAAAACCTAGACTCATTGGAAAGACATATCATAATAAAATCCTAGGAACTAGAACTTTGACTCTTGGAACATTCATCACAATTGAGACTCGAAAAGATTTAGTAACTAAGAAATGCAATAATGACATTTCAGAAACGTTGAAAATATGAGAAAGATAGTTGATTGTAAATCTCTATGTCTTGACTATTTCCAAAGTTGTCGAATTGATGACCTTCAAGGATGCTCAGGCATCAGTTAGTTATCATGTTTCTATTTTCTTATATATGCATCTAACATTAACTTTGTTATGGTAAGTACATTAATCATGCTTGTCTTTAATTATAGAGAAACATGACAGCGATCTATAACAAAGGCTGCAACACTCATCGAACATTTATTTCAATTTAGTTGACTAATGCCACACATGTGGTACATACGAATAAATGAAATATAAATATTTCGCAGTATAATCGATGGCAAAAGAAACTTCGTAGTCTAATTGGATCTTTTGCATTCTAATTGTTATGGACAAAATTTAATTAATTGTACAGTTAAAAAAAAAAAGGACAGTTGTCAATCTCGAAAAGATTGAAGCAATGCTAAATATACAAAAAGTCACACCAAACATCCTTAATCCGCTCAAGATGTCGGCCCCGTTCAGATGCACTCTCCTGCATCTCATCCTAGTCGTCAGCTGTGACCTGTTGGGACTATTTCTATGCCCCGCGACGAACATCTGCTCCATTAGTTTGAATGCATATGAACTCGACGCTCCAACTTTCTCGTCTACCTTATTCTAATGATTACTTAAGACTTGATGGACTCCCGGGGCAACACGTCTAGCTAACTCAACTCCAATGTAAGTTTGAATTCGAATCCCAACAGGCTTCACGATTTCACACTTGCCTCTCGTGCCCTATACTTTATGCTGCCCTGGAAAAGAAGTGGGTGCATTGCAAAGGGACCGGTGATGCTGCTCAATGTCATTTAGCATCCGTTTCTTCTGTCCCAATTTGAATAAGAAAGGTCGGCTGCGGAGATGCAATCCGAGATATGTCGAAGTGTTGATTTGCCTACAAAGGGCGAATCCCATGATTTTGGGTGCGAAGGCAGGCCCAAGTATTTAAATTGACTGTTAGATCATTTTGAGAATCCACCTTCGGGTAGGTACAGTGTACATACAGACTGGCCTGTGTAGAATATAAGTATGTTTACAAGTTAGGGTTTCGCAAATGGCCGTCATGGCCCTTGACATCAAGGATGTACATGGGGGAGATGAAGTCGGAGCGTTTTACAAGCCACCGAATCCGGGTCAAACAAGGAAGGAGTGATGGCTCCATTTGTCTTAATATTTAAGTCAATAAAAAAATTCCTTATTACATTGAGAGCTAAAGAGAGGAGATGCTTTCAAATGCACCTTTATTTAGGTTTATATCGTTTTTCTTTACCTACCTTTGATGCTTGCACTCCATGAAAGTGAACCGTCTACACTACTATTACTTGTAAAATTTCTGCTTCAAGGAATCCTTGTAATGTCTGCAAAGCACTGTTTAGTTGATGCATCCGAACTCTCTTGTTGGATAGTTGAGAGGAAAGCTCGTATAGAGTTAGTCAGATGATAAAACCTGCGATGCTATAGATTTGTAATGCTTTACTATTTCAAAAGATGCAATGGTGCAATTGCCCATTTGAAACTTTGAAACTCGTATTTTGAATATAATCATATCAATGATTTGCATGTGTTGCTGGCTAACTTCACGGCCTTCAATGGAGATGTTGATTTTAACGTCCTTCTCTCTCTCCGCCAAAAAACTTTCTAGCATCACTTCTTTAACCTTCAGCTTTTCTATTTTCTTCTGTCATAAACTTTTTCAGATGGAACCTTACCAAAAAAAAAAAAAAAAACTTTTTCAGATGGAAGAAATGCTATTCGAACATATAAAGGGATCGCTCGAATTTTGTTTCCTTTATCTAGAATTCTGTCGATGGTGATAGTCAAATATTGGTATTCGACACATATCATACGGGATGGACGAAGCTTTTAAGGGGCACTAATGTTTAAGAATGGCTATTCTTTTTAGTGACTAACTTAAGAAAAAAAAGAAAAAAGGGAAGAAATCGAATTTATATATATACACACACCAATCAATCATATCAAATCCTCATATAAATTCACTATTGAAAGTTAGGCTAGTTGAGAGAGAGAGAGAGAGAGAGAGAGCAACCTAATATAAGTACGATAAAGAAGCCCCTCATAAGTAGCAATATACTTAATTGCAAGCAACGTACGAAAATGGAGAGGAGTGGAGGCTATTGCATTCCAAAGTCAATTGGCCTCGAAGGTAGACGAGAGCAAGGCACCCCCTTTTGCCCCTGAAAATAAGCCAAGACCCATGAATGGGAAATGCAAAAATTGGGAGAGACTATCGCATCCATACGCACACGTACTGGTATTTACCTAATTGATTGACGATGATGCTGCCTACATGCCACGATTGTCCCCAGTTGTTTCCTAACCTAATGTTCAGCACATGAACACCGATACCACTGCAATATGATCACGTAATTACATTCTCTCTTTTCCAAGTATTCTCTCATAAAAATAGCCATCCGTTGACCTCGCTCCCTTTTGCCTCTAAAGCACTCCTTCCCCTCATCCCTTTCTTCTTTTTCCCTTTCCTCCTTTTGATCTTCTCTCCATAGCCTTGTCTGCAAAAAGGAACCCCATTGAAGAATGCGTGCTTGAATGTCCAGAGACGGGTACTGTCCAAGCGATATCGATCTGAATATATCGGCTTATTCTGTCTTTTTTTCGTGTCGTTTCTTTCTGTTACCCCCTTTCATTGGACTGACTTGTGTGATGATGGGGTTGGGTGGTGCTAGGGAAAGATCGGACGAGATAGCAAAGAAGATCAAGAGAGAGAAGGATGAAGCTTATGGTGATGAAATGGGAAGAAGGCACATGATGTTGAGCCCGAGCTCCACCGGGGCGCTCAACAACATAACGCCGTGCGCGGCGTGTAAGCTTTTGCGGAGGCGATGTGCCGAAGAGTGCCCTTTCTCCCCTTATTTCTCCCCACACGAGCCTCAGAAATTCGCCGCTGTTCATAAAGTCTTCGGTGCAAGTAACGTCTCCAAGATGCTCACGGTGGGCCACAGCTTCCTCTGTCTATACTAATGCTAATAGTCCAATGCTACCTATCAATTCCTTTTTCTCAATCTTTCTATTCTGATCACTGAACATACACGCACACATGATCTGGGATTTTCTATAGGAGGTAGCAGAGAGCCAAAGGGCCGATACCGCAAACAGTTTGGTGTACGAAGCGAATCTGAGGCTAAGAGACCCAGTGTACGGAAGCATGGGTGCAATCTCGGCTTTGCAACAGCAGATCCAAACTCTGCAGGCTGAACTCAACGCTGTAAGAAATGAGATACTGAGATTCAAATACAGAGAAGCCGCCACTAACAATCATATTCAATCCAATGTTGCTGTTCCTCATTCTAGTACTGCTCTTAATCCTACAGCTGCTTTGGTGGTTTCTGTTGTTCCTCCTCCAACCCTTTCTTCGTCTTCTTCCACTGCCGCACCTCCCGACCCCTCTCCTCCTCCTCCGCCACCCCCATCTCTAGTCATTCCCTCATCTTCTTCCTCCTCCTCTTCCACTTCTTCTTTATTCACCATCTCAACCAGCACCACCACCTATAGCTCCATCTCTAGCGACACTAATGTTCATTACTTTGAGCAAATCTGATGTCAGAACCTTTTGATCACTGTTAGTATCCGTATGGAAGCTATTGTACTAGATTATTTGACTTGCGCCCGTTCTAACTATACACAAGGTTGAGAAGAACCACTTCATCTTAGAGATTTCTTTGCAGCTCCTGTATTATGATCTGATCTAGATTCCCGAGTAACTGTAATCTCTTTTTCTATGATTTGATCACGTCAAGCATTATTTGCACATGATGGATCCTGCAGTGATAATCATATTCTTGTGCTGGCTTATGTCCCACGTCATATTAAGTTTACCGACGGTAAATTCATGAGCATAATAGAGACCTTCTGAGTCATATGTACTGATTACAATTTGCACATAGTCTCACGTATGTTTCAAGACCTTTACAAATCATGTGGGTTGGGGAAAAGTCAGCTGCAAGTTGTTCTTTAAGCTCAAGGGGCCGTTGAAGAACTGTTCGTACATCAAAACTGTCCTTTCGAGTGAGCATCCTATGTCAGTGATTCACTATTCTTTGAGGTTGCAGCTCAGCCCTATCGCAAGTCTTCCGCCGGTTAAGACCATTTCGTGTGTGGCGTGTACTTGCTTCATTAAAATTGAAAATGGGGGCTACATGGATAATGAAAGCTTCTTTTGGGGCTTAATTCTGGATTTCTTTCAAATACCATTCTGTACTGTTCATCTAGTCAAGCAATCGTGGAGTATCAAGTACATCATCTATAGCTCATTATTTGTTTCCCGAAAAATTTCTTGATAACCTATTAAACTTCGTGATGGTTGGGAACGTGACTGACCTGGTAGCTCATCAGGCACCATTGGAGCCTACCCAAATGTCAAAAAGTCTAGGATGGTCGGGCTTACAGATGAAAGTTGGAGGACCCAACACCATACATGAGTAAACCTGCCCAAACTTAGGGCTTGGTAGGAACTTATGTTGTCAGGGTTTTCATGTAAACGGCGGGCCTGATGTGTGGGCTTAGCAAGGTCGGGCCTGGTGATTGTACGGCGGTCTTCTTAAGGATGTTTCAGTTTTTTTCCAATGTAATACTGATACCAACACACGACACGCAATACGATATGATACGTAACATGTCATTTCTAAAAAAATAGAGAATTCCGACACGTTGGAACACTTATATTAAATATATATTTTTAAATATACATGATAAATTATCATTGTTAATTCAAATCTACAAATAAATATACACGACTTCTTCCTTCTTCCCCCCCACCCACCGACCACAACTTCTTCCCTCATCGAGCTACTATTAACCTCGTACATGTCAAAATCGCATGTCGGGATTCTAGACTTGCGTGTCAGAGGCGTGTCTGACACGTTGACCGCATGTCAGAAATCCGACACCTGTTTGACCGCATGTCGGTGTCCCACACAAACATGTTGGCCATTCCAATGTGTCGGTGCTACATAGGTTTTTTCTAATTCAACGAAAGAAGAGTTTTCTTAATGATGCGCAGTGGTAACATGGAGTATGTTATGACTCGATTTGAGATCTGGCTTTATTTAATACTGAACATCTCGTAACTTCTTTAAAATGTCATGGACTTTTCAGTCCATTTAAATTGAACGGCAGTTTTTCTTATTATTGTAAAGTTGAGACAACATTTTTCAAATTTTAGCGAGAACGTGGATAAGTAACTCTTAAAGTCAAACAGGCAATTGTATGGCGACATTATTTTTGGTGCTCATATAAATCAAACTGGTCAATCGTATAAAAGTGGCATTTGGTATGAGTGTATAAGTCCAACGTTGAATTGTTCAAGGTTTTATTCCCTCTGAGAAATCTCAAATGCAGACTGGCTACAGATATCAAAGTTACACTTGCTCGACAACAAAATACTTCCCGGTCGGTTTGGTTGGGGGCATTAGCATTGCATACTCATCCTGGTTTTTCACTGAATATTAGAGAGAATAACCTCCTCTTTTCCACAACCACGTGTGGTGAGCAAAGGCATAGAGACTCTAATTGACCTTGCTACAGATCTTGCGAATTTCGCCTTTGGAACCCGTGAGAGGGTTGATGTCACCCATCTTGATCATGGCGGCAGCGAAGTCAGAGTTGAAGGTCTTGGGGTTCTTGGAGTACGTCTTGACGAGAGAGTCGGTGGATCCGCCATTGAAGAGCTCCTGGTCCGAGTGAAGAAGGCCCTTGTTGCTGATCAAGTTCTTAAAGTAGGCGTTGTCGAAGGCAGTGGGCGATTGGAGGTCGAGAGGAGCCAGATTGCTGTCCCCAGACCCAACGGTGCGGGGGCACTTGCCCTGTCTAGTCTTGGCAAAGGAGCTGTCGATGTTGCTGTCGTTGTATATGCGAGATCTGAAGCTCGTGCACCTTGACTGCCCTATGGTGTGAGACCCTGCAATACACGCCCGTATGCATGACCCATGAGCGACCTAGCAATTGAGCGAGGCCAGAGACCGCAAATATTAAACACGTACCAGACAAGGCAACCATGTCCTCGGTGGAGAGGCCCTGAGCTTTGAAAGTAGAGATGAGGTTGGCGAGCGTTGAAGATGGAGGGGGAATGGCTCCGCCGTTGGCGACCGAGAAGCTTGCGGTCCTTGCGTCTCTTCTTCCCAGTTTCACTTCCCAGCTTGGCCCGCCCAGCTTCAAATATCACATCACCATCAATTGATATTAACAGTGTACTAGGAGCTCAGAATAAATGAACAATTGGCTATATCAATTTCAACGCATACTAAGACCACCGAGTCGCGAGCGGCAATGGCTACAATGTCTGCACAAGAGACCACGCCTAGACAGGCGGACTCCACCTTGGACTTGATCCGGTTGATGATGTTGTATCCTCTTACCGAATTATTATTTGGGCGGGCCGTCTTCTCCCCTTGGAACGAGGATGTGTCGTCCAAGAGTATCGAGCCATCGCACCCCTATTGGTCAATGCAAAACTAACCATGTCAAACCATGCATGCCTTTGAACAGGACTGACTCATCAACGATCCACTAAAAAGTAAGTGATTCCTCTTCGAAAAGTTCACACGTTAAATATTGAAGAGCCGATGACGCATTTTGCATAGCGATGGAGTTGGTGTCACTATTAATTTTCAAGTCAACTTAAAAAAAAACCTTTGTATGCATAGACTAGTTTGCATGAATGTTATCACGTTATCTTTCGATGGTAGATGGTATAGAAATCCAAATCGGCTTTTTTCATCCGAAAAGAAAAAAAGCGAGTGTATTCATAGAACTGATCATAGATAGCCTTTATTCTGGAATTATTTGTACAATAGAAGACTCGAGTTTTAATGGAAAAAATGGTTGTGGCAGGAGTCTATATGTGGGGAACAAGTAGAAATTTGAAGAAGAAAAGGAGGAAGGAAAGATTACGTTGACGAAGCAGTCATGAAAGAAGAGGCGAAGGAGAGAAGCACCCATGCGGCGCTCCTTCGACACCGCAGACTGGACAACAGGTTTCACCGTGCTCAAAACATTGGGGCAACTTTTGGAGTAGAAGTTTGTAGAGAGTTGCGCAGAGGCACTTCTCCACGCGAGTGTGGTTAGAAAAGCTGTGGCGACAATTATCAAAATGGGATGACTAGCCATTATGCGGCGAAGGTGATCAATCGGACAAGAATGTGAACTTGTGTATGCGGGCTTTAAAGAGAGATCTCCTCAAGCAAGTTTGGTAGGAGGCGGTTCACCTAATCTCTCGGACCAGCCAATGCATGGCTTGAAAATTCCACGTTAGAGAAAAATACAAAGTGTTGAAAAGGAGGGGAATCTAGATTTTTTATTAAATTTTTTTACTTGATGATGGATACGACAAATGAAGTAAAGATGAGGCTCTTGAGTTTTCCAATTCCAGCGGCCGAAGGGCTTCAAAATGTCAAAAAGGTGTAGGGCCATCCCACGTCCATCAACCCTCTGCAAATTAATTGCATGCATGCACTCCATTCCAGTTTCTTCCACTGTACTGTTTGCAGTTTGGTGGCGATCGACGTCGTGCTCGCCACCATACGTGACCATCTACACTTCTCTTGCTGGGAAGCGTGTCGTTCTCTCGGGGGTTAAGTGAAGGCATCGATAGTTTGTCCTCTTTCGAAAGAATTCCTGCTGAACTTTGATACCAAACACAATTACTGTTGTTACCCTTTTTCCATGAAAAAAATTCACTAGGAGCATGTTTTGTTAACGTAATTTGCCTGTCATCTGAAAGACAAACTTCAGATAGAATTCACAAATGCTCCTGTACTAGAATCGGTTTACCAAGGAAACATATATTGTCATTGCTGTTTCTCATTTCTATGGAACAAAAACACAAAGGATTGTATCAACCAGTGTGAACCTGGCCCCCCTAAATTTTTATACTAGCTAACGAGATAATTGTCTAAAAAGTTATAAACTTATGGTACGATGATCAATTCAGTCCTAAAAATTTCGAAAAAAATATTAAAAAATCAATAAATTTTGTTCACGTTAGAGACGGCCGTGCCACATTGGACGGTCGGCATCCACGTCAGCGAATATTTGGCCAAAATTGACCAGTTAGACTCCGTTGGCAAAACGTGAAAATGCTTAAAACTAAATTGGCACAATTGAAATATTTATGATTGAATTAATATAAATGCAACAGGTTTAGTACATTTTTGAAAATTTCCCAATCTTCTTTACAAGATTCAATTTGTAATTCACCAATCTCATAACCTTTCTGTACCCCCATCTTTGCCGCCCCCAACCATTGACATTGGCCACTTCTAATCTTATCCATAATCACTAGTCATTTTTCCCCGTCTATTAGCTGGTTTTTTTTTTTATCCACCCACTGTCAATACTTTTTCTTTAAAATTGATACTTGTGATTTTATTTTTGAGAGATTGAAAATCTCATCATCGTCTTTTTTTCTATGACAAAGAAGTATAATTAATTAGGTAGGTAAACTTGAGTCAAAAGATATCTCACTCAATTCATGGGCCAAGTAAAACCCGAGTGGAGTGGATTGTCCAAACACGAACTTGTTTGACTTGGTGGTTCGAGGAATCGAATACATATGATATGTCTAATTCATATAGATAAGACGGATCACTAAATCAATCCTGTTAGTCTTATCCGAAATCTTCTCTTACTATTACTACCTCACATTGTATAGTACACTAGCAACTAATACGAAAAGTTTTGGTGGAAGACAATCATGTTATTGTTATTCAATGGCAGAAATGGAACGGACTCAATTGGGCGCATGTAAGATTTGCCCCGGTCAATCACGTCATGCTCCATATACTTATTATAGATGCACATATAGACACAAGTAATAAGCGGACGATTGAAAAACATTGCCGCGACAGAGAAATTGGAGGATGAGAAAAGCAGGATAGAAAGGACCAACACGAGATGGAGACTAAGAATAGGGAAAGCAGAACCGTACAGTTTAAAAACGATTTTCATCCTTATCGCAATCGCTGTCGTTAAATCAAAGAATCTTTTCTAGAGAGAAAGGCAAAGGCGGGTGTGGCCCTCTGTTCTTTCACGTCCCTCTTTTCTAGGGAAAGGCAAGGATTTCCTGTGGGTAAACATTCAATCGAAGTAAAGGATACGGTTAACGGGAGAAGACCGGGAGCCAAGGGGGTCGTCGCAAATGCTTAAATTTTGAGGAGGGATGGGAGATGGAAAAGTATGCATTGGTGTTAACCCTCTACCTAACGGAGGCGACGTGGATGCGACTTCCTTGGAAAAACGGGGAGAAGCATTTAATTTGAAGAAAGCCGAAACTAAAAACGTATCCTTTTAGGTGGTTGGTTAGTCAAATGGTTCCGCCCACTTCTGGACTCATTGAATATTCAATGGCGTCAGCCAAAGAAGCGGTCACCGTCGCTTATCCAAATGTCTTTCTCAATCCATTCCATCCCATTATGCTTTTAATGAAGGACTTTTACTGTTTGGGCCTTCGCCCTCCGGGGATGTGTACTGGGCATCGCACCATTTCGCTATCTTGATGTAGGTTGAGGGGTGCAGGAGGCCTTCCTCAACCAAAACCGCGTCGAGCTTTGGCTGCCGCCGTTTCCCGCTTCACGAAGCAGCCCGATCACTAGCTCGCCTCCACTCGTGCTCTGAACTCCCCCATCAAGGTAAGTTCAGATTGCTTTACCAAACTAAGCGAACGAACGTGCCTTGATATGCTTACTAATATTCGCGGCACAGGAAATTGGGGACTTTGAGTACTGGATAAAGATAATGGATTTTCATTGCAAGAGCATCAATGTAGCCGTTCGCAACATTCATCAAGCTTGATTTTCGGCACTCGGATGTAGGATGCATCCCCATTCTATTTATTTGTCTTCCTCTAGACTGAGTCGAAGCTACAGGATCGTGCATAGCTTATATGTTAGAATAATTAAATATTAACGTCTTCATATAACAGCTAAAACTTTCAAAGCGATTGATAGTGGTCCCGCAAAATTTTACATTGTATCAGAACATGAGATATTGAATTTAAATTTTTTCAGACTCCATTTATCAAGGCAATCCTCTCCTGAGAGGCGAGGGTTGAGCCCTCGCCGAAGCCGGCGAAAGCTAGTATTGACCATAGGCCAAAGGGAAAGAAAGTAAAAAAAAAAAGGTAAAAGAGAGGGGAAGAAACGATGAAGAAGAAGAGAGATAGAGGAGAGAGACAAAGGGGGAGAGATAACTGACAGGTAAATGAACTAGTTTTTTGCTGAGTTGGCATCAGAGTTAACCTAACGTTTTCTATCATTTAACATTTTATACTTTTAAAATAATTGACAGTGATCTCACAAAATCTTATACTATCTTCATTTATACACTTCTTTAAATCGCTTTTGAGACGTATATTAAGTAACAAATATTCATGATATCTCAAAGGTCCATTTATTTTTCTTTTTCTCTCATAAGGCACGGATCCCCGTAAATTCGTCAAATTGGTGATGAGATGAATAGATACGAACTAATGCAGCAGGGAATACTTGGGATCAATACTCGCATAATGGTCCGTTATTTCGATAAATCTATGTTTATAACCAAAATCTCGACAACTCAGCGTCACGCCTTGAGCTCTATCATCCTTGAACAATCTAACTAGTGAGAGAGCAGATCCAAATTGAGCAATGGACCCTTGCACATTGGGCCAAACGAAACTCATGCCGATACATAAGAAAACAAAAAAAGAATTACCCAGAAATCAAACGCTTCCTCCTCAGCCCCAATTTGAATCACTCTGTCTCCCATCTCCCCGATAGCTGCCGCAGCTGAATCGCTAATGCCAAGCAGATGCTGCAATCTCGATAGTTTCTCTGGGGCAGGCTCACTCTTCTAGTACATATCAAATAAGTCTGCCAGTTCTTCTGGCACTTCCCAAGACAGCTGCTCCGCTGGTACAGCTTTGTCGCATGCCAGCAAATCATTGAGAGAGGAAACCTGCACACGGTGATTGAAATGGCTTTAAAAGGAGGCACATCATCCTGGCAAAGATATATCAACCCTCAAAATTCACGGCTCGCAACTTGTAGAAGAACATAGGATGACAAACTCCGTTAAGTCTATACCACTCCTGGTCGATTCCTTTGCCTCAACAAGGTCACGGCCTGAATGAGCGAATTTGACAATCTACTTCGAGCTAGCTCGCCAACCACCTCTCTAGCTTTGTCGGCATTGATGCTCAGGTCGGCTGGTATTTTCTCGTGAACTTCCTCCTCATCAAATCCACCCGTACCTGAAGAGAATATTTCATCCACAATTTTTTTGAAGAGGTTGTCTCTCAGGCTCTCAGATATCACGCTATCTAAATCTACGCTCGCTTCCTTGAGTTCTCGGATCTCCCCTGACTGAGAGCAGTTTCTATTGCAGCTGCCATCTCTGTAGTTGTAATGCTCTTAATTGCTTTCTGAGCCCATTCCGGAGGCAAGCAAACTTGCTTCTGCACCTCATTCAGCTGCTCAATCCTAGCCTTCGTCAGCTGACCATCAGCTAATTTCCCCTCTGCTTGTTGCCTGAATGCCTGCTGGGCGAGACCTCGGTGGACTTCCACAATCTCCTTAGGAGTCAAGCCATGGATACCGCCAAGCTTACATATTCAGAGTCATCCTTTTTGGTTGTGATTTGTGCTCCAAAGGGGATATTCGTTTCTTCTCTAGTCAGGCAAAAGAATAGATGTGTCTTATAGAGGTTGTTCCTGTTGCTCTCTGGAAGATCATCCTTTAAATTATCTCTGTTTGGCCCTGCTTTCCTAACTTGGCTGTAAGTTCTTTACTGGGTCTTATCTTTCTAAGTGTCTGGAGAGACTCCCGCTCCTCTTCTATTTCTACTTCTTCCTACTTAGCAGCTTCTTCAGATGCAGTATCAGGTGATTCCCCTTGTTTGTCCGCGACCAGTTCAGTAACAACCAAGGTATTGAAGGCGATCATCTCCTTAAGCTCCCTAGCAGATTCGTTTAATGTAATTGATGAAAATTTTTCTGACCTGTATGGAGATAAGGCAATCGAAGGTTATGATTGGCTTGAATAAATAGCTAGTATAACCATGAATTTTTTTAATTGTCCTTAGACAATTTACGAACCCAAAGAAAGATCCTCAAAACTTAAACTAGGTAAATGCACGTGCTTACTCAATCATATGTCGACTGATGCTACATGCAAGGCACAGATACTTCTTGTTAGTAGACTTCACAGCAAAATATCACCAAGAGGGTACTAATTGGTATAAATTGATATAAGTAGTCCAGTTCGCTCTTCGTACCTGACACTATATAGTCTATCTAGCAACTGCCCGCATGCCCATATGAGCACAGGACCACCATGCGCATCAATGCCCATAATCCATGGGGGATATCATAATCTGAGTTAAATTCATGCTCGCTAATTAACTGATGAATCTTCACGATCCAAGTGAAATTCACTTCAAATAATCAGAACATATCGTCTAACTTTCAAACCAGCATTCCAGGCAGCAATGAATTAGGGGACAGCATGACACAAGTGAACTTAAGGACGAAGGAGATAGATGCAATGCCATTAGGAAATTTGGTTACTATACGGTTGTACATGACCAAAACTTGAAACTTTCTTCTTAGATTGCAGTCCTTTTCACTTACTACACAGGGGCAGAGGAATGCAGAAAATGGACTTGATAAAAGACGTTATCCCAAATTTGGTTATACTTATAAGGAATATTGATGTTCTATCTATTGTTGCCGCTACCCCAGGAGAGTTGGCATGAACCTTTCACAAAAAGCAAGGTTGACCCATTGTAGCTTGAACACAAGTATATCTTTGCAAATCCATTTTGTTATCCAGCAAGTCTCATCCATGTCATGAGAGAGAGAGAGAGAGATGTTGTAAAAGTTGAATGACTTCGAATCAAAAGAGCACTTGAATCGGATTTTGAAGCGTGATATCACTTTCCTTAATGATTTATTTGCCCCACAATATTACTAATGGTTACTGGCAAAAATCCTTTAGGATACAACAAAGTCTCAAAATGAGAATACTAGATAACAATTTTAGGATTTTTCCAAGGTCTCTCTGGAAAACAATTGAAAATGATGACTGTAGTTTTTCTTGAAAATACTTGAAATGATATCATGCTTCTTCTTGCCGAAAAGCTGACATATATAGAAATCGGTCTTAAAGAACATAGGCAACTCTTCATGAAAGGTTGCAAAGTTAACAAAGACATCTCTTCGAAAAAAGTTGCAAACTGAACAAATGCAATTCTTCGGGAAAGATTAAAAACTGAAAAAAGAAAATATTCAAAAGTTGTCTTGAAAAGACACTTGAAAAATTCAGAATAAAATAAAAAATATATAAAAAAAAAATTCCGAATTTTCATAATTTCAAAATTATTTAATAAACAAAAACAACCTTTCAACTAATGGGATAACCTTACGAAATAAAATAAAATAAAATAAATAAGGGGACTAGTGCTAATTAAATCGCGACCGTGCCGAGTGCTAAGTGAGTCAAAATCGCGCACCCGCACACAGGTATTGTGTGGATTAGCACACACTCCATTGTCTTCGCTCTAAGGAGCAAAAAGATATTTACAATTATAAAGCGGCCTACTTTCTCAAAACTTTCCTATGTGGGATAAAGGAAAGAGCATTATTTTGTTTGTTTTACAAACAAACATCCAACAAGAGAGGTGTCCCCGAAAAGCAAAACTATCGTGAAAGAAGATACTCTCAGCAGGGCTGGCAATAGACATGGCAGCCTCCCTTGTCAAGCGCAAGCCATGAGCTGCTTTTCTCACAGATTTCTTCACTTCTGCATCATATCCGTCAACTCCTGAGGCAATCGCGTACTTCACAACCTGGATTTAACAGTTCAGATAAGCCGGTGCGGTCAAACCAATGTCTTTGCGGACAAGTTAAAATAAGTTTTCTCAAATTTTTTCGAGAACGTGGATAAGTAAATCTTAAGGTCAAACAGGCATTTGAATGGCGACATTATTGTTGGTGTTCATATAAATCAAACTAGTCAATCGTATAAAAGTGGCATTTGCTAAGGTTGTATAAACCCAACGTTGAATTGTTCAAGGTTTTATTCCCACTGAGAAATCTCAAGTGCAGACTGGCTACAGAAATCAAAGTTACTTGCTCGACAACAAAACACTTTCCCGTCGGTTTGGTTGGGGGCATTAGCATTGCATACTCATCCTGGTTTTTTACTGAACATTAGAGAGAATAACCTCATCTTTTCCACAATCACGAATGGTGAGACAAGGCGTAGAGACTCTAATTGACCTTGCTACAGATCTTGCGAATTTCGCCTTTGGAACCCGTGAGGGGGTTGATGTTACCCATCTTGATCATGGCGGAAGCAAAATCAGAGTTGAAGGTCTTGGGGTTCTTGGAGTACGTCTTGACGAGAGAGTCGGTGGATCCGCCATTGAAGAGCTCCTGGTCCGAGTGAAGAAGGCCCTTGTTGCTGATCAAGTTCTTAAAGTAGGCGTTGTCGAAGGCAGTGGGCGATTGGAGGTCGAGAGGAGCCAGATTGCTGTCCCCAGACCCAACGGTGCGGGGGCACTTGCCCTGTCTAGTCTTGGCAAAGGAGCTGTCGATGTTGCTGTCGTTGTATATGCGAGATCTGAAGCTCTTGCACCTTGACTGCCCTATGGTGTGAGACCCTGCAATACACGCTCATATGCATGACCCATGAGCGACCTAGCAATTAAGCGAGCCCAGAGACTGCAAATATTAGACACCTACCAGACAAGGCAACCATATCCCTGGTGGAGAGGCCCTGAGCTTTGAAATTAGAGATGAGGCTGGCGAGCGTTAAAGTCGGAGAGGGAAGGGCTCCGCTGTTGGCGACCGAGAAGCTCGCGGTCCTTGCGTCTCTTCTTCCCAGTTTCACTTCCCAGCTTGGCCCGCCCAGCTTCAATTATCACATCGCCATCAATTGATAATAACAGTGTAGTAGGAGCTCAGACTAAATGAACAACTAGCTATATCAATTTCAACACATACTAGGACCACCGAGTCGCGAGCGGCAATGGCTACAATGTCTGCACAAGAGACCACGCCTGGACAGGCGGACTCCACCTTGGACTTGATCCGGTCGATGACGTTGTATCCTCTTACCGAATTATTATTTGGGCCGGCCGTCTTCTCCCCTTGGAACGAGGATGTGTCGTCCAGGAGTATCGAGCCATCGCACCCCTATTGGTCAATGCAAAACTAACCATGTCAAACTATGCATGTTTTTTAACAGGTCCCACTCTTTCACGATCCACATAAAAGTAAGTGATTCCTCTTAAAGAAGTTCACACATATTATATACTGAAGGGCCGATGATGCTTTATGCAAAGCGGTGGAGTATGTGTAACTATTAGTTTTCAAATCAACTTAAAAAACTTTGTACGCACGGACTAATTTGCATGAACATTATCACGTTATTTTTTGATCGTAGATAGAATTAAAATCCAAATCGGCTTTTTTTTATTCAAAAAGAAAGAAAGCCTGTGTATTCATAGAACTAGTCATACACAGCCTTTATACAACAGGCAGAAATTTGGAAAAAGGGAGGGAGGAAGGAAAGATTACATTAACGAAGCAATCATGAAAGAAGAGGCGAAGGAGAGAAGCACCCATGCGGCGCTCTTTCGACACCGCGGACGCGACAACGGGTTTCACCGTCCTCAAAACATTGGGGCAACTTTTGGAGTAGAAGTTCGTAGAGAGTCGTGCGGAGGCACTTCCCCAGGCGAGTGTGGTTAGAAAAGCTATGGCGACAATTACCAAAATCGGATGACTAGCCATTTTGTGGTGAAGGTGATCAGACGGATAAGAATGTTAACTTGTGCATGGGGATGGAACGGGCTTTATAGAGAGAGATCTCCTCAACAGGTTTGTTTCAGAGTCGTGTTCACCCAATCTCTCGGACCCGCCAACGCATGGCTTGAAAATCTAGACTTTGATTGAATGTAACTGATGATGGATGCGTGAAGTGAAGTAAAGTAAAGATGAGCTTCTTGATTATTCCAATTCCATGGGCCTAAGGGCTGCAAAATGTCAAAAAGATGTAGGGCCATCCCCCGTCCATCGAACCTCTTCTCCTCTGGAAATTGCTTGCATGCATGCATGCATGCCCTTCCAAGCTCTTTCCACTTTTTACTGTTTTCCTTTCGGTGGCGTTCGACGTCGTACTATTGCTCGCTCCCGTACGTGACCATCGACATTTTGTCCTCTTTTGAAGGAATTCTAGCTGAATTTTGATACTAAAATTAATTACTGTCGTTACCCCTTTTTCCATGAAGAAATTCACTATGAGCATGTTATGTTTACGTAATTTCCTATAATCTGAAAGACAAACTTCAGGTTGAATCCACAAATGCCCCTGTACTAGAATCGGTTTGCCAGGAAACATTGTCGTTGCCGTCTTTTTTTCTATTTCTGTGGAACAAAAACAAGCCATTGTGACACTCATCGCGGATGGGTCATGACCATCATCGTGGTCATTGGTGTTCCACTATTCATTATCAATTGATGTCTTCCTCCAACATATCTTCTGTTTGATGGAATATCATCCGTATTAATTTTTAGCTTATCTTCTTTACTAGACTCAATTTGTAACTCATCAATCTAATAACCTTTGCAGTTTAGCCAATTTAGTTATAAACATTTTAATTTTATCAATTGAGTTATAAATATTTTCACGTTTTTCCAATTGAGTCCATCCAATCTATTTTAAACGGAACTTGCCGTCGGTAGTGCCATGTGTAACGACCAGCACTGACGTGAAATTTTTTTTGAATTTGTTTTAATTATTTTGTACCCATCAACGCTGCTCGTGTCACATGACCACCGACATTCACGTCGACAATTTCTAACTAAAGTTGATCAGATGCACTTAACTTGCAAAACGTAAAAAGACTTAAGATTCAATTAGCATAATTGAAAAATTTAGAGCTAAATTGGCCAAGATGCAATAGGTTTATGACTTTTTGGATAATTTTCTCAATAACCTTTATGTACCCCCATCTTTGTCACCAAGAACCATGATGCAGGTCACTTCTAATCTAATCCATAATCTCCACTCATATTGCCCATCTATTAACTTGTTTTCTTTTCCTTCTATCTACCCAATAGTAGTCAGTACTCTTTCGTTAAAATTGATGCATGCGATTGTTTTGAAAGATAGAAAATCCAACCCAATACCTATTTTTCTATGACAAAGAAGTTTACTTAATTAGGTAGGTAAACTCAAGTGGTAAGATGCCTCATTAAATTCGTCGGCCAAGAAAGACGCAAGTGGAGTGGATGGTCCAGACACGAACTTGTTTGTACTTGGTGGCGTGAGGAATCAAACACATGTAATATGTCTAATTCACACAGATAAGACATATCAATAAACCAATTTTATCCTATGTCTTCTCTTACTTTTTCTACCTCACATTGCATAGTACACTAGCAACAAATTTGGAAAGTATTGGCGGCGGGAAATCATGTTATTATTCAATAGCGGAAATGGAATGGACTCAATTGGGTGCGTGTAAGATTTGCCCCGGTCAATCATATCTTGCTCCATGTACTGAAGATAGATGTACGTGTAGATGTTTAAGTAATGGGCGGACGATTGAAAATCATTGCCATGGCGGAGAAATGGAGGAAGGGAAGAGTAGGATAAAAAGAGAGTTACACGAGATGGAGACTAAGAATAGGGAAAGCAGAATAGTACGGTGAAAAACAAAATTTATCAATATCACAATCAGGGTTGTTCAATCATGAGGCCAAAGAATCTTTCCTAGACAGAAAGGCAAAGATGGGTGTGGCCCCCCTTTTCTTGCACGTCCCTCTCGTAATTGCATGGATCAGGCTAAGGATTACCTGTGGATAACATTCAATTAAAGTAAAGGGCATCGTTTGACGGTAGAAGACCGGGAAGCAATGGGAAAATGTGAAGTCCACAGAGTCAAGGGTCCCGTCGCAAGTGCATGGAGATGGAAAAGTATGCATGGGTGTTAACCTATACATAACAGAGGCAGACATGGATGGAAACTTCCTTGGAAAAACGGGGAGAAAGCACTTAATTCGAAGAAGCCAAAACTAAACCATATTCTTTTAGGGTTCGGCGCACTTCTCAATTCAAATGAGCATAGTCAATGAAACGGGCCCGTCGATCATCCCATATATCTTTCTCACCCTCACGCTCGGTGGATGTGGACTGTGCCGTGCTGCCCACCCCCCAATCTACGTCAAGATAGTGAAATGGTGCGACGTCCCCGGAGAGAGACACAGACAGAGACAGAATGTACTCAGCGCAGCTGCCACTTGCTCGGACGCGCATCTTGTCTCCCTCTGAATCGGAGCAACCCCAGGCCTATCGCCATCCCGTTGCCAGCGGCGGGGGCTTGGAATAAGCTTCTCTCCTCAGCCTAATCCACCAGCACCGCCACCGCTTGGTCCTCCTCCGAGACCACACTGAGAAAACCAAGATAGACGCAATTAGGAGCACAGCGGTAAGTTTAGATTGCTTTATCAAACTAAGCGAACGAACATGTCTTAATATGTTTACTAATATTATCGGCACAGCAAATTGGGGACTTCGAGAAATGGATGAAGATGATGTATTTTGATTGCAAGAGCATCAATGCAGCCATCCGCAACATTCATCAAGCTTGATTTTCAGATATGGAATCCATCTCCATTCTCTCTATTTGTCTTTCTTCCTCAAGACTGAGTCGAAGCTTCAGGTTCATGCATGACCTATCTTCATCCATCCTAGAGATGGTAAAATGGGTCAAGAATCAATACATTAACTTATATTCAATGAATGTAGGTCATAAATGGGTTAGCTTTAGTTTTAAAAATAAGCTTAAATAAGTCATAATGTGTTGCCTATTAACTTAATGGATCTTAAATGGGTATTAAACGGGTCATAAATGGGTTTTGGGTTTTGAGTTTAGGGTCTTGGGATTTAGGCTTTTGGGTTTTATGTTTAGGGTTTTAGGGTTTGGGTAATAAGGTTTGGTCATAGATAGCCTTTATAATGGAAATATGCATACTTTTTTGCATCATGTACAATATAAGACTCGAGTTTTAATGGTAAAAATGGTTGTGGCAGGGGTGTATATGTAGGGAACAGGTAGAAATTTGGAAAAAGGGAGGGAGGAAGGAAAGATTACATTGACGGAGCAATCATGAAAGAAGAGGCGAAGGAGAGAAGCACCCATGCAACGCTCTTTTGACACCGCGGACGCGACAACCGATTTCACCGTGCTCAAAACATTGGGGCAACTTTTGGAGTAGAAGTTTTTAGAGAGTCGCGCGGAGGCACGTCCCCAGGTGAGTGTGGTTAGAGAAGCTATGGCGACAATTACCAAAATGGGATGACTAGCCATTTTGTGGTGCAGGTAATCAAACGGATAAGAATGTGAACTTGTGCTTGGGATGGAACGGGCTTTATAAAGAGATCTCCTCAACAGGCTTGTTCAGAGGCGAGATCACCTAATCTCTCGGACCAGCCAATGCATGGCTCGAAAATTCCACGTCATAGAAAAATACAAAGTGATGAATAGGAGGGGAATCTAAATTTTGATTGAATTTAACTGATGTTGTCATGCGAAATGAAGTAAAGATGAGGTTCTTATTTTTCCAATTCCATGGGCCAAGGGCTGCAAAATGTCAAAAAGGTTAAGGGCCATCCCACACCCATCGACCCTCTGCAAATTGCATGCATGTGTCACGGTCCAAAAGTTTTCTACACACAAAGGACCGCGAACGATCCAAGAAGAAGTGGGGTCCTCCAATCTTCTAGGTATTTTTGGATTATTTTTATATACTCTGGAAAATTCTTTCCCTAGAAGATTTCCTAGAATATACCTTAGGACATTCCTAAGGGCGGGTAATATGATGAATATACATAAATGGATAGAATCTTCACTGTCAGATCGAAAAGATAATCTACAGATGTGGTTTAAGCCGTACTTGTATGTATAGAGATTTCCTCTTTCATTTGTATCATCTCACAAGTTATATAATATCCACAGCTTCATTCTCAACAGTTTCTCTCTCTACAATCTTTGTGAGTGTGAGCGAGTAAAGCTGACTTTGGAAGAAATTTCAGAGGCCACATGAGTAAGGAAACGCTAGACCGACAGGTAGTATTAGAGCAAGTCAATCCACATTCGGACACGACGTCCGTCCATGAAGAGGATCGTGGAAGGACCACCGAGCAACAAGGAGCCGCAGAAGCTTGAGTTCGAGGGATGTGCTGCGTGACTCGGAGACTCGTGTGGCAAGGTAGAGATAGCCCTCGAGGATGTCCAAGGAGCAGTCCTCCAAGAGCATCAAAGGGGTCAATAGGATCGGTTTGACCCGGGCTCAAACAGGTTGAATCAGCTTGGTTCTTGACCCAATTTTGTTATAATTTCATCCTTATTATGATTAATTGACTCAATTGAATTGAATTTGATTAAATCGGATTGAACCAATTTGAAATACAAGTACAAATTGACCAAATTTAACTTGTTCGGCCCAATTGCTCTTCAATTTGATCGCTATTCTATGATTTTTGTTGATGATCATTCATGTTATACATGGCATTATCTTATGAAAAATCAATCTGAAATTGTTTGTGTCTACCATGATTTTGTTGCCATGATCAAAACAGGAAAGGAGAGCTCAAAGCTGAGGTGGGAGAGCTCAAATCCGGCATGGGATAACTCCGAAGAGAGATGCGAACTCCGTCACCTAAAGCCAAAGGGAGGAGTTTGTGAGTACATGAAGAAATTTTTGAAGTTGCCACTCCGAATCCCTTCCATGAACGATACAGAGGCCTATTTCCAAATCATGAGTGGCCTCAAACGGTGGGTGAAGCAACAGCGAAGACATTGGCATTTTGTCCTCTTTTGAGGAAATTCCTGTTGAATTTTAATACTAAAAATAATTATTGTTGTTACCCTTTTGAAGCATGTTTTGTTGATGTCACTACAAAAAAGCAAGTTTTTTCCGATGAAATTTCCAACGAAAAATTTTGAAAAATTCGTTGGAAAATGAATTTCCAACGAATTTTCCAACGACAAAAAATTTGTGGGTAATAAGTCGTCAGAAAATTTTCCAACGAAAAATTTTACTTTTCGTTGGAAATTTGCGACGAAAATTTTTTCGTTGGAAATTTCGTCGGTAAATTAGTAGCTAAATTCCTTGGAAACTTCGTTGGAAAATTCGTTACTGATTATTCGTTAGAAAAGTTGTTGCAAAATTCATTGGTAATTATTCATGGGTAAATTCGTGGATAAATTCCTTGGAAACTTCGTTGCAAATTTCGTCGCTAAAAATTTGTTGGAAAAGTCGTGGAAAAATTCGTCGGTAATAATTGGGCGAAAAAATCGTGGGAAAAAGAATTTCCAACGAAAAAAAATTCGTTGGAAATTAAGTGCGGGAAAATTTTGCCATGCCAAAATCGTTTAAATTTGCGACAAAAATGGAGTCGTGGCAAAATTCGTTGGAAAATTGTCAACAAAATCGTTGGAAATGTCGTTGGAAATCCTTTAAATGTCCAAAAAAAATTAATTTTCGTTGTTAATTTGCGACCAAAAAAGAAATTCGTCGCTAAGTTCGTTGGAGAAATAGTTGGAAAATTCGTTGGAAATATTTCGTTGGAAATGTTTCGTTGGAAAAATTTCGTTGGAAAATTCGTTGGAAAAATTTAGTTGAAAAATTCGTTGGAAAAATTTCGTTAAAAAATTCGTTGGAAAAATTTCGTTAAAAAATTCGTTGGAAAAATTTCATTGGAAAATTCATTGGAAAAATAGTTAGAAAAATTTCGTTGGAAATGTTTCGTTGAAAAATTCGTTGGAAATTTGTCGTTACAAATTTCATTGAAATTAGTTCGTTGAAAAATTCGTTGCAAATATTTTGTTGGAAAATTCTTGGAAAATCAACAATAATTCGCTGCAAATTGTGTTGTTAATTGGTCGTTACAAAATTCATTCGTAATTATTTGTGCAAATTGTCGTTCCTAATTTGCAACAATATTTTTTTTTGTTACTAAATTGCGACAAATTTTATTTCAGAACAACTTCGATTTGAAATCTAATTAGATATGCAATATTAATTTCTACAATGCATATAAGTTGCAAAGTCATACATTATGGTATTAAATATTCAATCTCATAATGCATAGAGTAAGCAAGAATGAACATCAAATAATCCATTAAAAGGACGGGAAATAACCATAAGACATTGGCCGCTTTAGTACTAAGCATGACATCAGGAACAGTCAGCTGTATAAACACCTGATGAAATATGGAAACAAAAATAAAGATATGAAATATGTCCAAAATATAAAAAAAGTATTTATGCATTGACGTAGAACTAGCTATAAAAAAATGTTCTTACCTAAGGGGGACTGACAATAAAATCACCAGCATCATTATCATCAGCATCATCACCAATTGCCGCATCATGGTGTGGCTCATCAATATGTCCATGACCGGCTACATTAACAGGAGGTATAGAAGGAACGTCATTGCGATCGATGTCGAAGTGTCGCATAATATATTGCATTTGTGATTGCATCACTCTTATTTGTTCGTCTTTCTGTCCAAGTAAATACTTCATTTCTTCGTCCTTCTATATAAGCAACTGTTTGAGTTGGCACAATTCTTAAATCATGTGCTCCTCATGTCGTGTCCTCCTTGCAGCAGCCGCATTAGAGGATGAAGATCCAGCAGCCTTCGTTTTGAACATCCTTGACAAGGATCCCATCCCAAATATTTTTCCTCCTTTCATCCCACCCGCTGCCTCCACCCATAATGCCATACTGTCAACCGATGGCTCAGACACAACAACACCATCACCACCACCACCACCACCATCACCACAACCAGAACCACTAGCAGTGCTTATCAAAAGTTGATCATATTTTTCCTATATTAACAATATATATAAAAATAAAATAAATTCGTATATATTACCATAAATATTAAAAACGTGCATGATTTTCATTCTAGTTTCGATAAAGTCAAAACTATAACCTTCCATACCTTAGTAGCTTTTGCCCGATCGCCAGTCCATGTCTTATCATTTTTCTGAAATGTGCATTCAAATGTAGCTGTAAATATGGGTTCCGTCCCCAATTCATCTGTCTAAAAAAATTTCACAAAAATTAGTCACAATTGAATTAAATAAACGTACAAGTTTAAACAGACTTACCATTCTTCTTCTATGCTCGCCGATGCTAATGGAGCCCCCAGCATATGTGGCTGACGCAGACCCGTCACTAAAACTAGAAGCTCGATTTTTCATGTTTTGTTTACACATTTTTTTATGCTTGTCAATTTCCCAAGTTCTTGTAATTTCTATCAAATCGTTAGATGTAATAAAATCCGGCTTTTCTTTTGTTCTCTTGGCTTTATTTATCACATAACGCATGTGATCACCGACTTTCTTCTTAAAAATTCGTCTAATCTCAGCCTCTTCCATTTCATCCCATGTAAACTTACGCTACAATCAATAGCAAAAGCAACGGAAATTAATTATAATGTGAACCGGTGAGATGTCCCTTACAATACACCAAATAATTCGTGACAAATTTCATTATTGACCATCAGTATGCTACACTGAACTTACATTATGAGAAAATGAATAAAAATAACACTAACCTTGAACTCATTCCACCACAAAGTCTTTATTTCTTTAGGAGCACTGCTGAAAGTTATAAATTGCCCTATCCAACAGTTATTGACTATTTTATTAAGTTCCCTCACAACATGCGTTGAATCCGTAAATCTGAAAACATGTTATAACAATATAGAGAATAAGACAATCAAGCATATGGAAAATTTGAAACATGGATACTTTTATTTACATCCATAATTTAAATATACATACAAAAATGAATTACTTACGAATCTTCGTATGGGGATATAAGGAATCGGTTATCTTCTTCCTCATTTGAGTATTGCACTAATGAAGCAGATGGCACCAAAAGAGATGGAACTGAAGTAAAATCAGTTCGCATGTCCCCCAGTTCTTCCTAAATATGTTGCTGCGAGTCGAAAGATGAGCCAATGTGTCCGTATTGTCCCTGTACATATGGTAGAACAGGGTTCGATGATAGGGCAGAGGAAGAAAATAGGGTCGGGGACGAGGATGATGAAGCGGAGGGGCTTGGATTTCATTGTAAACCCTCACCCCGCATGTGACCTCCTCGATTATGCTGACAATTAGTAAACATGTTAGACAAATATTACAAAAAATATTAACAGGTATTACAGACAAAAAAATGAAATCATTTTTCTTACCATTTTGTATTAGATATCAATAAATAATTTTAAGAAATTGAAATTAACAGAGTACCGCCTCTGATAAATAGTCCAGTTACCAATCCTCGTCGGAAGAACCTATTACAATTTAGATCACATTAGATACCACTAAACTATATAATGAAACATCTTTAATTTGCAAAATGAATTACAAAATTCAAGAAGAAAAATTATAATTGCATTCGCGACCTCCTCACCCGACCGGATTCCGTTGGACTTATTCCGGCGACCTCATTCTGGCCGCCGGAATCTCGCCCCTGAATTCTGGCAGGCGGGCCAGGCCCCTGCCGGAATCCAGCCGCCACCCCACCCGGCCGGATTCCGGCTGCAAACCCCCCCGCCGAAATCCGGCCGCCAACCCCTCCTGCCGGATTCCGACCGCCAACCCCCTGAAATTGTACGGCGAATCCGCGGCAGCGACCCCCTCGGCCGCAACCCCCCACCGGCGCAGCCGCACCCCCCTCCCCTAGCAGTGACCCCCCGCCCCCCCGGCGGCGACCCCCACCCCACCCAGGCGCAACCCTCCCCCCTGAAGCCTGGGACTTCGCCACGGATAAATTTCCTCCGACATCTCCTTCCCAAGGTACACATCTCTCGGCTCAGACCCGCTCCCCTCTCTCTAACTCTCTCCTGTGGAGAGCTTCCCTTCTCGGGCCTCGTCTCACATCCATCCGACATTCGCGTCATTTTGACACTCGCAAGCACTCCCTGCCACAGACCTCACACGACGACAGCAATACCATTCTCACTCGCAAGCGCAGGGTCACTGATTCTCCGCACGGCGGCGAGCCCCACCTAAGCGGCCGTGACCCACCCCCTCCGCGCGGCCACCGCCAACCGCGAAACCCCCCGGCCGAGACCCCCCACGACGAGAGCACAATGAATGACGAAATAGACAAGAAAAGGACGGCAAGTACTTATCACGGACGGCGACGGCAATGGCGAGAGAGGGTGGCGACGGTAACCAGGCGGTAACGACGACGAGGACGAGAGGAGAGAAATTTTGTCGAGTTCAAAATAGTCGGTAGACACAAATGTGCTAATTACCGAGCAAAACAAAAGCCTAACACTATTTTCGTTGCAAAATTCGTTAGAAATTTCCAACGAATTTTGCAACAAATAAATATTTCCAACAAATTTTGTAATGAAATAAAACTTTCCAACGAAATTTGCAACAAATATATAATTCGTTGGAAATTTCCAACAAAATTTCCAACAAAATTGAAAATTAATAAAAATTCCAAAACTTTTTCTTGAAATTCCAACAACATTTTCAACAAAATATATAATCGTTGGAAATATTTAAAATTCGTTGGAAATACCAACGAATTTTCCAACAAAATAAATAAAACATTAAATTATTTATCCAAAACCTTTAATTCGTTGGTAAATCTATTGGAAATTTCCAATGGATTTACCAACAAATATGATTTACGTTCCAAAAACAAAACTTTTCAAATTCGTTGGAAATTTCGTTGGAAATTTCCAACGAATTTACCAACGAATTTAATATAACTGAAAAGAACCAAATTTTTTTAAAAATTCATTGGAAATTTCGTATCCAAAACTATACAATTGCCGAAATCATCAAATTCGTTGGAAATTTCCAACGAATTTTATTTGACCGGAAAAACCAAAACCTTTAAAAATTCGTTGGAAATTTCCAACGAGCTTTTCAACGAATTTTATTTAAGCAGAAAAAACAAAAATTTTAAAAATTCATTGGTAAATTTGTTGGAAATACCAACGAATTTACCAACAAAATAATTAAAACATTAAATTATTTATCAAAACTTTTAATTCGTTGGTAAATCCGTTGTAAATTTCCAACGGATTTAACAACAAATATGATTTACACGTAAAACAAAAAACTTTTAAAAATTCGTTGGAAAATTCGTTGGAAATTTCCAACGAATTTACCAATGAATTTAATATAACCGACATGAACAAAATTTTTTTAAAAATTCGTCGGAAAAATCGTTGCAAATTTCCAACGAATTTTATTTAAGCGAAAATAAAAAACTTTTAAAAATTCATTGGAAATACCAACGAATTTTCCAACAAAATAAATAAAACATTAACTTATTTATCAAAACTTTTAATTCGTTGATAAATCCGTTGGAAATTTCCAACGGATTTACCAACAAATATGATTTACGCGTAAAAAAAACTTTTTAAAATTCGTTGGAAATTTCGTTAGACATTTCCAACGAATTTAATAAAACCGAAAAGAACAAATTTTTTTTAAAAATTCATTGGAAAAATCGTTGCAAATTTCCAACCAAATTTCTAACGAAAACTACATAATTGCCGAAATCATCAAATTTGTTGGAAAATTCGTTGGAAATTTCCAACGAATTTACCAACGAATTTCATATATGCGAAAAAAACCAAATTTTTTAAAAATTCGTTGAAAAAATCGTTGGAAATTTTCGACGAATGTTCCAACGAATATTTAACAAACCAAAGAAAAGTTTAAGTGTTATTTTGTTGGAAATTTCGTTGAAATTTTCCAACGAATTTTCCAACCAAATCTATATAGTGGCCGAAAATTTTTAATTCGTTAGAAAATTCGTTGGACGAATTTACCAAAGAATTTAATTTGAGAGGAAAAACCAAAACTTTAAAAAATTCGTTGGAAAAATCGTTGAAAATTACCAACAGATTTTCCAACGAATTTTCAATTGATCAAATATACGGTTATGTTTTAATTTGTTGGAAATTTCGTGAGAAATTTCCCACAAATTTTCCAACGAAACTAGTGAACAATTACATTAATAAAACAAAAATTTCAATTCGTTGCAAAATCGTTGGAAAGTTGCAACGATTTTTGCAACGTATTTTATAATGCCCAACGTCATAAACTTTTCAAAATTTGTTGGAAAATTCATTGGAGATTATCAACGAATTTTCTAACGAAATTTCTTAACAATTAAATAATATTCCGAAACCTTTACATTGGTTGGAAAGTTCATTGGAAATTTCCAACGAATTTGATACTGCTCGACGTCATAAACTTTTCAAAAATCGTTGCAAAATTCGTTAGAAATTTCTAACGAATTTTGCAATGATTTTTATTTCACCCTAAGAACAATGTTTATTAAAATTTTGTTGCAAAATTCGTTGGAAACGAATTTTGCAACGTTTTTTGTACAAGCCAGAAAAAAAGACTTACCATTAAATGAAATTATTACAGATCAATAACAACAGAAATATTAAAAATTACGGCAATAACAAAACACACGTGTCGCATTACTACTAATAATTAGACATAATTAATAAAAAGTCTCAAAAATCATAATCTTCATCTTCATCTTCATCTGCATCTTCACCTTCTTCTTCGTCTTCACTTTCTTCTTCATCTTCTTCCCGATCATCATCTTCATCTTCATCTGCATCTTCACCTTCTTCTTCGTCTTCACTTTCTTCTTCATCTTCTTCCCGATCATCATCTTCATCCTCTGTCTCCAAATCACATTGTGTACCAAGTTGAAAATTTGATTCCCAAATTTCTGTTGGATCTACATCGATTATCGCACCACATGGATCTCGTAAAGTAGGAATGTTATATTCAGCAGTTTCATTCATGTGACGAACTTCCTCTTGTTGATATGCTATGTCCTTCCAGTGTTCCTCGATTTTCTTTCTTGCTTTGGTTTTACATACAGCCCATCAATCGGCTTTGTCACGCTTCAAACTAGAAGATGATGCATAATAGACTTGAATTGCTTGTCGTGCCAAGACAAATGGTTCATATTTCATATATCTTTTCCTGTGATTTATTTCAACCAAATTATATTTGGTATGCACATTCATTCCTTTCATGGGGTTGAACTACATGCATTTAAATAAGACAACCCGCATTAACGGTCCATGGTACTCAATCTCTATGATTTCATCCAACAAGTCATAGAAATCACCTTGCGAATTGCCACCATTGGATGACTGAACACACACCCCACTATTCATTGTGACCTTTTCCAATCCATATTCGTGAGTGTGAAAATTATACTCATTAATGAAATATGCTGGCCAAGTTCGTACTCTTGACTTTGGACCCCACGACAGATGATATAGCATTCCTTGCTGTCCAACTTGAGCATCATATGTGGAAAAATAAGGCATATTCGAAACTCGTCGCAAAATTCGTTGGAAATTTCCAACGAATTTTATGACGAATTTCGAGTATTCGGATAAATAAGGTTTGATGGAAAATCGTTGGAAAATTCGTTGGAAATTTCCAACGAATTTTCCAACAAACTACGAATATGCCTAAATTAATATATTCTTCAAATTCGTTAGAAAATTCGTTGGAAATTTTCAACGAATTTACCAACGAATTATGTGAAAAATAAGGTGTAATAATAATTTATTGA
The DNA here is from genome assembly GCA_024500025.1 of Syzygium aromaticum. NCBI lineage: Eukaryota > Viridiplantae > Streptophyta > Magnoliopsida > Myrtales > Myrtaceae > Syzygium > Syzygium aromaticum. Next base: position 36,723,310 of record CM044886.1, on the reverse strand, counting down.
AAAATTCGTTGAAAATTTTCAACGAATTAAAAAGAATGTCGGCATGTTTGTAATTGGTTGGAAAATATGTTGGAAAATTGTAACGAATTTTCCAACGAATTACGAATATGGCTAAACATAATATGTTCTTTGAATTTGTTGGAAAATTCGTTGGAAATTTCCAACGAATTTTCCAACGAATTATTGAAAAAAAGAATTCATGGTAATTCATTGGAAAATTCGTTGGAAAGTTCCAACGAATTTTCCAACAAATTCATAGAACTGTCAGCATTTTTGAAATTTGTGACAAAATTCGTTGGAAAATAAACAGTTTTGTAATTCGTTGGAAATTTCGTGGGAAATTTCCCACAAATTTTCCAACGAAATTAGAACACAACTAAATTAATGTACAAAAAATCGAACACAACTATATTAGAAGAGAACTAAATTAAACTTAAAAAAAATTTCGCAAATTATCATGTTAAGTAGACTTACCGGGTATTGACAATTTTATAAGAATCGCAACGTTCAAATATATTGGGAGACCTTCAAATGGACACGCACCTAGAGCCGCCATAGGCTCACCCTCGACACTTAGTTGGAGCTGCTGGACTCGGTCTCGGTGCTATTCGCCGTTCGACGGCGAGAGCGGCGATGGCGAGAAGGACCGCGAAGTGGATGGCCAAGAGGATGACGAGAAAGAGAGTTTTTGTTCGGCCAAAAATACTCGGTACACACGAAATGTTTGTTACCGAACATATAAACAAGTTTTTCTATTTTCGTTGCAAAATTCGTTGGAAATTTCCAATGAATTTTACAACAAATTTTAAATTTCCAACGACTTCCACGTTTCTGGCCAATAATTGCACTGACATATTTTCGTTGAAAAATTCGTCGGAAATTTCCGACAAATTTTTCCAACGAAATAGAAAAATAATTGCACCGAAAATCTAGTTCGTTGGAAATTTCAACGAATTTTCCAACAAATTTTTTGCAAACAAAAATTATTGTATCGAATATCGAAATTCGTTGCAAATTTCGTGGGTAATTTCCAACAAATTTTGTAACGAAATTGGTACGTAACTAATTTCATGTAACCAAAATTTAAGTTCGTTGCTAAATTTGTTGTAAATTTCCAACAAATTTTGCAATAAATTTTAAATTTCCAACCAATTTCACATTTCTGGCCAATAATTGCCCTTACTATTTTCGTTGGAAAATTCGTCGGAAATTTCCGACGAATTTTCCAACGAAATTGAACCAAAAACCGATTTCGTTGGAAAATTCGTCGGAAATTCCAACGAATTTTCCCACGAAATTGCAAAATTTGAATTGAAAACTTATTTAATTGGAAAATTCGTTGGAACTTCCAACGAATTTTCCAACAAAGTTAGTACAAACAAAAAACTTTTGTAACGAATATCAAAATTCGTTGCAAAATTCGTCAGTAATTTGCAACGAATTTTGCAACGAATTTTCAAATATTCCAACGAATTTTGCAACAAAAATTCTTCTTTTTTGAATTTGTTGGTAATTTCCAACGAATTTTCATTATATAGATCAATTTTTAGTTCGTTGAAAAATTCGTTGGTAATCCAACGAATTTTCCAAGGAAAAATATTTTAGACGGAAATTTCCGACGATTTTGGTGACGAAAAATATTTCGTTGCAAAATTCCGATGAATTTTGCGACGAAAAAATTTTCGTCACTAATTTCAGACGAGACATTTTTCGTCGCTAATTTCCGACTAATTTTCCAATGAATAATTTTTCGTTACTAATTTCCGACGAATTTTCCAACGAAAAATTTTTCATGGAAAAAAACCGATGAAATTTCCAACGAAAAAGTTTTTTTCGCTAATTTCCGACAAATTTTCCGACGAAAAATTTTTCGTAACTAATTTCTGACGAATTTTCCAACGAAATAATTTTTGTCGCTAATTTGGGACAAATTTTTAAATTCATTGGAAAATTTGTCGCAAATTTCCAACGAAAATATTTTCGTCTCGAATTTTCGTGGCAAAAAACTGGTTTTTTTGTAGTGTGTAATTTCCCTATTATTCAAAAGACAAACTTCAACCGGAATCCCCAAATGCTCCGATACTCAAAATCGGTTTTCCATGGAAACATTGTCATTGTCGTTTCTCATTACAATGGAACATAACTCAAATAATTGTATGAACCAATGTGGGGAAAAGTATTACAAAAGTCTTAAACATTTTGCGTTTTTACCGATTTAGTTCTAGACCTTATATTGAATCGTTTAGTCCTAAATATTTTTACATTGTAATCAATTCAGTCCATCTGGCCAATTTAAGCCGAAAATCGCCGACGTGGATGATAGCCATCTTACGTGACATGACCAAAGGATAATCAGCGCTGACGTAAATATTTTTAATAATATTTTCATAAATTTTTTTTAAAAATTCTTTTTTTCTTTTTTCTTTTTTTTTTTTTTCCTTCTCTGGCCGGCCACAAGCAAAGGCTGGCAATCACTAAGCACATATGATATGTCTAATTCAGACAGATAAGACAGATCACTAAACCGATCCTGTTAGCTTTATCTAATATCTTCTCTTACTTCTTCTACCTCACATTGCACAGTACACAAGCAACTGATACAAAAAGCATTGATGGGGGGTAATCATGCTATTATTCAATGGAAAGGACTCAACTGGGCGTGTGTAAGATTTCCCCCGGTCAATCATGTCATGCTTCATAAACATAATGTAGATGTACAAATAGATGTACAGGTATTGAGTGGACGATTGAAAATCGTTGCCACGACGGAGAAGTCGAGCACAATAAACGTAGGATAAAAAAGGAGCAACACGAAATGGAGGCTAAGAATAGGGAAAGCAGAACCGTACAGTTAAAAACGATGTTTATCAATATCGCAATCAGGGTCATTAAATCAGGAGGCGACAGAATCTTTTCCTAGAGAGAAAGGCAAAGATGGGTGTGGCCTCTCTTTTCTCGCGCGTCCCTCTTGTAATTGCATGCATGAGGCTAAGGATTTCCTGTGAGTAAACATTCAATCGAAGTAAAGGACATCGTTAACGGGAGAAGACCGGGGGCCAAGGGAAATTGTGAAGTCCACAAGAGTCGAGGGTCCCATCGCAAACGCATGGAAAGATGGAAAAGTATGCAAGGGGTGTTAACCACTTAACCTGTACCGAACAGGGGCAGTAGACATGGATGGAAACTTCCTTGGAAAAACTAAAACATATTCTTTTAAGGTTCGGCCCACTTCTCAATTCAAATGAGAATAGTCAATGAAACGAGCACCGTCGATCATTCCAAATGTCTTTCTCAATCCATTCCATCCATTATGTTTTTAACAAAGGACGTTTACCGTTTAGGCCTTCACCCGACGTGGATGTGGACTGGGCCGGGCTGCCTACCCCCCAACCTACGTCAATCAAGATAGTGAAATGGGAGATGGTGCGACGCCCCCAGAGGCAGAGACGGCGACGCAGACAGAATGTACTCACCGCAGCTGCCGTTTGCTCGGACGCGCATCTTGTCTCCCTCTCAATTGGAGCCAGCCCAGGCTGATAGCCATCCCGTTGCCGGCGGCAGGGGCTTGGAGACTTCTCTGCTCGGCCTAATCCACCATCACCACCACCGCTCGGTCCTCCTCCAAGACCGCACTAAGAAAGCCAAGAGAGACGCAATTAGGAGCGCTGCGGCGGTGTCGGATCTGCTGGTGGAGGCGGTGAACGGAGGGGTGCAGGAGGCCTTCCTCAACCAGAAGCGCATCGAGCTCGAGATTCGAGCTTTGGCAGCCGCCGTCTCCCGCTTCACGAAGCAGACCGATCACTGGCTCGCCTCCACTCATGCTGTTAACTCCGCCATCAAGGTAAGTTCAGGTTGCTTCACCAAACTATAGCGAGACTGAACGCGTCTTGGTATGCTTACTAATATTCGCGGCACAGGAAATGGGGGACTTCGAGAACTGGATGAAGGTAATGGATTTCGATTGCAAGAGCATCAATGCAGCCATCCGCAACATTCATCAGGCTTGATTTTCAGCGCTCGGATATGGGATCCATCCCCCGTTCTCTCTATTAGTCTTCCTCAAGACCGCGTTGAAGCTATAGGATCATGCATGCCTATCTTCATCCATCCACACATTTTGTTAAATGGGCTTTGAAACCTTCGAGATGTACATTAAGTGCCAAATTATGCACGATGCCTCAATCAAAGGTCCCTCCACTTTACTTTTCCTCTCGATCCATAAGGCGTGCGCCCATGAGTAGATACAAAGTAATGCAGCAGGGAATCCATTGGATGGGATCAATACTCTCAGAATGGTCTGTCATTTGGATAAATATATGAATATAACCAAAATCTCGACAACTCAGCGTCGAGCTCTATCATCCACAAGCAATCTCTAACTGGTGAGAGAGCAGATACAAATTTAAGCAATACATTGGGCCAAACGAAACTTATGCCGATACATAAGAAAACAAAAAAGGAATTACTCAGAAAGCAAACTCTTCCTCCTCTGCACCAATTTGAATCACTCTGTCTCCCATCTCCCAGATAGCTGCCGCAGCTGAATCGCTAATGCCAAGCAGATGCTGCAATCTCGATAGTTTCTCTGGGGCAGGCTCGCCCTTCATGTATATAGCAAATAAGTCTCTCAGTTCTTCCGGCACTTCCCAAGACAGCTGCTCCGCTGGTACAGCTTTGTCGCATGCCAGCAAATCATTGAGAGAGGAAACCTGCACACAATGATTGAAATGGCTTTAAAAGGAAGCACATCATCCTGGCAAATATATCAACCCTTAAAATTTACAGCTCGCAACTAGTAGAAGAACATAGGATGACAAACTCTGTTAAGTCCATACCACTCCGGGTCGATTCCTTTGCCTCAACAAGGACACAGCCTGAATGAGCGAATTTGACAATCTACTTCGAGCTAGCTCGTGAACCACCTCTCTAGCTTTGTCGGATTTGATATTCAGGTCGGCTGGTATTTTCTCGTAAACTTCCTCCTCATCAAATTCACCCGTACCTGAAGAGAATATTTCATCCACGGTTTTTTTGAAGAGGTTGTCTCTCAGGCTCTCGGATATCATGCTATCTAAATCTACGCTCGCTTCCTTGAGTTCTCGGATCTGCTTTATGTTGAGCCTCCCCTGAATCACAGCAGTTTCTATTGCAGCTGCCATCTTTGTAGTTGTAATACTCTTAATTACTTTCTGAGCGTATTCCGGAGGCAAGCCAACTTGCTTCTGCACCTCATTCAGCTGCTCAACCCTAGCCTTCGTTAGCTGACCATCAGCTAATATCACCTCTGCTTGTTGCCTGAATGCCTGCTCGGCGAGACCCCGGTGGACTTCCACAATCTCCCTAGGAGTCAAGCCAAGGATACTGCCAAGCTGGTTTAGCAATACAAATTCAGAGTCATCCTTTTTGGTTGTGATTTGTGCTCCAAAGGGGATATTCGTTACTTCTCCAGTCAGGCAAAACAATAGGTATGTCTTATAGAGGTCAGTCCTGTCCCTCTCTGGAAGATCATCCTTTAAATTTATCTCTGTTTGGCCTTGCTTTCCTAACTTGGCTGAAAGTTCCTTACTGGGTCTTATCTTTCTAAGTGTCTGGAGCGACTCCCACTCCTCCTCGATTTCTATTTCTACCTCCTTAGCAGCTTCTTCAGATGCAGTATCAGGTGATTCCCCTTTTATGTCTGCCACCAGTTCAGTAACAACCAAGGTATTGAAGGCGATCATCTTCTTAAGCTCCCTAGCAGATTCAGTACGATTCTGAGCTGCTCGTGCTCGTTTAATGTAATTGATGAAAATTTTTCTGACCTGCATGGAGATAAGGTGATCGAAGGTTATGATTGGCTTGAATAAATAGCATAACCATGAATTTTTTTGATTGTCCTTAAGACAAGTTATGAACCAAAAGAAAGATCCCCAAAACTTAAACTAGGTAAATGCACCTGCTTACTCGATTAAATGTCAACTGATGCTAAATGCAAGACACATAGATACTTCTTATCAGTAGACTTCACAGAAAAAGATCACTAAGAGGGTGCTGACTGGTATAAACCGATACATGTAGTCAAGTTCACGCTTTACACCTGACACTGTATAGTCTATCTAGCAACTGCCCGCATGCCCATATGAGCACAAAACCACCATGCGCATCAATGCAAATAATCCATAAGGGATATCATAATCCGAGTCATATTCATGCTCACTAATTAACCAATGAATCTGCAGGTACCAAGTCAAATTCATTTCAAATAATCAGAACATATCGTCTAACTTAACGAGCATTCCAGGCAACAACGAAGGGGACAGCAAGACACAAAATGAACTTAAGGACAAAGGAGATAGACGGAATGCCATTAGGAAATTTGGTTACTCTACAGTTGTGTATGACCAAAACTTGGAACTTTCTTCTTAGATTGCAGTCCTTTTTAGTGAAATGAATCTACTTACTATAAAGGGGTAGAGGAATGTAGAAAATGGACTTGATAAAAGACGTAATTCCAAATTTGGTTATACTTCTAAGGAATATTGATGTTGTATCTATCGTTGCCGCTACTCCAAGAGAATTAGCATGAACCTTTCACAAAAAGTAAGGTTGACCTATTGTAGCCTGAACACAAGTATATCTTTACAAATCCATTTTGTTATCCAGCCAGTCTCATCCATGTCATGAGAGAGAGAGAGAGAGAGAGAGAGAGAGAAGCCCCCCAAGAGCAAAGGAATCATAAAAGAAGATACTCACAGCTGTGCTGGCAATAGACATGGTAGCCTCCCTTGTCAAGCGCAAGCCATGAGCTGCTTTTCTCACAGATTTCTTCACTTCTGCATCATATCCATCAACTCCTGAGGCAATCGCATCCTTCACAATCTGGATTTAACGGTTCAGGTAAGTCAGTGTGGTCAAACCAATTTCTTTGTAGACAAATGTAACACATAAAACATGAGTCAGACGTGAAGTTGGAACATCATGAAGGCAGTTCTGATGTTTACCTTCTCAAATAAACTGCCACATATACTGCAGTGAGCCGCTTCAACAGTCTGCTGAGGGATACAGAGCATAACTCGTAATCGTAGTAAAGCTTTAACATCCTCTTCACTCAGTTCTCCATCAACAACGCACTGCTGAAGTTTCTGCCTGTAAATTTCTAGATGAAAATAAAAGCAGATGTCATTGGGTATTATATGATGGCGCCATGCAACATATAGACAAATTTTTTAATTTTCTTTCTACCTACGATTCTCTAAATTCACTGTGTTCTACTCAGGAAGAAAATTCCTTTTGGTAGCAATTGTCACATTGCGAGATAGATAATTAAGTTGATAAACTTTAGGAATCATCAAACCACAGCATAGGTGAGGGAACAAGAAAAGAACAGAGGGCACGTGAATGACGCTCAATTAGTGCTCTACAACAGGAAATTAATGAAAATACCTTCATGAATATCGCTAGCCTTCTGTGGATCAAATCGCAACTCTTCACATAGGTTTTGGAGGAATACTGCTTTGCTATCTGCAGCTTCCAATTCACCACCAGTAAATGACTGTTGAAGTCGTTTACGATACACCTTCGTAGTTATGTCAAGCGTGATGGTTTCAGCCTCACGTTTACCCAAACCAAAGATATTCCTCAGTTGACTCAAAGCATCCAGCTAAAAATAAGTAAAGAATAAAAGTGAGGATATAAGAAGGCAAATGGGCCAGGTAATGTTCAAGAAGAAGCGGGTAAGGGGCAGACAAATAGGTTACAAAGAACAGTATTTGACAATGTCATGCATGACAAACCAGTAAATTGGTCGAAATAGTAGACAATGTTTCTTTCACCTTGCTTTCTTCAAGACGACCACTAGACAAAGAATCTGCAACATATGCCCTATAAACGAGCTTCAAGTCATCCATTTTTCTGTCACTGTCGTATTCACCACCTGAGGAACAGATTAGTATTCAGACTCTGTCCATGACAACAAGCTTAATGGTTCATGGACCCAAAAACTTCAAGGTTCCTCACCAAGTAAGGAAGCTGGAGCAATCCCACGAGCCAAGCCATCAGCATTTGGGTGGTTCTTTAAGGAGACAAGCAAGTTATTAAATGCTAGAATCTTATCTAGCTCTTCGACAGCTTGAGCTACTCCTCTCCTGGATTATGCAAATTTTAAGTTGATGACAAGAATCCTTTTGCACAAGATAAGCCAGAACCATTCTCTGAACAATTCTTGAACAAGTAAACACATGACCACTGATTAATCTCAACTAAAAGTGAAGGCATTGCCCTCAAATCATTGATGTTTCTTTCTGTCTCAAAAACCTGAAAGGATGCCCCAGGCTCCAGCTGACCGACATATGACAAAAACAATTTGAATAAACTCTAGGAACCCCAATTCCATATTGAGCAACATCTAGAAGGGACTAGGGAACATACGCTGATCTTGTTCTTGATTTCAACACATTCAGAGCTGCTGAGACATTTTCCTCAACCAGTTTTCTTGCATGTTCCTTAAGTAAATCCTCAGCAAGCTGCACCAATAAGCGAATGAAAGAAATGCCACAAAAAGAAAATCATTGTCCAATCCATTTTTGCAGACGAAGAAAAATCACCTCATCAGATAGCCGATACAATAGTTGCACTGACCGAAGACTTTCAAGCTGGTTCTCATTGAGATCTAACAGAGACATCAACTTCAGTATACAAGTAAACCATTATAAATTCATAATGGGCAAAGCGCCACAGCAGCCATAAAAAAAAAGGCCGTGAAAATAAAAGGCAGGTCAAACCGCCAAGTTACTTTACTTATTTTCAGCATAAACTACTAAAACCAGATTGATTGTACATTTCATGACTATTTAAAATCAATATAATTACACAGACCTCTCCCAATTGCTTTTAGCTGGGAAGAATACAACCTCTGCGCATTATCCCGAACAGCAACCTCAACCTGCACGGACATGAATGCAAAATTGAATGAGCTGAATGTGATAGGTATATGAGTAATGCACTTCATCAGTGTGATAAATGAAAGCGCAGTTTTGATAGGTTACGGTAACAGAAGGAGGTTGATCTTGCAACCACAGGGCACTGAACTCCAACAAAGGTAACTATCCAGGCAACACAATAATCATAGCACCAAGAACACACTGCCTCATAGATGACTTGATACCTGGGCATCGGTAACTTTGAATACACGCTTCCAAGGTAAAAGGAAAGTTGATGCTTCTCCAAACACAAGAGTTGAAACATATATCAGCTTTTGAAATGCCTGCACTGAAGAGGAAGTAATAGTGATAAAGTACCATACGACACTTAGCAAAGGCATGCTAGTCATAGCGCAATATGTTGGCAGCATAACTACGGGCATTCGTATTTTCATACCCGACGTTGTTCTACATCAGCTTCACGATCCCCAGTTTCGAGCCTTTGCCTGAAAATACGCCTACCAATCTGGAAGAACACAACTAAAACCATTTTCAGTTAGAGACTCCTCGTCATACTTCCCATTGCGATTCGATATTCTTAAGCGTTCAAAAAGTAGCTAGGTGCTCTAGCTAGTGTGAAAGAACCTCCATATGCATGGCAGCTGCTTCAGGATCATCAATGCCCAGAGCACTCTTAAACTTGACAATTTTATCAGATTCGGTTCCTTTAAGTTCTTCATTTCCAGGAGGAAGGACGGATGAGACAAACCTGCACGGAAGATAGCGTAGGAAAATCAACCAACTCAAAGGCAACAAAAAGAGGTCCTGTTTGCATTTGCTGTCAAAATGAGAAAGACTAAATGTCTCCTAAAATATTATAAGAAAAATGTGAGCGGCTTTAAATCCTTATCTTTTCAAGTATTTTGAACAATTGAGGGGACTAATATCAAATAAAATTCTGATTTCAAACTTTAACAGAAAAAGCAAAAGCCACTTTGAACTCTCTAAACTTTCAGCAATCTATCTATTTGCGCATAAGAAACATCTGCAAGAAGTAGAAGAGACGCGTGGTTGTTTCATTGTGTAAGCTCACCTAAGGTATAAATCACAGAGCTCTGCATTGAAAGCAGCATCTTGCTTGCTCACACCGTACCTACAAAATGGGGTGTCAAGAGTGAATTAGCATAGGAAATGAAAAGGCGATACGGGGAAGATGGTGACATCAAATAATCCACATTTCCATCGAGCAAGCAATGAAAATGCAAGCTCTTCGATGACAACAACTCGAGTCAGGACTTCCCAAATCGTCATTCCAGCCCGGTCAGACAAATTGAAACCTATATCCATTCGGCAGAAAAACGCACTGGGGAATCCGAGAGAATTTTCCCGATGACAACGTATCGAAGGAACAACGAAATGAGGCCTTAATCGAGAAACAGAGATTAGGAATGGAACTGACTTGGTGGCAATGAGTTCTATGTCCTCTTTCTTAACAGCCCGAGGATCATCGCAGCCGGCGACGTAGTTATGCAAATCGGCAGCGGCGACCTCAGGCACGGAAGCCCTCACGGCGTAAGCAGCGGCGCCGCCGGCAGCCCCGAGCAAAGCAGCCCCGCCGAGAGCAGCATTGCGAGACGCACCCAGCCGAAAGCCCAGATGATAGCCAGCCGCGACTGCACCGGCCACCGCAATGGCGGAGGCGGCTAAGCGCAAGGGAGGGGAGAGATTCTGGACGAGGGGTTGGATACCGGTGAGCTCCTTGGGGCCGCCGAAGACGTCGGAGTTGTGCGGAGCGGAAATGGGGGTGGGCTGATCGAGGGTGGCGCGAGGACGAGAGACTTTGATGAGGCGGCGGCGGCGGCGGCGGCGTTGTCTGGGGAGGGAGGGAGTGAGGAAGGGGGAGGGGAGGAGAGGGAGGGTGGCGGAAGGGGGAGCGGCGGTGAGGAGCGGCGGGTTCATGGCCGTGGGGGGGAGGGCGGGTGGTTGGGTGGGGGTTTTGTAGGGTTTAAAGAAGAAGGAGAGGGAGAGGGAGGAGGAGGAGGAGGAGGAGGAGGAGGAAGAAGATGGGGAGCTGCTGGCTTGCGGTCGGAGATGGACAGAGGAGGGAGAGCAGACTCGAACCAAAACTAATCTTCTCCTGCTCGGAGACTCGACGCTCGAGCTTTCGACTTAATGGGCCTTCATGACTTTACTGGGCCGGGCCCCCATTTGAACTCCATCAAACCACCACCCCTCTTTTGCCCTTTGCTACTCTTTTAAAACTAGGGAAAATAACACAAACGATCATAAACTTTAACCCAACGTGCAATATAGTCTATGAATATTTTAGTTTGTTTAACGTGATTTCTTAATTTAAGCCCAATGTATAGCATCGTCCCTGAACTTTTAATGGACTGATTACATTAAATATTTTCATATAGTTCATGGGCTACATTGAGCATTTATCAAAAATGCAGAAATCACATTTGAACGAAATAAAAGTTTAAAGATCACATTGAACACTAAGCTAAAATTTCACGGACTATATTGAACAACTTAAAAGTCCAGGGACCATATTGCAAAATGAGTCAAAGTTCAAGGACCGTTTGTGTCGTTATCCCTGAAAATTTATTTATATATGAAATTTACCAAATTGTTTTGCAATAGCTATAACGTACTGATCAGTGTGAAAAATTCATGTCCTAAATTCAGGTAATATTTCATAACTTACTTTTCCATGCGAATGGTCTACCGATCGAGTTTAAATGTTACTCAAATTCTCATTATTTTAATGTTACTTTCACACTGTTTTTTTCTATAGCAATATTACTCTCACCCTCACAGAGTAAAGAAGCGCGCGACCAAGTTGCATCCTCGCGCTAATTTATTCCAGTAATGTTTAAACTTTTTCCGTACTTTTTGTTACTCTCGTAACGAACTTACGTTAATTAGGTAACTCTCTTAGAAGGGGATAAAAGGAATGAACTAGAAATTAGGGGTGAGCGGTTTTAGGTTTCGTACATGTTCCATTTGGAACTTATCCGTTAGAACAAATTCTTTATTTTTTGAAACTAGAATCTACCTTACATACTTTGAAATTTGAAACTTACCATGTCACAGGTTTCAAGGTCTAACCAGGTTCTAATTGAATAATAGTAGTTAAACATCACATTTTATGACCATCATTATAATTCATCGACCACAACTTATATTTAGACACACAAAAAATATGAAACATTAACAAAGTAAATGTCTCGGTCATAAAATGAAAAGCTCAGACTAATAGTCTCAAATTATATACTCATAATCGGATACCATAAAATACTGCAAAATTGCGCATAGACACAAATGAAGAAAAATATAAAAACTTATTCTATGTTCTAAGTTCTAGATTCAATATTTTAAGTTACACCTACTTAAAACTTGTAATCTACCCATCGAAACAGCTTCCCTAATTTTTGGAACCTAGAACCTATTTAGCATACCTTGAAACCTAAAACCGGACAAGTTCCCACCGGTCTATCCATCCAGTTCTAGATTCAAGGTAGAAACACATCCTTTTCACTCCAAGTGACCAAAATACCCTCAGCTAATGAAGATCTGGTCAATTGTCAAATAAATCCTACTTCGCTCCTCCCCTCATTCGATTGGCTAAATTTGGAAATCTTTTATTTGAAATGTTGTTGTGCCTCTATTCCATTCTCTGCCTTAATATCTTAGCTTAGTTTTTTTTTTTTTTGGTAAGGTAATATCCTAACTTAACTTGTAGGTCAAGTTTTCACTAATTACTCTCATTCCTTATTTATTAGCAAAATCTATTCTAGAGATATTGCAAACTCATCTTGTTACAAAATATTTGAATTATTAGTTGATGTAGAGAAATATTCTTTAAGCCATATGAAAGTCATGTTAGCATTGTTTGCTTTCTAGGGTCAATATAGGCAAATTTTTAACGGTTTTTATTGACAGAACTTTGACGGAAGATCAATATGTTACACAAGTATAAGTTTGGGATTTTTTAAGTCATGGAAAAAAATTTTAAGTAAATGTGTCACATGAGGCATAATTTAGGTTTTTTGATAACTTTTACCTAAGTAACAATTGAGTATATTTTTTGAAAGAAACCCAACAATTGCGATCACTTAAATAGGATGTCCTCTTTAATTTATATAATAGTATGGATTTTGTTAACCAGTGCTCCAAGAGCACGTGTTAAACATCCAAACAAATGAAATTTTGTCATTTCGAAAGAAATGTTTTCCTCACGCTATGCACAATCAATACTCGTATAATCAATATATTGAAAATGAAGATTTTTCTTTATTAATTATGATTGACAAGTTGTTGGGACACTTGTTAACAATACCCTTATAAATGGATTACCTAGCTGTCTCGTTTACTCACTCTTTAAACTCATAATTCACAAAATCAAACTATGGAAAACAACACATATCATGTATATTATTAAGGGAAAATGAACTTTGGTCTAATTTGGAATGGTCCCTGAACTGTTAATTTGTTCAAATATAATCTATGAATTTTAACTCAATGTGCAATGTGATCCTTGAATTTTTAATTTGTTCAATATTATATTTGAACTTTTGGTACATGGTCAATTTGATCAATCAATTATAGTTCATGAACCAAATTGAACATGTCTTAAAAGTTCAAAAACCACATTGAATAAAGCAAAAGTTCAGAGGCCATATTGAACATTAAATTAAATTTCAGGAACTATATTGAACAAATTAAAAGTTCAGGGACTATATTATCATCCCTATTATTAACGATCTCATGTTATAATGCACAAAACTCAATTTTTTTAAAATTTACCTATAAATGAATTAATATAACTAATGCACAAAACTCACTTATTTGAAAACAATCATCATTTTACAGCATCTAGAAATACAATAAGATATGTCTTGAAAAGCGCACCAAGAGTCGAGAGTGACTAAACGTCATCTTTTTTTTTTTTGGATATAATAGAGACTTATCATTTCGTTTAATAGCTAGCCCTCTAGAGTAAATGGCATCAAAATACAGGATCTCCCATAAAGGAAGTGGTGAGTAAGAAACCAAAAACGTGAAATGACCTTAAATCTTGAAGTCCTTACAACTCAATTTACTAATCTATTTGAATATCGAAAGCAGTAAGCTAACTCAAGACTCTAAAAAAGGCCCATAAAGCCTAAACATTTAATGATAAGGAGCTCAACGTCCCACAAGCAAAGAGAGGAATCTTGTGGGAAGGAGCTCAACGTCCCACAAGCAAAGAGAGGAATCTTGTGGGAAGCTTACCAAGGTAGAGCTATCAGTTTTCAGCACAAGCTACAATTAATTGAGTTTCAAACTTTTCCATTGATTTAATTAAATCATAAAAAACCTTGTGAACGAACTCCTTTTGGATATTACCAAAAAAAATTATCGGTGTGGCCCTAAAAATCGCTGCACTGCGACCTTCAATTGCAGTTCTCCATATAAGTTTACGGTTTAATTGAAATGTTAAAATGTACTTCCCATAATCAGTTGAAATGAGGCGCTAAGTTACCTCATTTAAAAATATTTAAATTACCTTTGACCTTGGAAAGCCACTGGTCTGTGTGATTGGAGAAGATTAACTTTCATTAAGTGGCTAATTAATGCACAAATCCGACCGACCCAACACAACCAACTGTATCAAACACAATAAATCTACGAGCAATACAGAATCTTATTAATCTATATAACCAAAAAAGTTACATATGGCACAACTACTTCATGCTAAACAAAAGGCAAGAGTCTTTTACATAAATCACGTGACCTTCAACAACAATTCATCCGCTTGGTCTCTAGTCAAAAAGATATCTTGCTCTTTTCTGGTCGGGCTAAAAAATATTTCATGCTAGTTCCATCGGTTCCAGCCACAATACATCGAAAGACAACAATGTTAACTAAGCGAATCATCGCATCAAAGGAATTAACCATCTCATCTCGGATCCATTTCCACACGATAAGTAGTAAACCTTCTTCCAGCTCTCTTCAGTGAATGCCTCACGCCTTGCCAGCCTTTGCCTGCCAGAAACGGAAATGTATTGGAGCGTTGAACATTTTACAAGTGTTTCTTTCCATATATAGATATCCAGTAGTCACGACAGTTTGTAAAATTCTTATCCTCTAAAGGAAATCAAATATCTCAAACGAGTAATTATTTTCATTAGGAGCCCAGGACCAACATTTTATCTGCCAAAACTTATCTCAGTTTCCACAAAGCAAGTCACTTCTCTTTGCCATATAGCTCAAAGTCTCACTTTCCAGTGTTTCAACATATCTCATGTTCCATATCTTGCAGCATCACCTCTAGATACTTCCCCAGAAATTTGACAGTAAAACCCACAACATGATTTACAAAATTGGAATTCCGCTTCAATATTCAAAAATTGATTCCACAACACCATGTAACCTAATTGTCACCATAAAAATTAAGTGCAACAACCTGTGCAACTCATAACATACCTAAGGTAGTAGTGGCAAACAGCTTCAGCTTCATCTAAGCTGTATCGAGGAAACACCAAACGAGCATCGACAGGAACATCTGGCAGCTCTTTACGGAGCTTTCCCACAGCAGTTGAATGAGAGAAAGTGCCAACCATCATGTCATTGTGAATCATGGTCCTAAAGGCATTTACCTATAAGTACAAAATAGTAACCCTCTCTAAGTGGCCGGATCGAAAAGCAAAGTCTAACAAACGCATCATTTGACCATAGTGCATCAGCAACAATGTAACATCAAACTTTACAACTTTGCACGAGCAGTGTCACATACTTGTGGAATAGACACCCATATCATCTTGGCGATTTCTACTATACTACTTATAAAGTACATAGTATCTCCAAGTTGCACAAACTTAGGTGAGGCCCTCAGAAATGTAATTGGCTGAATGACACCCTGCAATTGGCATTGAGTTCACCAAATGCAAGGCCAATGGAGGAAGGCGGTCATGAGCATAAAAATGGTAGACGTTCTTGCTGATGCAAGAAAATAGTTCAGCACAAGCGTACACCATTTTTAAACAAGAGGAAATTGTTCCTAGGCATCGGCAAAACGGATTCTGTTGGCCCCGGCCAATGGGATATGAATCTTAGGTAACATTCAATGACCGACGGAAACAAGAATAGGGTCTGATGAATGTGCTACAAGCAATAACCATTATCAAAATCACAACAATAAACTACAATAGGAAGTCTAAACAATCTCAGGATCATCTGGATACTTACAGTGGCCAGCTCTTTAGCATGTATCGGTCGACAGGATCGAACTGTAACCGGCTCTTCATACTCACTGAACGTAAACCAGTTGTTATACTGGGCACACATGACAACAGGAAGTGAACAAAAGCAATGAAAGCACATAACTGACAAAGAAGATCTCAACATGAATGGAATCCACAACTTGTTATATCGATATGTTTGAAAAGGAAAATAAGTTGGATGACCAAATAAAAAGGAAAACTGAGTGTATTTCTCACTTGATCTATAGCAATGAGCACAGGGATATCTTTCACTAGCGATAATTCTATTCTCAAACGGACCAAGACTCCAACAGCAGCATGCGTATGATCGATTCCTGTCTTGACCAAATCAGCCAGGGTCGAACCTTCAGGCATCGTCATGGAATCAACCCCTTTCATCCATCCAACACCAGCGCCCTCTCCCAAAGGTATGGGATCATACATTTGGCAAGGTAGTTTTTTTAAGTGTGACTCATTCCACTTACAGAAATCCTGCGGATACATAACCAAAATGGCAAAATAATAATAAGAGAAAGCACAAGCACGTTTGGAACAATAAATCCAACAAAATGCAACTCATACCACCAATGATCAGATGAGATAAGCATCTTAAGCAAAATGGAACGAAATAAAAGAAAATTTTGCCTTCAGAATTTTTTCAGCCTGCAAAGGAGTATCCCAAAATCCAGTCTGCGGGTTCTTGTAGAAAAATCCTCCATGAGTCCACTCACGGCCTCTTGGGGCATAAAAAACCAGCCATCCTTCATCCCTAGCCCAGTGAACCAGCATGGCGAGCGCAATGCTCTTCCCACAGCTTACCGGACCATCCAGGACAATCTGTTTCCTGACCTTTGGGCCTAAGAATTGTACTCATCTTCATAAGTAGAAGAAGATAAAAATGGCTCACTGATGTATCAGAAAATGGACACTGGAAATAGTCCGACCTCCATATATCCATGAGTATAGATGCATACACTGTTTTCTTTTCTTAAGATGTCCGGAGATCAAGGTTGATGGAAGAAAGTACCGACCTTTGCCATCGGAAAACATGGGGGGATCAACAATGCGCCTGAAGTTGTCGCGAAGGTCGAGGAAATTCTGCCTCACGAGCACCGCGCTCCTCATAGACTCTTCGAACTCCTTCTCCATCCCAGCGGGCAAACCCTCCGGCAACACCTCCTTCAATTTGTCTATGCTATTACCATTCCAAGACCACCCAATAATCATTCGATCTCTCAAAACGACCGCGAGCATACACACAACCCCATGGACGAGGAAGAAGAGCAAACCTACCTGAACTTGAAGTAGGAGCAGGCGTCCTTGCGAGTGAGTTGCGACAGGGAAGGGGCGGAGGTGAAGAGAGGGCGGCCATCGGGACCCACGTCCAGCGACGGATCCTTCTCGTCGAGGGCGAGGCGCTGAGCCCTCGCTCCTTCGCTGGAGGCGGCGTCGTGCTCGTCGGTTGCCGCGGCAGAAGCGTCGTCGGGTTTACCACCTTTGGATTTAGCCTTCTTGTTGGCTTTGGTCACTGCCAGCTTGGTGTTCTTCGTCGACAAGCTGAGGCACGATTGAAGCACGGCCGCGCGTTTCGGAGGGGGGATGGGGTGGAACGGGCGACGACATTTCGACGTCGCGGTGGCGGTGGCGGTGGCGGTGGCGGTGGCGGCTCTGAGAATGGACCGCAGCATTTCTCCGTCTTTGAGCTGCTCGATGGAGGAGGAGGAGGAGGAGCGCAGGGTTCAGGGTTCAGGGCGGAGGAGGAGACCTGATGAAGAGGAATCGCTCCGTTGCCTTCTCTCTCGTGTTGGATTTGGGTGCGGAAACAGTGGAGGGCCTCTTGGATTCGGGCCCGCGCGGCTAAGCCCGAAAAATCGAAATGCTTTACAAGCCCAACAGCATCCGTCAGCTCCGGCATTTTTGCTTGCTAGGGCTCTGTCTCTCTGCGTTCTCTCTTCTCTGTTCCTGTCTCTCTTATCTGTGCTTGTGCTTGCTCAGCGACGGTCATTCTCCACAGGCTTCTCTCGATTGCTAGGGACGATGCTTTCGGGGGACATACCGCCGAATCAAACCATATACATAAAGAATCTTAACGAAAAGGTCAAGAAAGAAGGTGACCCATTCTGAGCCCATCATCTTCTTCTCGCTGTATTGTTTCCTGCAGATCGAACTGACTGTGTAGAATGCCCGAACGCGGCTACGTGCTCTTCTCGTGCTTAAAACTGGTTTGAATTCTAAAATTGATCGACTTCTTTTCAGCTTGGCCGGGTCTGTTGTCACTGCTAGTTTAGTTGAGCTTTGTAATTTCTGTTATAGCCTCATGGTGACATCCTGAACGACAGAATGATGTCACCTCATTGCCCTAATGATCATTTAGTGGATACGGCGGTTCCAGGGTAGAAGACAACATATTAGGTTAGTTGCTTCGGAATGTTCAAAAAATCACGATGGGGGTAGACCAGAGGAAAGTTATTTGACTGGGGATGAATGTTTAAAATCTATCAAAAGGAGTGTACTTTTCAATTGACTCGGAATAAGTTTTCTAGATTTTAAATGTATGACATTCGTTCATTCCGACTGCGTGTTTAACAAATTAATTAACACCATGTGTTTGCTCAATTTTGGTGATCAGTCTTTGTTTGCTTTGGCAGAATTGAAGAGATCCCTTTATTGCCTCTTCTCTCAGTATGGAAGAATTCTGGATGTTGTAGCCCTGAAGACCCCAAAGCTTAGAGGACAAGCATGGGTCGCTTTCAGTGAAGTGACTGCTGCCAGTAATGCCGTGCGCCAAATGCAGAACTTCCCATTCTACGATAAGCCTATGGTATTGTCATTGCACATCCTGTTGGAGCTTTACTTTATTTTCTTATTTTCTACAGATATAAGGGTTTTGCATCGACATCTTGCACATTCTTGCATGTTGCTTGAGATGCTTAGGAACCATTAGCAACCTAGCTGTTTGATGACACATCCCCTTTGTTTAGCAAATTTTCAGTGCAGGGCGTTTCAGGTTTCAGCTCTTCCTTGCCAGATTTTGTTGTTCAGAGAGTAATATCAGCATTGCTCATTAACAACTGAAAGTTACATAGCAAAAATTTGTTGCTGGTTGCTTTTATTTGCAAAAAAGGAAAAAATGCCATGCCCTTCTCTTTTTCCTTGTGCAAAAACTTTTCTTTGCTAGACTCAGACTCTAAATTTGGATTACTTTATACATCAACTACATGAATCATACCATACGGCAGTCCTGAGTAAGTTTCCGCTTCGTAGCTGGTCCATAACCCAGATAAAGAAGTAAACAGGTAGCTGACCCTGGCATTTCCTTTTGGCTGAAACTCGGTGATGTGGATCCCATACACATTGAAACTGTCTTAGTCGTTGGCAACTAATTCTGTAGCATCCAATGCTAATGTCATTCCTGGTTATGGACTATATAGGGAAGCGATTGTTATGCTGAGGCTGGCCACCTTCATCTCCCATCATGCAAACAAGTGTAGTTTTATCTACTGTTAGAATTATTATAGAAGGATAGCGAATGGATTAGTTCCACTCAAGAAGCGTGTTTTCTTTGTTTTGGTTCTGTAGTTTCATTGAAATCCTCAAACTTGAATGATTCCTTTCCCTTAATGTTTATTTTTCTAAATTTAATTTTATTTCTGCATTTTCCTGTTACTTCATGTGATGCAGAAGTAAGACATCCTACCTTAACGGTCACAACTGTAATAAACATCCCATGGAAAGTTTTCCTTTGCTTGGAGGTGTAAATTTGGTCACCCATTTTTGGTTTTTTTCCCTGTCAATTTGATATAGAAATTCGTGATCATCATGCTGCTGCAGAGAATACAATATGCCAAAGAAAAGTCTGATTGCATTGCTAAAGCAGATGGTACCTATGTCATGAGAGAAAAGAAGAAGAAGCAAGAAGAAAAAGGTGGGAGAATGTATTCTGAACTAAATTTTTGTATTTATATCTTTATAGTGCAAATCTGAAGTTTGAAGGCCTTCATTTTACTCACTTTGTGCTTTTTTAGTGTAGTTACCCGATGGGCTCTCTATGATGTTACTTGTTGAGATAAAAATGACTTTCAAACTGGTCTCTAAAAGCTTAAACTTTGAGATCAAATAGTTGCCCACTCCACTTCGCTCGGTATTTCAGTTTCTCACAACCCCATCAGCCAGATATTGGTTACCCTTTGTGTCTAAGAATTATTTTACCCACACGTTTCAGATTTAATGCTTAAGGGCTTGTCATACTACCAACTTTTGTGTGAGGGAGAATGTTGAGATATAATGATATTTCACATCATTCTCTAACAGCTTAAGCTTTTCGAATAAATGGTTGCACGCTTAGCTTCAGCTTCATTGTCAATGATTTGTTGATCCACCGATTATTCTGCTTTTTTTGCCAATGATAGTGGCCATTGTGGTTGTGCAAAAGTATTTTTATGCATGGTTACCCACTGCAGATTTCACCTTGTCTCTTTTTTCGGCTGCTTATTTGACATTTTTTTAATTAGAGGTGTGACCTTAAGCCAAACTGAAAGTTTAAGATGCTTTTTATAATGCTTCCTTTTTTATGTTGATGCATTTTTTTCATTAGAAATTCATTTGCAAGTTCTGTATTTGGTATCATTGGCAAATCGAGCATGTTTGTTTTGATTTATGGCCATCAAAACATTGCTCACGATGCTAAATGGGATTGCACTGCCTTCTGCAATCATCATTCTTTATTGGCCATATAAAGAATGGCAAGATGTGCATGTGCGTGCATTCAAAGTGTAGGTGCACTTATGCATGTGGACCTACTATTAAGCACCCCAGTTTTGTAGCCTAGCATGTTCCCGTCTTTTCTCTTCCTTGTATTGACTGATTTCAAGGTCCTATGTTTGACTTTCAGAGAGTAGGTTTCATGATCTCAACTTAGTTTACAATTGTCCAAGCAATTGATATTTTTCTATTCTCGATCATACATTTGTCTATTGTTGACCTTATTGTGGTTCTCTAGCTGAAAGAAAGCGCCGTGCTGAAGACACACAAACGGCCAATGGTTCCGCTGCTGAAGCTAATGGGGGGCCGACGGTAAGTTCTCTCTACTTAATGGTTATGATAGCCTTTTGTTTATCTATGTAGGCTCAGTATTTTTCGAGCAGGATCAATGTGTTGGCAATCAGCTAGCAATATGTCACGAGGGAATGCATTATGTTCTCCTTTTTTCTTCTATGCAGGCCTCTTATCGACCTGGAACTGCTGGTTCACAAGAAACAGCGCCGAATAATATATTGTTTGTTCAGAATTTGCCTGTTGAAACAACAAGCCAGATGTTGCAGTTGCTCTTTGTGCAATATCCAGGATTTAAGGAAGTGAGAATGGTTGAAGCAAAGCCTGGAATTGCTTTCGTAGAGTATGAAGATGACGTCCAGGCTGGCATGGCCATGCAGCACCTTCAGGGCTTCAAAATCACTGCTCAGAACCCCATGGCCATCAATTTTGCTAAAAAGTAAGGGTGTTAGGCCCACTTCGAGATTGAGTTTGTGTCTATCTTCTCAGAACTCGCTACAGTTTGGATTTTGGTGCATACCGTGTATAATTAGTCAGGGGATCTGCTTCCCATCGAAGAAGGGATAAATTGTAGAATGAGGAGAGTAGAAGGGATCCTTTCATGTCAGTCTTTTTTTTTGAAGTCAGTATCAAATGATGTCCTTTGTGTTGTAGAAAGGAGCTCCGTTGAAGAACTCAGTTGTTACCCTTTCGAAGAACTTATGCAGAAATGTTAAAATGTAACCATGGTCGTCCCCCTTATCTGTCCGATCGCAGATAAATGCTTGAATTTTGCCACAACGGGAGTTGTCAGACAGCATATTTGGAGGTTAACCGTACATGGATCTGTAGAAGGAGTAAAATTTCTTGTGTGGTGTGGTGCTGGTGTAGATATCTCACCTTCGAAATAAGGATAAGGATATATATACCGGAGTTCCATCCTAACACACCGCCGCCTCGATCTGATAAAATCTTTGCTAATCTTTTAGATTGCCGGTCGGTTTGGGTTTTGACGTGCGCACACTTTGTAGCTAAAATCAACAGGGAATGGTCAAATGATGGAACCGGCATGGTGTGGTTTGGGCTTTGATAACGGAAATGGACCATAATTAGATTTGCCGCGTGGGGATAAGATGAGGTGGGAAGTCGGGCGCTTGGCATGTTACAGGGCGAAGTATTTTTGGACTTGGATTATCAGGATTGGTTAAGACATGGGGAAACCGAGGCCTTTTCCTCTACCCTTCAATGATTCATTCATCACGTGCTCGGCAAAAATGGGGAAAAATGGTGGGACACGAGAATGAGCGTCGCCCACTGCCAATGCGAATTCCACGGAACTGGGGGAATTCTGTTTGTTTCAAACCGACGAGGATGGGGATGCATCGCATTTGATGCATCCAATCCTCAAAGTGCACATCCTCAAAAATATTGCATTCCACATCATTTTTCTACCATTTTTTTATATGATGGTTTGTGGGCTTTTCTCGGACAGAAATCGACATGAGACCTTAGGGTGCGAATGATAACCATTCTGCTTCAGAAATCAAATTCTTGCCAGAAATTGATTTCTAGCGGAGAAATCTGTTTGATAAAACATGACTAATTCTGCTCTAAAAATTGATTTTTGGAATAGAAATCTATTTTTATTTTTTTGAGTACCTCAAAAAAAATAAATTTCACTTAAAGTAGGTGCTTAAAGGTGTTCTAAGTCATTTTGTAAAGTTTTGAAATTTTTTATTTTTTGATTTTTTTGGGCATTTCAAAAAAAATTAAATTTCACTCATAATGGGTGCCCAAAGGTATTCTAAGCCATTTTGTGAAGTTTTGAATTTTTTTATATTTTTATTTTTTTGGGCACCTCAAAAAAATTAAATTTCACTCATAGTGAGTGCCCAAAGGTATTCTAAGTCATTTTGTGAAATTTTGAAATTTTTGATTTTTTGATTTTTTTTTGGACACCTAAAAAAATTAAATTGCACTCAAAATGGGTGCTCAAGGTATTCTAAGCCATTTTGTGAAATTTTAAAATTTTTGATTTTTTTAGGCACCTCAAAAAAATTAAATTTCACTGAAAGTGAGTGCTCAAAGATATTCTAAGTCATTTTGTGAAGTTTTGAAATTTTTGATTTTTTTGGGCATCTCAAAAAAATTAAATTTCACTTAAAGTGAGTGTCCAAAGGTATTCTAAGCCATTTTGTAAAGTTTTGAAAATTTTAATTTTTTTATATTTTTTGAAAAAAATTCACCAAATTTCTTATTTTCCTGAAATCTAACTTTTTTTTTTTTTTATTTTTTGGAAATTTTTATGAATTTTTCTGTAATTTTTTAATTTTTATGCATTTTCTGAAAAAAAAATTAATGAGAAAAAGAAAGAAAATAGGGATAATACATTCTAGAAGAGAGAAGTTACAATTTCTTACCCAAAATTCATTCTGGAATAAAAAATATATTCTGAAATTAAGAATATATTATGGAATCTAGTATTTTTAATAAATATTTTTTTATTTCAGAATATAAAAATTACTTCAGAATACATTTCAAAATTTTTTTAATAAATATATTTTTATTTCGAAATTTATTGTGAAGCAAAATTTTTACTCTAAAATAGATTTCATGCGCGCCGTTAAGGTTTGATGATATTTTGTTGATTGTAGCAGATTGAAAGGGCGCGTCGCGTGGCGTCGTGTCATATGGTAATCGGAATTTTACGAGATAAACTATAAAGAGAGAGAGAGAGAGAGAGAGAGAGATTGACACCCACAGCGTCGTCAGCCGCCATTCGGTCAAACCCACGTGGTTTGACCACAACATTTCCCCTTTGTTTTTTTTTATTTGTTTTTGGTTTTGTTTTTTGGTGCCATCGAGCTTCGAAGAAGATGCCTCGTCGTGTACGGCCGGTGGGTGCCCGAAGAGCAAAAGCAAAGCCTTGCGCAATACGTGAGCATCTTCTCTTCTTCTTCCCTCCATCCCTCGCTGCCTCCATAATTGATACTCCCTCCTCAATTCTCTCTCTCTCTGTCTCTCTGTCTCGCGGCGAACAGAACAGAACATAACAGAGCCCACTTTGGTTTTCCCCTGTTTTTCTTCTCCTTGTCGAAGCGATGGCCTCACCGTCGGCCGGCAGCGCGGGGAGCTTGGACCCTCGAGCGAACTCCTTCTCCTTCTCATCCCTCTTCGCCTCCGAGCTGGAGGACGACCCTCGCCGTGGGTCCGGCGTGCCAAAGTTCAAGTCCATCCCCCCGCCCTCCATCCCCATCTCCCCGCTCTCTTCTTCTTTCTTCGCCATCCCGCCTGGCCTCAGCCCTGCCGAGCTCTTGGACTCCCCTGTTCTCCTCAACGCTTCCAACGTATCTCCCCTTCTCTCTCTCTCTCTCGCTCTCTCTCTCTCTCTCTTCGCGTGTCTGTCTCCCCACCGGATTCGCCTTGAAATCCATTCATTTCCGCGGTTTTGTCTTCCTTGCTCATGTTTTGCTGTGGCTCATTCTCTGTTTTCTCTTTGGATGGTGGATGCAGATTTTGCCCTCTCCAACCACTGGAGCTTTCCCGCTTCAATCCTCCTTCAATTGGAAGATCAAGTCCCCTGACAGTTACCAGCAGATCCCTAAACGGGAAGACGCAAATGGCTCTAGCTTCACTTTGCAGACCGACGCCAGGCAGCATGTATGTCTACGCTTTTCTTATATGCTCATCCCTCTTCCGTTTGTTTGCGATCATCGCTCAGAGTTGTTGTCCGAATTTTGCAGCAGCAGCAGCTAGTGTGGAGCTCCATCAAACAAGATGATTCCCGTCCTTCTGACGAGAGCACGGTGAAATCCGAACTCAATCCATTCCAGAGCTTCTCCCCTGAGATCGCCACCATCCAGACCAACGCCGATCACCGACCCGATTACGACAATTCTCAGTCCATCCGAGAGCAGAGAAGATCAGACGATGGCTACAACTGGAGGAAATACGGCCAGAAGCAAGTGAAGGGGAGTGAAAACCCAAGAAGCTATTACAAGTGCACTCATCCTAATTGCCCTACCAAGAAGAAGGTCGAGAGGTCTCTGGATGGCCAGATTACCGAGATTGTCTACAAAGGAAACCATAACCACCCTAAGCCTCAGTCCACCCGGAGATCATCGGCATCCTCCGCCTCCTCCGTGCCGTCTCAAGCAATCCAGGCCTATAATCCCGCCGCCCCTGACATCAATGACCATGCTTTTTCCGCGCATGGCTCCTCGCAAGTAGACTCCGCAACCCCAGAAAACTCTTCCCTCTCGGTCGCCGATGACGAATATGATCGGGGCTCTCAGAAAAGTAAATCGGCAGGGGATGAGTTGGACGAAGACGAACCGGATGCCAAAAGATGGTAAGTTCCTGGCTGGATGGAGCTCTGTTAGTTTGTGTTTGCAAATTGAAATTTGTTATGCCACAATTGGATGGTGTTAATCTGCTCCACGACGGTCCCTGATTCATTTCATTCCTTAATCACGCGCCTTTCTAGGAAGCAAGAAGGTGAGAATGATGGGATTTTAGCTCCCGGGAGCAGAACGGTGAGAGAACCCAGAGTAGTAGTCCAAACCACCAGTGACATTGATATTCTTGATGATGGATATCGATGGAGGAAATATGGGCAGAAGGTGGTCAAAGGAAATCCCAATCCAAGGTACACGAAATTGCCGTAAATTTGAACCGTTCGTTATTGATTCGTGATGTAGCCTAAATGCCTAATAGACTCTCCGTTTACGAACATTTGGTCTAGAAAATTCGAGTTATAGTATAATTAGATGGCCATTCATTCCATGGTTTTCGAGCGAAGGCGAATCCTTTTTTTTTTTTTTTCTGATCTTTGTTATTCATTGATGTCGCATGTAGGAGCTACTACAAGTGCACCAGTCCAGGCTGTCCGGTGCGCAAGCACGTGGAGAGAGCATCCCATGATATGAGGGCAGTGATCACTACTTACGAAGGAAAGCATAACCACGATGTTCCTGCAGCCCGCGGGAGCGGCGGCGCCAATAGGCCTTTGCCCATGCAGGACAACAGCAATGGCAACAACGGTTCGGCCGTATCGATCAGGCCATTGGCCTTAACCAACCATTCAAACAACAATGGGCAGAGTGCTCCTAGCAGTAACTATAGGGTATCGTCGTCGGAAGGGCAAGCATCGCCATTCATGCTGGAGATGCTACAGAGTCCCGGGAGCTTTGGATTTCCAGGACTCGGGAGTTCTCTGGGCTCTTTCCTGAATCAGTCTCCGAACACCGACAACATATTCTCTAGAGCCAAGGAGGAACCGAGGGATGACATGTTCCTGGACTCTTTGCTATGCTGAAATTTTTGAAGATCTTTTTGCTTCTCAAGGTTAGGATCAGGGTAAATCCTAGACTGTTGAAAACTGGAAGGAGGAGATCAGTGGTTCATTTGATTTATTACATTCTGTTTGTTGGTTTTAGAACACCAGGAATAGGGGATACGTGTGTATGTTTTGTTCTTTGACCCCCCCAAAAAACAAGAAAAGCAACACTTGTATAAGGCAAGATATAGGAGGAGGAGAATTGGGATGAATGGATAAATTTTTTTTTTATCTATTTTTTTCTTGGAGATGCTTGGATTGTTCTCTTGTATATCTCAGCTTATGAATTGAAAACGAATATCAGAAATGACTTGCGTCACCATAGCTCTATCCCATATAAAAACAAGAAAAAAGAAGGAAAAATAAAAAAAGGTGGGATTGGTTTGGTTAAAAGAGACGGACTCGATGGGAACGGGGCGGATTTCATTGGGCGAGACGGAGAAAAAAAGGGCGGAGGGGTTTGGATTTCGTCACGAAAAGCGCGTAGGAATATCTCTATCGGTCCATGGTTTGAAAAAGTCAGAGATGGGAGCTTCTGGGTGGGAGAGGGAAAGGGATTACTTGCAGCGTAAGTTGGTCTTGGGTCAACCGTGTGTGGCATGACAAACTGTCGTGTACGAGAGAGAGTTTCTAGATGGTGATGGCGATGGCGATGGCGATGGTGGGTGGGGGTTGGCAGCTCCATCCCATCTCCATAAGCCCAAGGAGATGCATGGATAGTACGCATTTATTAGTATAGAGTAGAAGAAGCACGAGTCAAATTGAAAATTCCTGTGCGGGAGGGAGGGAGGGAGGGGTTCGTCAGATGATGATAAATCTCAGCTAAATCCATCACGTGATTCTCGTCTTTATGCAATCGTGTCGAGATCATCATCGGGACAGATTCGTGCAAAGGATTTCCCCAAGTCAAAAAGGCGTGGTTTCTCTCTTCTTTTCTTTCGATAGGACGGACAAATTATTCCCACTGCTCGTTAAAGTTCACGAACATCGTTCATTTTTGTTGCAAGGTCTCAGGTTTCACACTTACTGCGTTCGGCTTATCAGTTACTACTATAGCAGAAGGACCTCGTTTTTTCTTTTTCACCCAGCCATTAGTCCCTTCATTTTCTGTTTTCAGCTAGCACGTATATTATTATCATTTCCTTTTTCGCGGACTTGGATCCACTGTGCTCGTTTCCTCCTCTTCTTCTCACTCCCTCTTGTCAAATAAAGGACCAGCGGGAAGTGGCTATGACCGGCAGCATTAGGGATGAGCGATTTCAGGTTCTTTATAAATTCTATCTATTACTCGAAACCTATTTATCGGATCATTTTTTAGAATTTGAAACCTATCCTGTCACAGATTTTAAGCTCTATCCAGATTTCATATATATTTTTAATTGAACGATTGCAGTAAATCATCACCTTTAATGATCGTCATTTACTGCTACAATCCACGATTCACTACTCATATTTAATTTGTCATTGCTAAGTTTTCGAAATTCCAAAAATGCCCTCACCATTGACCACCTCGTGCGACGTTGCCAGTGATGCTAGATCTGATCGTCGGTGAGCCTTACCTAAGTTCACACAACCTTAGATGCGGTGGCCTAGGGTTGGATGATAGTCACCTAAGGTTATACAATTTAAGGAGAGGGCTGCTAGTGCCAGGTTTGGCCATATTTGGTTCTTCGGTGACTTGAGACATCCAACGAAAGAGGCTTGAGTTTATTATTATTTATTTTAATTAGTAAAAGTCCTTTTCCAAGTAAAGTTGGTTCCAAATAATATTAAAATTAAAGTTGCTTCCCAATACACTTTTAAATTAATTTTTTCCGAACACTATTTGCATTTCACAAAACCCATTTAACCTAAAATCTTTTGCATTTTCCAAAAGGCTTTCCCCAAAAGTATAACCAAACGCAGCCTTAGGTTTCGTTTGTTACGTGGAAAATGAATAATTTAAAATATATATTTTTTAAAATGATTATTTATATTATTGTCGATAATTAAATTATTTTATATCGGCTAATTATTTCAAGCGATACAAATTATTATTTTTTAAAAATGTTTTACAATCATTTATTTTTCGTAAAGCAAACGGAGCCTAAATTTCTTCGAGTTTCTTCGTCCAAGCAAATGGAACGTCAGAAAACACGGCAAGATTGATTCTTGCTTCTCTATGGTGTTGCGTAGAGGGCAAGAACATCATGTTTGCGGGCGGTAGACCCACTTAAATAAGACAATCATGCTTTTGATATAAAATGTGAAACTTTGATAGGACCACTTACCACATCGATCCGTAACTTGTTTGACATGAGTGTCTGGAGGAACTTTCCCGGATTGGAGAGATGTTAAGCCCCTTGTCCTAACGGATGGACAAAACTCATCGAACGAGCGACTTTAGACGAACTTATATTTACAAGCAGAATTCCTGAGTAAGGTTATGACATTGACCGTTGCAGTTGTTTGATCAAATGCAGGGGACTGTTATCCGACCGCGAGAGTGCATTGGAGGACGGGACATTACGTTGCTTATAATTAGTTGAATTCAATATGACTCACCCTCTCTCTCTCTCTCTCTCTCTCTCTCTCTCCCCCTTCCCTCCATCCGTTCAAAGAAACGTCTCTCCTTCTCCAATCACTTCTGCAGATTTCTCAAACATTCCTAACATTTTTCCTCCCACCATTGTCGCAAGGAACATGATACGAAGGGAGTTTGGTAGGAGATTGGCGGTTCAATTGCTGGGAAAACTGGCTGACCAGCAAGATGGCGATGATGATCAGGACGACGATGGGGTATCTTATACGTGTCAAATTGTTGGTCAGATCAACTCCAGGGGAATTTGGTTTGGAGATGACCCTTTTGCATTCTCCGTCCCTCTCCTCATGATGCAGCTCTCCCTCATCTCCATCTTCACTCGTTCCCTCTGTTGTCTTCTCAAGCCCTTTGGCCAACCCTCCACTGTTTCTCATATTCTCGTAAGCTTCCGTGTTTTCCCTTTATTATCATCGCATCCTGGATTTTATCTTCTTTTAGCTTCTTAGCTTTGATTGGATGTTCAAGTCTCTTTTTCTTTCTACTCTTTGCCCATGGACAAAAGAGAGGCAGAGAAGATCTGCGTCATTGTTTTGCCTCTTTAACTTTCCCTCTGTTAAGAATTACCTCGACCGTAATGTCCTGCTTCGCTTTCTTGTTCTTTTTCACAAACATCAGAAGTAGTGCTTGCATTTACGCTATGATGAATGTACGCTCTGAATTTATTGTGATTGATGATTTCCTTCCTCTAGGGTGGCGTCCTCCTAGGTCCTTCAATTCTCGGGCGCAGCTCGATGTTTGCATCTAGCGTATTTCCAGCTAAAGGAAAAGGTGTCTTTGACACATTCGCGCTGTTCGGTTTCATGCTCTTCATCTTCCTAATCGGGGTTAAGACCGATCCTTCCATTGTGCTGAAATCAGGTAAAAGGACATTAGCCATTGGATTCCTAGGCTTCTTTCTTCCATACGCATTGAGTGGCTTCACAGCATTCATGCTCAACCATTTCCTGAGTTTGGATTACGACATAGCCAAGGTGCTTCCTTCACTGGTATCTATGCATTCCATGGCTGCCTTTCCAGTTATTGCTTGCTTTCTCGCCGAGCTCAAGATACTCAACTCAGAAATCGGACGCCTAGCATCCGCTTCTTCATTAATCTGTGATGTTTGTCATTGGTCCATTATGACAGTCAAGTATGTGGTGCACTTAGCCACCACAAAATCTTTGAGAACCTCTTTGGGATCCTTCTTCTCAATGGTGCTGCTCGTGAGTTTCATTGTGTTTGGAATTCGTCCGGCTGCCTTGTGGGCAATCCAACGCACTCCAGAAGGCAAACCTGTGAAAGAGAGATATATTTCTGCAGTTGTTGTTGCCCTTCTATCTTGTGGGTTCATTGCAGAAACAATTGGCTTAAGTGCCTTTCTGGCATCCTTTCTTCTGGGTCTGGTAATACCAGATGGACCACCCTTGGGAGCTACATTAGTGGAGAGGCTCGACTGTTTTGTTTCAATGCTGCTAATGCCCACGTTCTTCACCACAAGTGGACTAAAAATGGATGTCTTTGCCATAAAATCTCTAAAGAATGTTGGCGTCATTCAATCAATTGTTCTTGTTGCTTTTGTTGGTAAGCTCATAGGGACGGCATTGCCCCCACTCTTCTTGAGGATGCCAATTAGAGACGCCCTGTCTCTCGGTCTTATAATGAATTCGAAAGGCATTGTAGAACTTGCTATGTTGAATAACTGGAGGATGACCAATGTAAGTCCTTTTTTCCCTCCATATAAATAGGGACACTTCGATGCATTTGCTTCGTCTTTTTTATTGTTATAATGAACTGTCGTTTGCATATGGGACATAATCTTCACATTTTCCCAGCCGAAAAAGGCGTGCAACTATAATAATGTTGATTAGATGTTAACGAGACTTTGATATAGGCCATTGCCTTGCTTTCTTAAATTACAATCGGTGTGCAGGTCATGAATGAAGAATGCTTCGCCATCACGATTATCTCTGTGGTGGTTGTAACAGGAGTTGTCTCACCCATTGTTAAGCTTCTATATGATCCTTCAAGGAGATTTGTCGCCTACAAGAGGAGGACTATACTGCATAACAGGCAAAATGAAGGATTGCGCATTCTAGCTTGCATCCACAACGAAGAGAACATGCAAGCGACTTTGAGCGTCCTCTACACCTCGAACCCCACTAAAGAGAGCCCCATCAGTTTGTGTGTCCTCCACCTTGTCAAGCTTGTCGGTCGTGCTTCATCTCTTCTGATTGCACACCCGCCACGCGAGAAGTCCTCCGATAGCCCTACTGAGTCTGAGCGCATCTTCAGTGTTTTCAGGAATTTCGAGAAGAAAAATCAAGGCAGTCTAATGGTGCATTGCTACAAGGGAGTTTCGCCCTATTCAACAATGCACAACGATGTGTGTTCCCTAGCTTTAGAGAAGGGGATCACCCTTGTAATCATCCCTTTCCATAAGCAGTGGAAGCCTTGGGGAAGAGTAGAGACGAGTCATGCTTTTCGGCAACTGAACAAAAATGTACTGGAGAAGGCCCCTTGCTCAGTCGGCATTTTGATAGAGCATAGCGGTAGGAAGAAGTACTATGTGGAGTCTTCCTATTACAGAGTCGCCGTGCTCTTCTTCGGGGGTGCGGATGATAGAGAGGCACTAGCATATGCCGGACGAATGTTGCAACACCCAAGTGTACTACTTACTCTCATAAGATTTTCCAGCTCGATGGATATAGTAGGGGGCACAGCGAGGAGCAAAATGCTTGATGGTGATATCTTGAAGGATTTCAGGAGCAATGCCCAAAGATACGAACGGGTTTCTTACCAAGAGGAAGAGATCACGGACGCATCGGATGTGATTCAAGTGTTAAGATGTATGGAAAATGGTTATGACCTTGTTCTGGTCGGTAGACGCCATGGAGAGTTGACACTGATGCAAGAAGTAAGGAAGTGCTGTGAGAACGCAGATTTGGGAATGATTGGGGACATTCTTGCGACCGCGGATTTTAGATGCGGATCTTTGATATTGGTAGTGCAACAGCAAACTAAAGTATGGGGACTGCGTGACCCTGAAGAGTCTACTCGGTTGAGAAGAATAAAGTTGTAGAGTTGGGGAGAGATATAGGCGACGGAGATGAAAGAGTAGATGTACAGTAAATGCATTTTTCAGATAATTTCAATAGGACTTTCTTTTGTTTTCGACCTGTCAAACACAATACAGAGATGATTCTCCTACTTCCCGTCTTGCTCCATCCCCACAATCTTTCCACAAGAACGTAGTTATGCTATAACGCTCGCAAAAGAGATATCGCCAATGTAAAATGATTATGATGCGGGTATGGATACGGCGATGGTGTAAAAGAAACCGCAAGTTGATAATGCATGAGCAATACTAGGGTTACAGAAACTGAAATGTGACCTAGGTAACATATGTACAGAGGCTCAGGTCTTTGTTGAAAACCCACTTAATTCAATGTGTGTGCATTGTTGTGAGGGTGGACATTTTCTCCCTTTCATGCTAAAAGCATCAGAGAATCACCTGTTCATGTTCCCTCAATATTCATCCATGCATGACTAATTACCAAATTGTTAATGGACATGGCCGCTCCTTCCAGACTGACGATGGCATTAGCTAATGGCAACCGTTGGAGTCCATCCATGTCTCTCATCCATCAAATGCCAAACCTCTCTCCCTCTCTCTCTTCTAAAGCACTCTGCAATTTGCAAAGACCCAGTCAATTGGGCGTCTCCAATTTTAACAAATTAAGTTCGCTTTCTCAGAAAGATGCACGGGGACATACATGGAGAATTCTGCGGAACAACAGAGGATGGCAAAGGCATATTCAATGGGCACTGAAGAGAACGAGAGACTTTGCGTACCAACATGTGACCGTGGGGCCACCCGCCGGTGTCTGACTTCCTCTTTCCCTGTCTTGATGGCCCAATTTTCCCTCATTTACATCATTGCTCGGGTGATTCATCTTTTACTCCGACCCTTTCACCAGACCATGATCCTGGTGCAGATCGTTGTAAGCACCTTCTTCTCTCTATCCCCATGCTTCCATTACTTTGCTTGCATTTCGGTCAGATTCTTTGCAAGACATTATTCACATCTGGTCGTCTATAGCAGAAGGTATGAGCTTGCAGTCAAAAAAACCGGAAAAAAGAAAAAAGCTTTCACGAAACCCCGTTGCCGAGATTACATATAATCGTATTGGACAATTTTGTACTTCTCCTGATAAATTGTCCTATAGAGACTGATCACATGGTCACCTTTTCTTTTTCTCCTTCTTTGTGATAGGCACTCAAGCATAGTATGGGTCCCTCGTTTCTTGGTTGAAACAGGTGGTTTACGTAGTCACTACTGAAACCTGGAGACAAATTAATCCTAAGAACCTTAGCTGATTTTGGCTTCATGTTACACATGCTCCTGGTGGGAGTTCATGTGGATCGAGAATGTGGAGGAGCATCCAGAGAAAACCCCTCCTGATAGCTCTCTCCGGTACTCTGATTCCTTTTGTGTTATTTGGCCTCACATTGGCCATCATAAATAAGATGAGCCCTTTCCACACTAGACTGGGAGCTCATGTTTGCTTACTCATTCCAATGAATTCGATGACTTCCTTTGTTGCCATTTTACTCTCCTTTACAATCTTAAGATCATCAATTCAGAGTTGGGTCGCTGGCGTCCTCCACTGCCTTCATCTGTGCTGCACTTTCCTCGTTGGCACGCTTTGTTTCATCCAACATCGGTGCAGTTTTGCAAAGCTCCATAGTGTAACCAATATTTGCATTCGCCGCCACCTTTTTTTTTATTGGGTCATATTCTTCCTAGTACGACCATTTGTTATGAGGATCGTAAATAAGAAATCCTAAGAGAAGAAGTCAATGCCGGAATCTCACTTCATACTCATCCTCTGTACCTTTTTTGCATCTGGTTTTAGTAGCGAATACCTTGGCCAGCATGCGTCCTACGAGCCTTCTTCTTAGGCTTGATCTTGCCAGACGGTCCACCCTTAGGTCCAATTTTGGTGCAAATGCTCGAGAGTTTGTATCTGGTTTAGAGAGAAGAAGGTGCTTACACCGATCTGCATCAGTATCATGGTCTGGTAAAAGCATCTGAGTGAAAGATGTGAAAGCATGACCATTTAATATGGAAGGCTTTTAAGTGAGCGCGCATTTGAGTAGTTACCAACAACTTGCCTTATTTTGTTCTGCAGGTGGAAGGCGCGCAGATTATTCTCTTTTGATAGTAAATATGGTGGCGATAACCAGAGTAGCCGCGAGTGTCGTGGGACATCTTTATAACCCTTCCAAAAGATACATGGCCGCTAACCGAAGGGGAATGATCTCGACCAGCAAAACCTCGATTTCCGGAGTGTCAGCATGCATCCACAGTGAAGAGCATGTTCACCCAACAATCAACCTTGTTGAAGCCTCCAACCCCTCGAACAGCAGCCCTACATCTATGTTTGTCCTTCACCTTAGAGAGCTCTGTGCCCGTGCCTTGTCCGATTTGAAGACATGCCGGCAGTCAGTCAAGGGCTCTAGAAATATATAATCAATGCCTTCAGGTCATAATGAAAGACGTACCCTACCATGATAACATCAATTCGGTCCGGTCATTGTGGGCCGACGAAACGGGCCAGAATGCGCGCAGACCACAGGCCTCTTGGCCTCCACGCCACCACGTGCGTCTTGGCGCCACTAGCTTGTTTTAGGTTTGAAGGGATGAGCAGGTTAATTAAAGCCTCTCTTCACTGCTCAGGAAGGTATTCCGCATCGCTAGCTGTTGAAGATTTTCGTTTTAAGCGCTCCCAGTTACTTTAGCAGTTAAATTGGGACATGAAAAGGTTTTTTTGTTGACACAAGATTGATCGCTACGTACATTCTGCAAACAGTTTAATCTAGACACGTGAATATCGCATTTAGATCAATTTTACATTTAAAATTTGGATTCAAATAATACATATATTAACTATTCTCAATCTCACCATCTCGATGAAACCCTCAGTTTTTCCTGTTAAAATTTAACCCCCGGGAAGAGCGATTGAATCTGTTTGATTCCTTATTTTGTTTGATCTAATTGTTTTAGGTTGGGTTCGTTGATAAAGAAGGGAGTCGTGCACAAGGCTCAATGCCAAAAGTTGAATGGGGATCTGCTCACTTCCAGATGCTCGTTGCTTGGGAAAAGTGTGTTCATTTTTACGTGCCCATGACACATCGGGTGGATACAAACTTGTAATGAATCATGATTCGATCATATCATCAGATTTTGCAAAGTGAAATAATACTAGTAGTTTTTTGACGTTGGACTGAAGCAAACTAACCAAATAGCATCGAACATAGGTGTCCGTGACATGTGGTCCTGGCAATAAGAAAATGGGCAGCGGAGATTGCGAGAGGGATGTGGAATAGTTTGTCTAATCTAATCTCATTTTAATATAAAAGGGACGGAGCTTGAAGGAAGGAATCCATGCGAAGTCTGCGTTACCCGAAATATATGCGTCAAAAGGGATATGCCAGGCTGTGTTTGCTTCTTATTTTTATGTTTGCTTGCACTTGTCTCCATCTCAGATCTCCATTTCAATACAAAAAAGTAATGGAGACACCTGTGCATGGTTTGTTCAAAGTTTTCAAGTCTTTTTCCTCTGATTCTTCTTTGTTTTCGTGGATAGATTTTACACGATCGGAACCACCCAGCTGAAGTAATTAATGAATTCATCTTATTGCCAATTACATTATGCGTGATGCCTCTTGTTTATATCATATAGGTTTATATTACTGTCAGTTAACCGCATAGTCATGGCAGGCACAACTGCCGCTTATAATGCGGTTCATGAAATGATAATAGTAGTCCTTTCCTGCAAAGTAGTTAATGAATCGGGTTGAAGGGCTTTCTTATATTACCTCTTTGATTAGCTGGCGCAGAGGCAGAGATTGATCGATTAACAAAGGTATATAATGGAGGAACATGTAGAGCTATAGGCTATTATTGCACCTAATACTGTGTCAATGATTAGGAGGATCCGACCTTAAAAAACTTGTTGGCATCTTAGCCCGGAGAAACCCAGAAGACCACAAGTTTTTCTGTAATTTTATGCGGTGTCTTCTCAGTTTACTGGAAACGGAAAGAGGCCTCACAAAAACAAAATAACTAAAGGGATGGTGGAGGAGACGGGATTTGATCATTTTGAGGTCTTGGGGAAGAGGGAAAATCCACGTTTTTACAGAGTCTGTGTAGCTAAGATATATTTCAGGGTTCATATTTCCGTGACATGCTTTCGTTCAGTATGCTTTCAAGCTAAAGAATTTACCGCTTAACAGACTAGATTTCCCCATTCGAGAGATCAAGTATGGCACTCAGTACCGGTGAAACACAAAGAAGCTGAACCACATGCTCGTTTGAGTAACATCTCACGTTGACAAATACAGAGAACCAAAAGGTCACTCAGAGAGGTGATCCTTCATATTTCAGAAGAGATAAAACAGACTGCCCAAATCTCTCTTCTTCTCCATCAGCGAAGAAAAAGACAAGACAGTAAAAACCTGTACTTACAACTTGGGATGTATATACAAGTTGTTCAAACGGTACAAAAAGTAGAATCTCTGTCATAAGACTTGTCGCGTCATTGTGGGATGCTTCAACTCATCTTCGAGCCAACGTTTCTCCATCTGCCATTACTACACGCAGATGGAACCAGCAAGGCAGAAAAATCTTTTTTTTTTTTTTTGGGTAAAGCAAGACAGAAAAATCTTTGTATCCACAAAAACCAAGAACTCCTCTCACCGAAAAATAGCACGTCTAATGTGTTATGAGTCCTCGTGGATGCTCTCGAGGTGGGGCCTCCAAGCACTGTCGGTGCGGCTGTGCCGGCGCTCTCTACGGGAGGAGGAGGATTTCTTCTTGGAGATGGCAAGGTGGCGATCGCAGTCGGCGACGTCTTCACCGTGAGGGTGCGATTTCTTGCGGGGAGCTTTGGACTTGGAGGACAACCGCTTTTTATCTTGGGGAAGAGAAGAAGCGGGGATGAGGAAGTAGATGGAGCCCCGCTTGAGCTCGGAGTCGGGAGAGAGTATAAGGATGCGGCGAACCACGCCTTGCGCACATGGCTTGCTCAGGACGTGGCTCGGGTGCTCCTTCAGGACCTCCCCAGCCGTGATGGGACGTGTTATCTCTTCGACGTAGCCGCTCAAGTGGACGATCCGGATCAAGTCGAGAGCACCGCAGGGAAGGACGCACGCCAAGCAACACCGCAGGCTGTTCCCCATAACTCCCTTCTCTCAACGAATGCGTGATCGGAGATGGGTATTGGGCGGGTCTTCCTCTTCCTCTTCCTCTTCCGCCGGGACTTCTTCTGCAATGCGTTTCAACTGGGACCGGAACGTGTTTGAGGGTCGACCATTGTTATATAGGCCAACGTCCCTACGAACTAAACCAATTATGCTTTTAATTTTTTTATAAGAA
Source organism: Syzygium aromaticum (assembly GCA_024500025.1). NCBI lineage: Eukaryota > Viridiplantae > Streptophyta > Magnoliopsida > Myrtales > Myrtaceae > Syzygium > Syzygium aromaticum. The sequence goes on along the minus strand of CM044886.1, from coordinate 36,685,794 downwards.
TGCATGAATTGAGAAGACCGACCTAAGTGATATTATGATTGGTTGATATTTTTTTGGGTATTGGTTGCTGCATAACATTGACCTTCCCTCGATGTTTGGTAACTTGGAATAAACAAGATTAATATGTTATTCCTTGCATGTGTGATTAGCTTAAGCCGCAATGCGCCGATATCATTGCAGTAAGTTAAGGCAATCGAGTCCCCTTTCTCTTAATCTATTGTTATTGCACGGTGTACTGTACTGTATTGTATTGTATAAAACAGAAGGAAAAAAGAAAACTCAACCATAAGAGAAAGAGGGACCAAATATCATTTCCCGGGGAAGATTAAATGTCAAGCTTGGAGCGCCGGCCGCTAACCTGAATGGCATCTTTCAATAGCACGCTTCAATTAGGCTAATGAACCGGAGATTCTCATGGTGAAGTGCATTCCTTGTTCTCCTTGGGATTTGATTGACTTTTGGACCCCCATGCATCAAAATTCTCCAACCACATTCGAATTTTTTTATTTACTTTTGCCCCATGTTCGCCCAAACAAATTATTTTCATTCTATGGAGTCAGGCCAATTTTGAGGGAATAAAAAAAACTAACTATTAGCGGTTTTAGGTTCCATGCAAGTTTCACCTAAAATCTGGAACCTACCCTTTAGAATATGTTATTCATTTTTTGATACCTGAAACTTACCATGCATATCCTGGAATCTAGAACCTACCCTATCACAGGTTCCAAGTCAATTCCAGAGTCTATCCAAGTTTCATTTATATTATTAATTGAATGATTATAGTGAATCATCACATTTAATGACTACCACTTGCACACGAAGAATATAAAATATTAACAAAATAAAAGTCTTAGTCATGGAATGGAAGTTCAGTTTAGTGATTTCAGATTATATACTTATTATCGGACACCATAAAATACCTAGGATCACACAATGATATACACCAAGAAAAATACAAAAACTTGTTTTAAGTTTACCGACTATTTGAAATAGGTTTTTCAATTTTTGGAACTTAGAATCTGAAATTTATCCTGCATACCCTGAAACTGACAGGTTCGCATCGGTTTGGTTCTTAGGTTCCAAGGTAAAAGAACCATGCTCACTCCTAAAAAACTGAACTTGAGGAGATTAAAGAAATCAACACGATGGGAGTCAAACTGTCCAGAAATTGAGAGATCACAAGTGATGGAACTACAAAGCCCCTTGATTAAATGTCTAGGATGTATGACGATTTGGACCATCCAACTAAGTGCGCGGTTGAGTCGATAGAGTTAATTGGATGTAGTGCCGAGGTTGACTCAACTCATCTCTACTCACATTCTCAGTGATCAGAATTTGACTGGAGCTCAATCTACTCACTTCTAGATTTAAGGAGGGAGTTGCGGTTGTGAGTCAGATTACAGGTGGAGACAAAGTACGGGAGGAACACATGGTCCGGTGGTGGTGGTGCTGCTGCTGCATGGGATGGATGTGGGGTTCTTCGCATTTTTCAACGATCCATAACGAGACAAAAGTCCAGATGAATGTACAGCTATGAGCTGGGGGCCATCATGAATGATTCCTCAATTGCAATTATTAATGGTTTGGCTGCAACTAATCTGCATGGACCCGATTAGCCTCCGCTGCCTTCATTTATTCCGGTAAATGGTTTTGTGTTTCTGGTCATGTCCCATTATTTTTATCACCTCCTCTTGAATCTTGGACTCTTCCCAATCGCACGAGCTGTATTATCTTTTTCTTTGATCTGTCCATGAAAGGAAAACCCTGTTGCAGGTACTGCACTGCACTTCTCTAAAAGCATCTCTGTGATTTTCTGACATGAACACAAAAGGACAGATCTTTTCCTTTTCCAAGGAGTAAACACCGCTTCATGCAGATACTCCCCTCTTTCCCTCCCTCTCTCCCTCCCTCCCTTTCTCTGGGGTAGGATTTGTTTTACCATAAGCTCAAGTATGAAAGGGGGGCTGTCCAGCTGGGGAAGAAAGCAAAGAAAATTAGTTATTTGTATTGCCAACTTCGGACCTTCGTCTATGTCCCTCATATGGACATGGTTGAGCCTCAGCATTCATCAGTTCGAATCTCTGAAATGCACTTGCCTTGTGCTTACGCCTGAGTAACGCAAGGGACTTCTCGCTTGCTAGTTTCTATGTATTCCGAGATTACAACGTATTTACCTTGTCCGTCATATCTACACGAGAACATCGTTTTCTGAAATGAACAAATCTCTATAGTTTCCCATAACATGATCATCATATGTGCAGTACAAAGTATGTAGATCTTCTTGATTAGGCATGACGAATCTTTTCTTGAAGTATGCTTACTTTAATTGAAAGTCTTGTTCGTGATGTTCCATGCTTACCGGGAAGAGTTGTTATCTATTTGGACTCGGTATGCCAGCAACTGAGACGAGGAAGAAAATCCAACTTAGATCACCATCTAATTGCTTATGAATTAACGAGAAGTAAAAGCTTCTACAACAGCTTTCAAACAACATATTGATCTGCCTTCCTATTTATCTCCCACATGTCTCGTCAACTCGCGCGCTTATCTCTAGAGAGAGAACTTGCGTAGGGATCAACATTGGAAGAGATTATGAACATCAACCAATCATAGAACCAGACATGGACAAAAGATAGCTAACCACGAAGCTTCATGGAAGTAGGGTTTTTGTGGTCGGGCTACCGACCCATTTCAGCTGAAATCTTTTCAATCGAGGTTGTCCATGTAACTAACCCCACGATTAGCGAATAATGATATGTAAAAATCAATACGTACACCCAGGGAAACATGATTAGAGAAAAAGGAAAAAAAAAAGGGAATGCACGAGGCATGCCATATGATAGATTCTTGATGCAAGATTGAATCTAGAAAATACCGTAACGCGTACTGAACAGAAGGGAGGCATTTGAATAGAGGTGCCATAATAATTGAACAACGTGGACCGAGTCTGTCCTACACTGAAGCCAAGGTGGAATCCATGATTAACTAATCTAAGCCCCATTCATTTCTCGGTATTAAAATTTAAAGAGTATGATTGAAGCTCTTTCTCTATTACCGTACCACTTCCTTTATCTCCTCTTAAATTTGCTTAATGCTATCTATAATGCCACATAAAGACAAGAATCCATGCACGTATGTTCATCGTATTCACCAACATTAGTATTAACATAAAGGGCTCATAATCCCAAGGCGGAGAAAGAGAGATCGCGATCTTCATGCTCGGCCATCCTCAACTGTCGATGATTTGTCAGTTTAGCTGGCATCACGATGTTGTCGCCCGCACCCACGAGTTTTTTTATCCACATCCTCCCCATGTTGAATAGGTTTTGGAATTTGGGTAATTGAAGATGAAGACTGTGTTATTGAGTTCAATGTATCCCAGCATTTCATTGGTCATCTACATCCCCAGCGCCATATAATAATAAGGCAATGCCTTTTTATATTTAGGATTAGGGTTAATATCACGAAAAACTTCAAACCGGTACCATTGTGACAAATTTACCATAAATTAAAATCTCAAATTGGTCTACCTATGATAAATTTACTCTCAATTAGTTTTCGTTAAATTTTATTGTTAAATTGCTAAGTTAGATGACACGTGATAGTTAATTATTGTACTAGTTTGAGATTTTACCCTCTATTTATCACGGGTGTACTAATTTGTGGTTTTCATGGTATTAATTCAATTTAACGGAAATCAATATATGGTAAATTTGTCATAAATGTATCAATTTGGAATTTTTAATGGTAAAAAAATTAGATTGGGGTAAATCTGTTAACGAGTATTTCCGACATATTTGAATACACGACGATCTAAATAGACGATGCATTCAGTATTAAAGAACTTCCCCGCTTAATCTGTTTAACGAGTGTCCTCTAGACATCTTCTTTAACGAAATTCTTATTGTTTATTAGTTAATTAATGTATCTATCTTGAGAAGCTAGAGATCACCATCCCTAGTCTTTTAAAGCCTCGCCAATTGTACACATGTGGACGCCCGATGCGTGGGGTTCTCACGTAGATCCATGCTTCCGAGTAACGAATCAAGTTATAAACTTTGAGCACTTGTCATGTTATTCCTTGCTTATTTATAGTATACTTCGATGGTCGTGTTGTTTGGAAAAGGAGAGAAAGAGAAGTTTAAACGACACTTGCGGTTGTCTTCCTTCTACTTTATGGTACCAAAGCCCAACAAGGGGAGAAGTACAATAAAAGTGTCAAAATTTATGTACGACGCTCACTTTAACATCAAAAGTTTCTTTCGGATCACTTAAATGTCACTTATTTAAAAAAATAATTGCTTAAGTGCCAATTTTGATCTTGATTGTTGGCGTGATTGGTGCTGGTCTTCCTATTTGGGAGGTTGGCGTGATTAGTGCTGGTCCTCCTTTTTTTTGGAAAGAAATTATGTAGATTTGTTTGATTTATGTGATTCTGGGGAATTGCCTATTTTGGCTTTAGGTTTTCTCATTGTCTTCCTTTCTTGTGCTTCATCAATAAAATGGCAGTCCCTCTCTCAAAGACGATATAACAAAAAAACTATGAGAGAGGATTACATGAGGACGTAGGCACATTGCTGAACCTTGTTAAATCGTGTCTTCTTGTCTAATTTTTACATGGTATCAGAGTAGGTTTGTACCTGTTTGTGTGTTTGATCCATCCGTGTCCTTCTTCTTGGTGTATACACGGTTGTTGTTCAAATCATGCTTGATTCGAGTTTGAACAATCCCGAACCCAGCTCCACCGCCACCGGTCAGCGACTCACCAACATATTGCTAAATGAGAAGAACTTTCTTCCATGGTCTCGTGCTATTACAGTGGCCCTCAGGGGCAGATTGAAGCTTTGTCATATCAATGGCCAAATAAAAGCGCCTCCCGAGAGGGATGCGAACTTTGATGAATGGCAAACCAACGACAGTTTGGTTATGTCTTGGATTTTTAACTCTATGGAATCCCAAGTGTATGAGATTTTTGCACACCCCCCCTTTCATCAAATTTCGCATATTCCCCTATAGCTTGAATCTTGTGGGAAGCGGTGAATAAGATGTATGGACAAGCTCAAAATGCATCGCGGGTATTCAAATTGCAGCAAGAGATTGCTAACTCAAAGCAAGAGTCCTCCCAATCTTTCACCAACCATCTTGGAAGTATGAAGAGAAGGTGGGATGAGCTTCGTCTGTATAGGCCAGCAACCCAAAGTGTGGCTGATTACATTTGACAGGAAGAGCAAGATCGCATCTTCTAGTTATTGGCCAGCATTGGGCCTGAGTACGAAGACGTGAGAAGAAAAATTCTGATGAGCCCGAACTTGCCTACGTTTGATGCAGTTTGTGGCTTGATTCAAGGAGAAGAGACAAGGCGTCGAGTGATGAGTGTCTCGCCTAGTCTTGATAAACCAATCTCTGAAAATTCAGCTCATAATGCTGTGACGAACATCCAGCGTGGCGAATCTATGACGAAATTGGTGAAGGGAAAAAATAAAAGGTCCGTTCGATTTCATTGTGACCATTGTGATAGAGATGGTCACTCCAAAGATAGGTGTTGGGTACCCCATCCTCATCTTCGTGCCAGCAAAGATAAGGTTCAAGAAGCAAAACTTGCTGTTCCAGGAAACTCTACAGAGTTTCAGTCGAAATTGGAGTCCTTGGCACGATAATTTCAACAACTACTTCAAATTCAAGGACAAGGGGTGATTGGTTTGGGATCTTCTGGTCTTTTATCAGATTCGGCCAACATGATTAAGACATCGGGTACTGCTTTTTTAACCCAATCTAGTACTCAATTCATCATAGATTCGGGAGCTACCGATCACATGTGCAGCCCTGCAGATTTACTTTTTAATGTCTCCTCAAGTACCTCGTATCTCCACCCATTACTATGGCTAACGGAATGCAAGTTCCAACGCAAGGGGCAGGACAGCTTAAGTTGTTCTCGCAGAATTCTTATGTTTTGGTTGTACCTAACTTGTCTTCTAATTTACTTTATGTGAGCAAGTGCACTAAAGAATTAAATTGCAATGCTGTCTTTTCTTCTTCAAAGGTGTTGTTTCAGGATTGCAGCACCAAGAAGACGATTGGCGAAGGATAGCTGCAGAATGGTCTCTACGTCCTTGACTGTCATACAAGTGCCTTGGCGGCAACTAAAAATGCAATGGAGGCTTCAAGGTTGTGGCACATGGGCATGGGTCATCCTTCTAACCGTGTGCTGCAAGCTATTGATAGAACATTATTTCATAATTGTAGTACTTGTGACTCTTGTCATTATGCTAAACAACACAGATTACCTTTTCCTCAAAGTTCTAATTTAGCTTACGAGGTGTTTGATTTAGTACATTCAAATGTCTAGAGTGCTCTAATTGATTCAAGAGATGGTTTTAAGTATTTTATTTCTTTTATTGATGACAAATCGCGAGCTACTTGGCTATACCTTCTCAAAGCTAAAAGTGATGTGGTCACTGTTTTTCAAGAATTTTGTAACATGATTCAGAATCAGTTCAAAACATGCATAAAGGTTTTACGCAATGATAATAGCACAGAATATTCCAATCAAACATTCCAATCTTATTTGAGCAGCTTGGGCAATATTAATCAAATTTCATATGTAGATACACCTCAGCAGAATGGGGTGACTGAGCGAAAGAATTGGCACCTTCTTGAGGTGACTCGAGCATATTATTTTCTAGAGGCATGCCGAAGACTTATTGGAGCGATGCTGTTTTCACTAGTTATTATATTATTAATTGACTTCCTAGTCATGTTCTGGGTTACAAGATGCCTATGGAAATCCTTTACGGGTGCAAACTTAATATCTTGCATTTGAGAGTTTTTGGGTGTGTCTGTTACATGCACTCTCGAAATGGTGGTAAGCTTGACCCTTGCGCCAAGAAGTGTGTGTTTATGGGCTATTCATCAACAAAAAAAGGGGTACAAGTGCTTTGATCCAACCCCTAGGCGGATGTATATATTGCGTGATGTTACATTTGATGAATCTACCATGTTTTTTCATTCCAGGAGTCCAATTCAGGGGGAGTACAATGAGTTGACAGTTGAATTAGCTCCTATTCCTATGGTGGATGAGTTGACCAATGGCCCTGGAATTGGAAGTAACCCGCGAAATGATCGTGAAGGAATAGATGAGACTGAAGAAGTAATCAACAATAATAGCCTTGAATCAATGCCCACACCAAGGACAGCTTCAGATGGGACAGCTACCGAATTGGTTCCCATTGCTTCTAAACCTGTTCCTGCAACTCCAGCTCATGTTCGAAGATCTACCCGTGTGTCTAGACCCTCAACACGACTTCGGGACTTCACCACTTATCACACGGTACAGTATCCCATCCAGAGTCACATTGGCTATGACAAGTTATCTTCTAGTTTTGTTGGTTTTATATATGTTCTTGAAGAGACCACAGAACCTAATAGTTTTGAGGAAGCTAGTAAGCAGCCTGTATGGCTACAGGCTACAGGCGCTTGAGAAGAATAATACTTGGAATGTACTTCGTTTGCCTGATGGAAAGCGCACTGTTGGGTTTCACTGGATTTATAAAGTTCAATATAATAGCGATGGCTTGGCAGAGACATACAAAGCCATGTTGGTTGCTAAGGGATACACCTAGACTTATGGTATTGATTATAAGGAAACTTTTGCTTCTGTTGTAAAAATGAATACTATCAAGGTTCTTGTGTCAATTGCAGCCAATTGCGGGTGGCCCTTATTTCAAATGGATGTGAAGAATGCATTCCTTCATGGTGATCTCGAAGAGAAAGTTTATGTGAATCTTCGGCCTGGGCACCGCTTGCAAAGAGAAGGAGGGATGGTGTGTAGACTTAGGAAGTCTATATATGGACTCAAACAGTCCCCCCGAGCTTGGTATGGAAAACTTAGCACCTCTCTTCTTAAGTTTGGATATAATCACGGAACAACAGTTTCCTCTATGTTTACCAAGGCCGATGAAAATGGTGGTATTACTTGTATATGTTAATGATATTGTCATCACTGGGAGTAATCAATCAAGAATTGATCCGCTCAAAACTCAGTTGCGCCAGGAGTTCGATATTAAAGATCTTGGATGGCTGAAATATTTCTTGGTTATTGGGGTGACAAATTCTAGCAAAGGCTTATTCCTTTCACAACGAAAATATGTTTTAGATCTATTGAAGGAGACTAGCAAGATAGGTGCAAAACCAGCTAGTGTTCCTATGGACTATAGCAAGAAAATGGTTTCGAATGACTTTCCTTTGCAGGATGTGGGTCGATTTCAGCATCTTATTGGCGGATTAATCTACTTAACTATTACCAGACCTGATATTACTTATGCTGTTAGTTTCGTGAGTCAGTTCACGCGAAATCCTACACAAGGACATATGTGTTTAGTTGATTATCTATTGAGGTACTTAAAGGCCACACTAGGGAGAGGTTTATTGATGAAGAACAATGGTCATACAGAAATAGTTGGATATATAGATGCAGGTTGGGCTAGAAGCCCTCATGACCGAAAGTCCACCTTTGGTTTCTGTATGTTCGTAGGAGGTAATGTTGTTACATGGAAAAGTAAGAAACAATCTGTGATTGCCCGGTCAAGTGCTGAAGCAGAGTATCAAGCAATGGCATCCGCTACTAGTGAAATCGTTTGGCTACGATTACTACTTCAGGAATTGGATTGTAGGCCTTCAGATTCACCTACAAAATTATTTTGTGACAACCAGGACGCAACTCACATTGCCTCGAACCGCGTGTTTCATGAAAGAACTAAACATATTAAGGTGTTGCCATTTCGTACGGGAAAAGGTTCAAAACAAAATCATTGAGACAACTTATATCCAGAGTGGAGAACAATTGGCAGATATGTTCACCAAAGCTTTTCCTAAGGGGCTATTTCAAGATATAGTGAGCAAGTTGACCTCTGATGATATCTTCGCTCCAACTTGAGGGGGAGTATTGGCGTGATAGGTGCTGGTCTTCCTATTTGGGAGGTTGGCATGATTGGTGCTGGTCCTCTTTTTTTTTGGGAAGAAATTATGTAAATTTGTTTGATTTCTGTAATTCTGGGGAATTGCCTATTTTGGCTGTAGGTTTTTTCGTTGTCTTCCTTTCTTGTACTTCGTTAATAAAATGGCAGTCCCTCTCTCAAAGACGATATAACAAAAAAACTTTGAGAGAGGATTACTCAAGGACGTAGGCACATTGCTGAACCTCGTTAAATCGCATCTTCTTGTCTAATTTCTACATCGGTTACCGGAAATCTGACGTGGTTATATTTTATTAATTTCTCGGTCATGCATGGCTTGTTGGTGACCTAGTCAGCATATAACCCCGAAAACAACGTTGTGTAGATGGTTTGCCCCAAAATAAAAACCCTAAATTGTGAAATTGATCCAAATTCTCAAATTGAAAACCTAATTACCATTCCACTAAGAATCGAAACCCTAATTTGAGTTACCCCAAATTAACATCCGAATCTTGCAAATTGAGAGCAGGAGCTTCATGAGCGGCTCAAGTCCATCCCAACAAAGTGAAGAAGTTGAACATTACTGTTTTTTTTTTTGTCTATATTATAGGAATGACGAAACAGGAATGCTTCCAAGCTCAAACTTGAACTACTCGTCTATGGCGCCGTTACAAAACTTCCACATTGAGAACACCAATTTTGACTCCATCATGCCATTAACATAGCGAGCAAACCTTTAGTTATCAAATCTGGGCGAAGGAGACGAGGTTAATGAGGAGGAAGGCGTTGTGTTCTTCCTAGATCTGGAAGAGGAGTTGAAGGCAGAGGAAAGAAGGAGCTGAAACCTAGATTTGGAATATTTAAGTGATTCTGAAAGTCTGGAGCTTCACGAGTGGCTCGCAACGATGGCGACTAAGCGAGCGGCGATGGTGAGTGAACGATGAAGATCGAGTTCCCTAAATGATGAAGAGCGAATCCTTCCCCATGCTACGTCGTGTTGCCTAGACTTGGTATGACGTCGTTTTGCTTTAGGGAGCTATGTAGGATTGTGCGACGTCGTTTTAGACATCCACATGGATTGGAATCTTAAAAAAATATGACAAGTCAGATAAAGCTTTTATTTATAAAAACCATGTAATCAATTTGGCCGGAATTTTTCACCGGTGGTACTTAAGTAATCGTTTTTTCTCCTATTTGACACTTAAGTGAGCTAACATAAACTTTTAGCACTAAAGTAAGTGTGTACACAACTTTTGGCACTTCTACTGTACTTCTCCCCCCAACAAGAGTAATGTATAAGCTTGACAATTTGAACTATGTACGAATGAATATATCGATTAGGGCCATCAAATAGATGGGTCGGGTTGGGTTGAGTCGAAAAAGGTTTGACCTAAATTGACCCATATATATGCAATACAAATTTACTGACAATACACAGCTCGACCCAACCCAACCCATTTACATCATATGAAAATCCACCATATGAAATAACCCACTTAGATACTCACATATCTAATCCACCATATGAAAATCTGCATCCACCTAATTAACCCACTTTAAACTCTTCATGTGTATTTGTTATTTGGATTAAATAACTATTTAGACTATAAGATGCTCAATAATTGGCTTTCAACATTGCATAGAATTTTCAAATCTTTGTATCAATTCACAAAGATTAAGAGAAAGTTAATACTTGGTAGTGAATTTATAAAATTACAGCAATAAATAACATGAAGGAATTGAAATTTTAATTAAATAGAATGTAAGATATTAAAAAAGAACGATGATTTAAGCTGATCATGGATTGCAATGACAAGAACTAAGATTAGAATATTACGTTAAAATAACAATGCAATATTTAATCAACGAAAGATATACTACATATAAAACTTACTAGATTAATTAAAATAAAAAATAATTCGCCTTGATATTTTTTATAAGGGTGAAGTCGGGTCTATCTTGTCAGCACATTAAAACTTCTCTGAACTTGGAATAGTATGAGGAGTTAATTATTTTCTCATAGAGAAAATCACAAATGTGGATTAAGTTTGGTTAAATTGTGAACCTATATGACAACCATATATTTTGGGGTTTTGCCATTCTAAACCCATTTATAACCTATTTATATAACGTCTATCAAAGATGAGTTAAGAAATGGGTTTATGACAGATTTTAACTGATCTACCAGTCATGTCATGCACAATCTTATTATGTGTACCTATAGATATCGTGCCTAGGCAATTAATTGGCAATGGGTACAATAGTAACTATGTTATTGACCGATTATTAATAAGTTAAACGGTTGTTTTTGGAATCAGTATCGTTAGCTGCACCTTGTTTAAGTGGAAAAAAATATTGGCTACACCCGATGCATGTCAACTCATATAAACCGTCATATGAGTTTAGTCTTGTGTAAGATTTATATGATCTAACGGCGGATGCGAGCTAGATCCACGTTGTCCGAGTACAACTTGCTGCTTGAACAGAATTTGGAACTGAGTGGAGGCATGTGCTCGTGGTGGGGAAGCATCGGGTTTACAGGAAGGTAGGAGAGCGGCCTTACGTACTGTACGGTCGCCGAGGGCTTAACTTACGTATTGGATATATCATGGATGGGTGGTGGTGGTGGCCATGTTCCTCCTCTCTTTTGCCCCCTATAAAAATGGAATAATTTGGTGGGATATCAGACCGGTCACCGACCACGTCTTGCTCCATTATCTTCAGGGTACGAAAAGGACATGGTACCTTATCATTGTACCTATCACAAGGTTGCGAATGTACTGGTTACAAGACAAGATGGGGGATCAGCTCGCGCTGATGTGAAACTGTGGGACAATTTCTATCAAGATGATTAAATCACCCCTGATGCAAATTCTCCTAAAATTGCTCCTACTTTCTTTCGACCTATTCCCTATGTGTGATCCAAACGCATTTACGTGACACTCCGATCAGATGCAACGGCAAATCTCCTTCATCACTTGACTCCTCCATAAAGTTCATTATGTTAACGGGACATTGATGCTAAAAAGATTAAGCCACCGATTCGTTTTTCGACTATTCACAACTCCAGGATCTTTCTTTATTACGATGCTATAATTCTTGGGATTGATATTTCTCTGTGAGGCATGTTGTGTCGCAACACTAGTGTCCTGTTCCAAGTGCCATTCTAAGCTTGTTTATTTGCTCTGTGCAAATGGAAAGAAAAGGAGAAAATGAAAAGTATTTTATGTTTGCCGAATATGCAACACTACCAAGATGCGGTTCATTTCTTAATGGGACTGATGAAAGAAGGCTATTTTTGTGAAGATATTGTAGATCTCCAAGCCATGAACAATAAATTTTCAGACTAAGAAGAGAGAAAAATCTGGAGGTTGGTGAGATACAAGGTTGCTGGCTGCAGATTCAGTCAATGTAGTGTCTTGCTTATAGGGAAAAGTGCCAAAAAAAATCATAAACCTTTTGTATTGATGTCAATTTAATTTTAAATCTTTTTTTTTGTATCAATTCAGTCATAAACCTTTTGCATTTGTGCCAATTTAGTTCTAAACTTTTTTTATGCCAATTGAGTCATAAACCTTTTGTATTGGTGCCAATTCAATCCAAAACCTTTTGTCTTTATGTTAATTCAGTCATTCCAGTCAATTTTGACCGAATTTTGCTGAAATGGACGCCAACCGGCCGACGGCGCTGATGTGGACAACTTTAATAATATTTAAATATTTTTTTAAAATTTTTTCTTTTCTTTTTTTTCTCTCCCCTCCCTCTAGCTGGTCGCCGGACCGGTGACTAGCCAAAGGCCAGAGGTCAGCGCTGGCGAGGCTCGCCCACGCTGGCCACTAGCTAGGGTGGTCTTCCGCTGGGCGAGGCTCGCCCTCGCCAGAGACAACAAAGGCAAGCCTCACCCAGCCATGGCGAGGCTCGAGCCCTCGCTGGAGGCCATTAGCGAGGGCTCGAGCCTCACCCAACATGAGGCCGCCCTCACCCAGTGCAAGGCCACCCTCGCCAGTGGCCAGCGTGGACAAGCCTCGCCGACGCTGACCTCTGGCCGGTCGCTAGTCCGGCGACTAGCTAGAAAGAGGGAGGAGAAAAAAAAAAGAAAAGAAAAAAATTCAAAAAATATATTAAAATATTATTAAAGTTGTCCATGTCGACGCCGGTGATCGGCCGCCGGCTGGTCGGTATCAACGTCAACAAAATCTGACCAAAATTGATCGAAAGGACTGAATTGGCACAAAAACAAAAGATTTAGGACTAAATTAGCACAAATGCAAAATGTTTAGAATTGACATCAAAAAAAGGTTTAGGATTAAATTGGCACCAATGTAAAAAGGTTTAGAACTGAATTGAGACAAAAAAATGATTTAAGACTAAATTGGTACAAATATAAAAGGTTTAAGACTTTTTTGGCACTTTTTCCCTTGCTTACAAGCTCTCATCCTCCAGCTTGGAATGTCTCATGAGGAGGTAAGATCTTCATTTTTCCTTTTTTTCAAATGAGGGGTGTAAGGTGTCATAAACGAATATATGCCCATATTACACATGATCATCAAACAAAGAGACATGCCTGATAGATGAACTCGAGCTCAAAACATAGTAGCATGGTCTCCATACTTCTCTAGACAGTCGGAGCAGGTATATGTAACACACCTATGCATGAAATGGGTTGCAGATGGCAATTTTGAAGGAATAATTGTCCAAAAGGCACTAAACCTATCGAATGGGGGCCAATTTAGTTATAAATTTTTCAACTGTGTTAATTTAGTCCTAATTATTTTGACAATTTCTCAATTTTGTCCTAAACCTTTCAATAGTGCCAATTTAATACTAAACTTTTTTATAATTTGTCAATATAGTCATAAACCTATTATTTATATATTTGACCAGAAGGACTACATCGGCAAATCGTTAAAAAGATTAGGACTATATTAACAAATCATCAAAAAGTTAGTACTCAATTGATACCACTAAAATGTTTAGGACAAAATTGACAAATAGTCCAAGGATTTATAACTAAATTGGCCTCAGCACAGTAGATTTGAGACTTTTTGGATAATTTTCCCTAGTTTTGAACCAAATCTATTTTGTATGAGATTGCGGGAATCACGCTGGTGTCTTTTGGAGAGTCTTATAAGTTTCCTTCGGTGTGTTAAGGAAACTATATCCTATTTTAACTTGATAATAGTCTACAGGCAAAACCTTAAATCAAACAATGACATGCTTTGATCCATTCATCGTGGATTTTTTGGATCATTCACTTGTTTGTCACTAGACACTATACTATGGATTTGGAGAGCATTTTGAGCACTAGTTAACAGATGGGACGAGCCATCTAAACTATGATTCCCTTATTTACCAACTCTTCAACCGTGAGACTTCACCTCTAATTTGCCCCTAAGACGCAAGAAATCAAATTCATGGGAGAACGAAGCAAAAACTTTAATTCTGTGTCTTTACCAAAAAAAAATAATAATCGAGAACTTTACCAAAAAAAAAACTTTAATTCTGTGTCAAGTTTCAAGCTTCTACAGACAGAGCTTTGTGTAGGTAATGACAAACTCAAGTATTCCCTATGTCACTAACAAGTTCGCTTCACATAAATATCATTGATCGACGGGACAGGAGCTTGATGTGATTTTTCAAATTCAAGAACCCAAGTTGAGTAAATGTAAAACAAAACAGCATTTCAAACGCTTGGGAACTCTATGCACGTGTCCTTTAGTATTTATCAAGGTAAAAAGAGGAGTGCCTTAACCTCTAGGTTAAGTATGCTTTTCCAGTACGAGTCACCAGCCAACATCTACCTATATATCCCCGAACGAATCAAGGGCTATCCTAGTCGATTAGTCCTCCTGTCAGAAATATATGTAATGGCACCGGCCGTGCTACTTATCTTAGTAATACTACTTCTGGTGAATACTGGCTCCAGCATCCTCAATGCCAAGTCCAAAGCGGCTAAACTATTCCCGGCAATCCTAGTATTGGGGGACTCAACAGTAGACACCGGTAATAACAACTACATCGCGACTTTGTTCAAGGGCAACCACCTCCCTTATGGTCGCGACTTCCCTGGTCAAGTTCCCACGGGTAGATTTTCTAATGGAAAACTCGTTCCTGATTTCATTGCTTCTGCGGCTGGTATCAAGGAGACAGTTCCTTCGTTTCTAGATCCTGACCTAGAGGACGGACAACTCTGCACTGGCGTTAGCTTCGCCTCGGGAGGATCGGGGTTTGATGATCTGACTACTGCGGTTTCCGGTGTAATCCCGATGTCAAAGCAACTTGAATACTTGAAGAAGTACATTCAGAGGCTTAGCAAGGTGATAGGGGAAGAGGAGGCAAAGAAGATTTTAAGAGGAGCGTTGGTCATCATCAGTGCAGGAACCAATGACTTCATATTTAATTTCTATGATATTCCCACGAGGAGAATCCAGTTCAATATCAGCGAATACCAAGACTTTCTGCTGGGAAGACTACGAGACTTCATATTGGTGAGATGAGAAACTACCTCACCCACAGCTATGATGTTTCTGTTCTAGTAGTAATTTCGGTCATGAATGAACTCATCTGACTGCTGAAAGTATACTTACCCAGGAACTCTATGATCTCGGATGCCGTAAGATAGCAGTGGCGGGGCTTCCTCCAGTTGGTTGTTTGCCCATTCAAATGACCGCAAAATTCAAGAACCCTGAGGACCGAAAATGTGTAGAAGATGAAAACCTAGATGCTCTAACCTACAATCACAAGCTAGCAAATCTTTTGCCTCAAATAAAATCAGTGCTTCCAAAAAGCAAGATTGCCTCTGCGGATGTGTACAAGCCAATGATTGACATGATCAATCATCCTCAGAAGTACGGTATGCCAAATATAAGTTCTTATCTTTAGTCACATTACCATGCTCTCGTTTCTCCACTCTCTCAGCTTTCAAAGGATACGTTCTAGTCATGGGCAATTATCTGTCCAATTGACGTTTTACTTGCTGAGATTATGGGTGACAGGATTCCGGGAAACAAAGAAAGGATGCTGTGGCACTGGAAATGTAGAAGCAGGACCTCTGTGCAACGAACTCACACCAACATGTCCTAATTCATCGCAACACTTATTCTGGGATAGCATCCATCCATGCGAGTCAGCGTACTACTACATCTCTCTGTTCATAGAGAACCAAGTTCTTCCTCAATTATTCTTTGGCGACTCTACCAATGTATACTGAAGATTTATTGATCTATATGCCATTGTAAAAAGAAAAAAAAGGGAGCAGGTATTACACATGATTAGCAAATATTAAAGGAGTAAAGGAACCGTTCAAGATTCAACTTTATGAGGGTATAGCGAGATCCTCGGATATAGTAAATAATACGATGTTGATCGATCCAACCTGTACAAGGCTAGATCGAGTAAGCGCCGGCTGTCAGCCAAGGGGATGAATCATTTCTTTACAGATACATTATGAACTAGCATTTGAGGATCAGTTACCAAGACCAAATGAACGATCCATTCTCTTGAATGCTCCCATTTTTCTTCATGCCATTAACTCAAGATCAAAACTCGGAACTTAAATATCCTAGTATCAAAGGACAAATCAAATTTACAACTCCTCTAACAAATGTGAGTAACAGCCCTTGCAACAAAATAAATCTCTTCCTTAATCAGTACAGGGCGAGGAAACTTAAAAACTTCGTCCATTTTCTTTATTAGTTAAATATATGAATCTTGAGCGATTTTCCTAGAAGTGCAATGACCAAAATACAGTTAAAGAGTAAGAAAACCTGAAAGACTTGAATTTACAACTGCATAATTCAACTGCTCTCTCTCGCATATGCACTCGTCTCCTCCGCAACCTTCCCCCAAACATTGGCAATTTTCTCAGCATACCCAACCTGTGACATTGTGCAGGCAAAAAAGACATGATCCGACTAGAAAGCACTATGAAAGAAAAAAACAGATATCAGGGGCAGGTAAACCGCATAAATTAGGCATAACGATTAATTTAGGCTGACATGTTATCTGGCATAGAACCTACAACAATAGAATTATCAGATTGCGAATCTACGAAAACCACAATCCAACAACTTTACTCCAAAATTGATCTCAGAAAGCCTAGTCTTTTGTTCATACCATCCAGTTTCTTCGATTCGGAAGCCTTTGGGGACAAATTTTTTTACCGCAGAGAAAATTTTCTTTTTTATACCCTGGACATAATCTAGGCATAGGTAGCCAAGGCAAAAACAAACAAACAAACAAATGAATGTGCATCACTTATTTTGACTATGTGAAAAAGACACTACATTAAAATTCACTTCCTATGCAAAGGAGAACTTTGGCTCCCACTGCAATCTCTGTCAGTAGACCTCATGACCTGCCAACATTCTGGTCTGGGTCTCTATCCTGATTTTGTCTGTACATTACTTTGAGAACCTGAGATTAACCCTGCCTGCTATTTTAAGCCAGATAACTACCTATTCAGATCCAAAGCCCACATAGTAGAGGCTCAGTTGATACAGGTAATGGCAACCTGTCCTGGCGATTGCGAATTCAAAAACCTGGGCTTGTGAGGCAAGCACAGAAACAGGTAAAAACTTGATGGGCACCTACTATCTACCACGACAGATGCATTGTCGCTGTAAGAGGCACTCAGCAGAGCCTCCTACAAGGCATACCTCTTCCTCAACCCCAAATTTAAACTTAGGGGCCATTATGGCATTATGACTATTATTTTAGCCTGCACCTTCTTTTTAACCATCTGTCGCTTCAAAACTCAAAACTCCAATCAATCATGCTACTGGTAATTACCAAGTTGATGGAATATTGCATAAAACTGACTTTTTAACTTAGACTCCCTCTAAAGGTTGGCAGTGAAAGGCGTTTCCAGATTCCTACTCCATCCATGCAGCACAACTTCAGTATCACCACCAAAAAAAATACCCATTGAATTAATCTGCCTAGAATTATGTGGCATTTGACATGAATGGATCTGCCTGACACTATTTCTAAAGGGTTATCAAGAATTACAGCCTACATGGAGATACTATAGAGTTGAAAAATGCTGTGCGATAGATCTTATGCCGTTGACAGCCCTCAACCAGGACATAAAAGTGATCGTCGAATTACCCAGCCAAAAGCTGAGTATGTGCAGCACTCAAATCTGACCAGAAAATAGACGCTATCTTCGAATTCTATTGTACTTGGATAACACACAGCCAGCGGTACTTAGAGTCATCTTTGCTTTGCTAGCATCCGCAAAGAGCAACCAGTGGCGGAGAAACAACAAAAAAGAAGCCACACGCTAGACAATTGCAGTAATTCTTGCAGCAGCTGAGATCATTGCAGTAAAAAGGAGAAGAAGAGACAATGTACCTGATTAACAAGAAACCCCTTCAGCATATTCAAGAAGTCTGCATGCCTTTCCTTATCCAGCCGTTCAAGTTCAGTCCTGTTATTTTCCTGCAACAACACTGTTTCAGTTGAAGGTGAAAGTGCTAAAAACTAAAAATATATTAGTGCCTCTGCCTGTCAAGAAAATTTCAAAAACAACGCCGCATATATTAAAATTCAACCTCACTCTACATAAACAAGTTTCTTAGGAGGTATCGAAGTGACCCTAACAGTCAACAGAAGCTTGAACCTCAGAAACAAAACCAGAAAATTCAGCAGCTCATGCGCTTATTAAAGTGCCCATCTCTTGAAATCAACCAGTGGAGTCTCAATACAATCACCGGAAGACAAGTGAATAACGATGCATGTTACCTTAATCCGCTCGTATTCTCTTATTGCAACATTCTTGGCATCCTCAGTGACTCTTATAGTTTCCCTCAATTCCTCCATCTTGCGTATTCTTGACTTGTCGCCACCAAATATCTTCGATGATGCAGCTTCCAGTTTTTCAGCTCTCGATTTAAATGAAGATAATTCTGATAAAAGAGTCTGCACCGTCAATAAAGCACTAGTGCGATCTGAGAAGGCACCATGTACTGATAACATGAGACCCAAGTACTCATGCAGGGTATCCTGCAATTCATATTGAGATAAAAGATCACCAAAAATCCAGGATATTAGTTGTAGTGTCCTTTTAGTGGGGAGTTCGACAAAAGGGATCGACCAGGGAAAATGAAATTTCCATGCTCGAGTTAAGCTTTACCTATGAACCTTCATAACATCATAGATAAACTCTCTCATAGCCTGACCGATATACTTAAAACCAGGAGGAGAACCTACCAAGTGCTTCACCGTATGCAAATTTAATTCCCGGTAAAATCTGCTAGCTTTAACCGCAGCAGTTGCCAAATTTTTCATATCAGCTGCCCGTGATCTCTGAGAATTGAAAACGGCCTCCTCATTCTCAAACTTTGTCAGTTTAATAAACGCCAGCCCCAGTTCTCCCATTGTTTCCCCCATGTCTTGCTGAGCCTTAACTAATGATTCCGCCTAAACACGTACACATAACATCAAGCAACCAAAGATCAGTTTGAGATACAGCGAATACTTGGCCAGGGGCGAAATTTCATTCTGGACATAAACGGCAGCAAGAAATTACCTGCTGCGAGGCATTGCTTAGTTGTTGCTCCATATCATGCATCCTCTCCTTCTTCTCCAAAAACTCTTTATCCTCTTCAACCGCGGGGGGTTTGGAACCTCCCCAGTCATTGGCAACCGACTGCTTCAACTCCTTAAACAGCCTCAATAAGTCCCTCCCCCCTTTTGCCGGCTGCACGACCTCATGCGGAGCCACCACACTCTCACTAAGAAGCTGCTTTGGAAGCTTGACCGCACCATCGAGCATCCTCGAAGCAACATCCGTGCTCGTCGGCAAGGGAAGCTTCCCCTGCACCTGCAAAAACACCCTCAACTCATCGCTCTTCTTAATGACGGGATGAGCCGCCAATCTTCTCAGATACTTCTCAAGGGCCACCCTTCGCTGCTCCACAAACTCCTGTTTCTGCATCACCTGACTCTCCACCACGCTCTTATCGGGCCTGGGCGGGATAAAAAACCCTCGGTACGACTCGGCCAGCCTATCGGATAGGGTCACCACATCCCGAAACCGCCTGCGGACGCTGAACTCGGGGCCCCCAAACTCAGGTAAGTTGGTTCTCGTCGTGACTAAGTAAGTGACATAGGTGTTACCCCCGGGCACGATGGAGTTGGTGACCTCCTGCTCCTTCTGGGGATTGGACACGGTAATCTTGATGTACTCGGCGCTAGAGGAAGAAGATCGGGAAAAGCTGACGGGACTATCGGAACTCCGGTTGGGGCTATCGACGCCGTTGATCTCGGAGGAGGAGTCCCCATCGAAGGGGCTGAAGATGACATCGGCGTAGGAAGGGGGCTCGATGTAGGAAGAGCTGTCGTGGGAGCTAGGGTTTCGGAGCTCGGGGTAGGAGGAGGGCGGCGGGGGGGCGAGCAGGGGATCGGAGTCGGCGGGGGTGGCGAGGATCGGAGGGGAGAGAGGGTGGTGGGAGTCGGGGAGGGAATTGGACATGGCGCTCCGGTAGTCGGAGTTGGCGTAGGAGGAGGATCTGGAGGGGTCGCCGAGGACGAGGGACTCCAGCTCTTCTTTGGAGGCGTAGAGGCGGGCATCCTCGAAGCCCTGGTTCTCCGACCCCATCATCTTCGAATCCCGATCGGAGGAGGCTGGAATGGAGGGGGCAGAGCAGAGCGCTGCCTCGCCGCCGCCCTGATCTGGCAATGAGAGACGACGCGCCGGGGGGGGCGGGGGCGGTTCAGAGGAAGTGGAGTGAAAAGAAAGTCATGATGCCAGGGAAGTAAGCGGTGGTGGTGGGAAGGGGCTTAAGCTTAGGTGGGAGGCGACGACGGAGGAGGGGCAGCACGTGGCTATGACTGGGACTTTGGACATGGCGGAAGAAACCAAGTAAAACAGACGGCAAAAACAACGAAGATGATGCAGCAGAAGATGATGAAGAAGAAGAAGAAAGAGAAGAGAGAGAGAGAGAGAGAGAGAGAGCCGTGAGTCGTGGGAAAGGAAACGGTGGGCAAATTTTCACCGGTCAGTCTCAGTCTGCTAACATCCGATAAATCACACGGCCCGGTTCGCTCTTTGCTTTGGTCCTTTTTTTTTTTTCACTCCATCCATTCCGTTTCGAGTTTGGATAATGTGACTTGGAAGTATGATCTTTTTGGATTCATACTTATATGCTAATTTTATCCGATATGGATCATGAGATAGTATAACTAAATCCGATCATTTACCGTTATTAGCTTGAAAAATCATGACCGCTTCTTTTATTTCGAGCCAATTGAATAAGCATGTATAGTTATTGAGTCTGCGATTCTAATGCATTAAATTATAAATGCTAATGTTTTTAAGTTATGAATAATTCGTGTACAATCGCTCTAAACATCTTTTAACATCTTTTATTGTTAAAGTACCGTAAGAAGATTGCTCATTGTTCCTTCGATCTATATTTTAAATTCCTGGATTGGACCACCTTAGTAATTTAATACCGAGATATATAAATTTAATTCAAGAATTAGGTGCATCCGAAATTCACGGTGCTGGGTGCTAAACGTAAGGAGGGTAACCGCGAAGTCACGTCAATGGTTTTTGTTTTTCAGACGGAAAGAAAAAGAAAAGACAACTGAACAAACAGGGCATTCAAAATGGAAAAAATAAAAAATAAAACACAAAAAAAAATAAAAGTAAAGAAATGATCGGAAAAATTTTGGATTTCTGGAGTGCGGACCGAAACCCTAGCCTAAACCCCGGCTGCTGCTGCTGCTGCTGGCTGCTCAGCTCCATCGGTCAAATACCAGTTATAGTCGAAGGGGATCGATCATCCTCGAGCCGTCCTCGTTGCGATAGCCATGGCCTCCAAGTTCGGCCTCGCCGGCGGGATACCGGAGCGGCGGGTCCGCCCGATATGGGACGCCATCGATTCTCGTCAATTCAAGAATGCTCTCAAGCTCGTCTCTTCGCTCCTCGGGAAGCACCCCAATTCTCCTTACGTCCTTGTAAGATCCCCCTCCCCCTCACACCCCCCCCCACCTAATCTCCCAATCACTCCTTTGTCCTTTTCTTCTTCTTTTCGAGTCTTCGTCTTTGCTTATCGAGCTATCCAGGATGCATTTCGACTTTCTATTGCCCTGTGATGCTGAAACTGCACCTTTCCTTATACTTCGGATCATCGATTCGGACTTGATCCTCTTTTAGCTGATTTATAATTACCGGTGTAAGGTTTTTAAGCTTAGAAAGTGCCCAGTTAATCAGCTGATTTTTAGCTGATTTATATTTCCGCTTACAAATATAGTTCGGTACACGGCGAAGCAATGTGGGAACTCCGGCAGCTCAGACGAGAGTGTCGTGACTGCCTCATGGATTCTCATTTCTTGTTGTGTTCTCTGTATCCGACGGAGTTGCTCTCGGTTTTGGGCGATTAACATGCGGCGCGTTTGTGCAGTCTCTCAAAGCTCTCGTTCTGGAAAGGATGGGAAAACAGGATGAAGCTTTGTCTGTTTGCTCGAGCGCGAAAGAGCTGCTACATTCCAATGACTCCGCGCTGATGGATGATCTCACTCTCAGTACTTTGCAAAATGTCTTCCAGCGGCTTGGTCACTGTCAGTATTTCAAACTTTCTACATGCTCATGCCGTTAGAACTATACAATGCTTCCCGCGGTGCCTTACTTCTTTGTTGTTCTATTAGCGGACCTGGCTACTAGCTGTTATGAACATGCTGCTGCAAAATTTCCAAATAATTTGGACCTTATGATGGGGCTTTTCAACTGCTACGTTCGCGAAAGCTCATTTGTGAAGCAACAACAGGTTTTTCTTTTCATTATTCTGAAATTTGCATTCTCGGATCCCGCTATCTGCTTCTACATGCACTTACTGGCCAATCTTTACTTCTTCTATCCTGCCTTTTTACAGACAGCTATCAAAATGTACAAAATAGCCAGTGAAGAACGATTTTTGCTCTGGGCTGTTTGTAGCATCCAACTGCAGGTTTTGAATTTTCTCCTCCTCCTCTGTAGATATTTACATATATCGGTGAACATTAGTTGACTGTCCTGCAAAGATCACTTATCTAACGGGCGATATTATTTGCTTCTATTTCAAACCCCGAGTAAGATAAAGAAACAGGCTTGAGAAGGGCTACAGAAGCAAACGGTGGGCTCCAAATTTTGAAATTCCAATAGCTTGAACGAACTTTTGAAGACAAGGTCTGCTAGGCATGATTTGGTTGGAGGCATGGTGAATCAATAAAGTTCTCTTGCTTCTGAACAGGACTGATCTTGTGATTTACTTTGAGTGTTTATAAATTTAAGGTGTTTGGAATAGGACTCTTAGTCCACTATTGGCCATTACTTTTTGTAGATGACTTGGACATTGGATGTTTTAAATCATTGAAAACTAAGTATTTACATTCTTCTCCTTCATTGTCCTTGGGACGGGAATGATATTGCTTCTTATGCATCTACCAATCTAACTTGGTTAGGGTTTACTGAGCAAGAATTATGGGCTTGGTAGGGCATCATTCATCTGCATAAGTTGACTTTTGAGGTTGTCACTCATAACCAATGGTGCTTTGGCTCATGTATAATTTCTCTGTCAATGTTGGGAAGAGCTCGACAACATATATATGTACATGCAGTAGTTAGGTTTCCATTGCCGAAAACTTACAACAAGTGGCCGTACCACTGTTTTGGGAACTTCGTGCGTAAAAAGAACTCTATAACACTGAAATAGATGCAAACTCGTCTCCTTATCTGGATTTGACTATGAAAGCCAATACGGAAAAAGAGTTCTAAGATGTACTTGCTTTTTAAGGATCTCTGAAGATTCCCTTTCTTGAAACCAGCATCTTTAGATGGCTGTAAACGTGGGTTTAGGATAATTCTTATCTTTCTGAATGTATACCGAGGACCTCTTCATACAGGTTCTTTGCGGCAATGGCGGAGAGAAGCTGTTGCTGTTAGCAGAGGGCTTGCTTAAGAAGCATGTTGCTACCCATAGCTTGCATGAACCTGAAGGTATTTCTTATGGGTTTGGGAAATTATCCGCTATACCTTGAATATATATTTGCTTCCCTAATACTAACTTTAATCTCATGGCAGCTCTTTTGGTCTACATCTCTTTGTTGGAACAGCAAGATAAGTATGGTCATGCTCTTGAAATTCTATCAGGAAATTTGGGATCACTTCTGATGGTTGAAGTTGATAAGCTACGTATACAGGTACTCTAGACAGCTCTCTGACCTCCTGAACTTCCCTCATGTAGACCTATATATAGTACAAGGATATAATATTGATGAAATGTACTAAATGACTCTTAAAAGAGTAAAAGGAGAAAAGCCTTGCATCATTGACTTTAGAGGTAGAAGTGGCTCCAGGATTATGAGAATGATAAGAAATTGAAACCCCACCGCCCCTCCACTTTATTGTTTCCAAAAATGTTCTTCTATGCAACTGTTCTCTGAAATTAGTTCTATTCAACTTTTCTCAATTCATCATGTAAACTTTGGAATTTTTTTAAGAGGCTCGACTATGGTTTATTTACATGTAAAGCTGCTTTTTGCTGGGTTTATTTCTTTTCTTTTTTTCCCCAGAATCTTTCTTTTGATCACTTTCCTTTTTGAGAGCTGGGGCACAGAGAGAATAGAGGGGAAAGTGGAAAGATTTAAATCTCTTGAAATCATATCTATGTGAATTGATGCTTTGAAGGAGGTCTTTCACCGTGTTTGTAGAACTTGCTAACATCAATTGAGCTTGCCACCCATGTGTTATTCATTTGCCTTCTTATCATCTTGCACTGTCTTTAAGTTGACAGGGGAGACTTCTTGCTCGGACAGGTGACTATAAAGCTGCGGCCGACGTGTATGAGAAGATCTTAGAGTCATGGTATGACGTGAAGCAATATCAATTTCAAAACAAGTTAAATTGTCACATCCCACCCAATAAATTCAGCTTTGTGGTTTTCTATCTACAAGCGAGAAGGGAAAGCCTCTGTGGCTGTGTACATGCATATATTGAGAGTGGTTTTATGTGCTTGTAGTGATAAAATCATTGCTTGCAGACTTTAATGTATTCTTTGAGTCTGTAAGATTTTTTCTTCCATTTTCTTGAAGGTTGTTCTTTTTGTTTGGCCCAGTTTGACCTAGCAACAATGTGTTATTCTTTTTCATCCTCAAGTTCTGCAAATGACTGAAATGACGGTTTCTGAACTTTAAGTTGCGGTTTGTCATATCATAGTTGCTATAATGTGTAAATCTGAATGGATCTTTACTAATTTAGGTGCAGTTAAATACTTCTTTTACTCTGCTTCTTCTATCGTCTGGCTTTTCACCTAGATTTTCTTAACTAAATTTTGGAAGCCCATAATACCATCTATTTCTTTTGCTCATATCAGAAAAGCTTGCCTACATGACAATGTAGATAGTTGTTAATGGCTTTAACTGAAGGCTGGTCCGCTAGCATTTTTAACTGAAGTTCTTGTTTCGTTTATTTGAAAATCATTGTGAAAGTAATTGTCTCGTGTTTAAGGGGAAATCATTCTCATTAGCAAGCTATCCTCCTTACATATACTTATAGCCATTAATCTTGTTTGTATATTCTGGCAGCCCTGATGACTGGGAATGTCTACAACATTATCTAGACTGTTTGCTGGAGGATGGCCCAACCTGGGGCAATGAGCCCATTGAAAATAGGATTGATGCTATTAAATTTGCAGACTGCAGATTATCTCCCTTGACAGATGAAGTGGTACTTGCTCACTCCACTTAATAATGATTTATTACTGTTATTATTCTTATTTTTGTTGGTGTTGTTACATTGCGAACTTCAACTAGTGTTCATGCATCAAATGATGCAACTTGGATTCGCAGTTTGATTCTCGTATTGCAAGAGCATCAACTTTTGTGCATAAGTTGCAAGAGAACCTTGGAAATGATATTGTAAGATGTCCATACCTTGCCAATCTGGAGATTGAACAAAGAAAGCACTTATATGGCAAAGGAGATGAGCAAAAGTTAATGGAGGATCTGATACAATATTTTTTTAGGTATATCGCTACCTTGTATCGTTTTCGAATGGCTTTGTTTGTGTGATGATTTTAGACAGTATGAGTGCTGCGAAGTTCAATATAATCATGAATTCTTTGTTTAATATCATGAGTCAGAAGATTCAAAGAAATGTGTCTTGGATTCTACACATTTTTGTTTGTAGATTTATTGCTTATGGTGTGGCTATTTCTTGTCTGCCATTTTGTTTGTCTCTGTAACAGGTTTGGCCACTTAGCATGCTTCACTTCTGATGTCGAGGTGTTTGTTCAAGTCTTATCATCAGATAAAAAAATGGAGCTGTTTAAGAAATTGATGGAAAGCTCTTCAACAATTTCTCAAGTGCCAGCGAAAGCATTGGGGCTGTCGATTACCATATTTAAGTTTCAACAGTTAGTAGGAAACATGTACGGGCTCACTGTGAGTGGTGCGTCCAACATAATCTAATTTTATATGTTTGTGATTAGTCATTATTTTTTTTTCCAGCATTCCCTTTGTCTGGTCTATATGGCAGATGTTATTGAACTTTTATACAGTGATACCATGGAGCATATTCGTTTTTTCTTGTGTATATAGGGATGGGATTAAAGTTTGAACTTGTTACATATCACAGAGCATACTGCTGAGTTCTTCACTTTCTCTGTTGATCAATGAGTGCCTTGATACAGGAGATTTTATTTTGCACACGAGTTATTTCATTCAAACAATTAGTAGTTAACTGGTTCAATGCTAACTTTGCCTGATCTTTCCAGGACTTGAGGATCTTGCAGTAAAGATGGTAGAGATGTTCTGTCAGAATCTTCCTCTTTCAAAGGACTTGGATCCACAAGAGAGCATGCATGGCGAAGAGCTTTTATCAATGGCGTGTAATGTGTTAATTCAGGTATTTTATGTTGACAAATTAACCCATTTTTGAGGTCCGCATGTTCGGTTGACATGTTCGATCAACTAAGATATGAAAGATTTCATTTCATTGCTGCTTATAAAATTCTTTCTGCTTTCTTGAACTAAAGAATGCGGGGAGCACCTTCCTCAATTGCATAAGATTTTTACTCATACTTAGAAGACGCAAAATCTGGGGAAATTAGAATCTTTGTCTTGTGGTGGGCCTTAGCTGTTAAGTTTATTGTGCTCGTTTGCTTTATCTTTTATCTTTGTCCAAAAATCTGCTTAAAAGAGTAGGATACGATAATGAAAATTATTGGAATTAACATTCAAGATTATTTTATTTGATTGGAACTTTGTAGGATGACCTCCTCCCTTGAGGAACTACTTGTGACACCTAGTTGCTCTAATAATAAATTGGATACAGGTGGGACTGGGACAAAGATAATTGTGTTTTCAACTATTGAGATGCCGGATAGTGGGTTCTCTGATTATTTGACTTTATAAATCTAATAAGTGAATTAGAGAGAGTTATTAAAACTGCAAGCATCACATAAAGTTGAACAACCACAAGTGTTTAGTATTAGCCAGCGGCTAATTCTAATTGGTTCTTTGGATGAGCTGGCATGTTTAATATCTTGTATCTTTCGTCTGCTAGGTAGCTGTGTGTTTTAAGTTATCTTCATGGCTAGATGACTGTTCAATGATGAAGATTGTAAGTTAGTCTCTAGTCTCCTGCAATGAATGGAAAATGGGTGGTACTATTTTTGGTCGGCATTCTCTATCTATTGGTTAAGGGGATCAATGAGATATCTAAATCTTTTCATGAAAAACTTCCTTTGTAATTTCTGTCGCGCTGCACATTGTTGCTTGATCGGGTGCAGATATCTATTTGTTGACTGTATATTATAAGTTGCTTGACAAATGCCATTGTATGTAATATATAAACGGATTTGATGGTCATATACCACTGACTTGCGGTTTTATTCATGTAAGACGGTGGTAACATCTGCAATGTTGCCTTTTGATATAGTTATTCTGGCGTACACAATATTTTGGCTTCATCCTGGAGGCAATTATGGTTTTAGAGTTTGGATTAACCATCCGAAGGTAAAGTTTATATGCTTTTTCTACTTTCTTGCCATGCCGTGTCTTCAAATTGGTTGCAAAGTATTCACCTTTTTTTTTTTTGCATTTAAATTTTATATAAATTTGCATTTTCCTTTTATGTATAAAAAACGGTTTCATACCTTTAGTTGTGAATGAGAAGTATAGGTGAGGTATACCTCGATTCATATGGGAGATTTTAGTTGTATATTCATGTCTAAAATTCTTATTGGTTGTATGTATTGTAGTTTCAGTTATCGATTGATTTTTTTTGTGAGAAGAGAGTGAAGTGGCAGGATGTATTGGCAACAGCCACTATGTGTTGGCTTTTCATGGAGCCTCTGGCTACATGGTTATGCATTTGTTACTGATATATTGGTGGTTCTTCAATTTCCAAATGTGAATATAAAAAATACATGCTTAATTGCCTTTTAAAAGTGTAGACAGAAATTGGTTGATTTAGTGAGGAGCAGTATTAAAATGGCCTTGATTCAAGGAAATGTGAGAGGGAAAATGCTTTTGGAAATAGGTTTTTATATGTGTGGAGATAATTAGCAAAAACTGCTAGTGGAAACTTTTATAATAGCCTTATGAGTCTAATCATGTTAAATTTACCGTTTTGTACTAACAATCCAACTTCATGGTACTCCCAAGAGAAAACCAATTTTATGTTGACAAATTATCCCTTGTTAATTCAGATACTTTGTGTTGACAAAGTATCCCTATTGTGAACTCTCATTTGTCATTCATCTCTCATCCAAAAGTAATACTTGTTTGAGCTGTGGAGCAGTGATGTCCTCAGTTAACTTTGGATTGGCCACCTGCCTGCTCCGTTGGTGTTGCCTTACGTCTATTCTTAGTGTGGGATATCTTGTTCTTAGTGAAGAGGTTTGAGTCAAGCTGGCGCTCAACTAGCTTGTATAATCCTTTTGACTAGACATTTTTTGGGTGGGAGGCTGTTTGTACCTAGTGCCTAGAAAATATGGAGGTCTTCCTTGGATCTACAGATATAGTATACTTGCGATTGCAGCAGTATGCTGTAGGGGGTGGAGCATTTTTCTGCTGCGATTTGTTTACGCTCAGTTTGTCCAACTGTTATGTCTACAAGTTTCAGGTGATTGGAAATTTTTTTTAGGATCTGTCTCCATGTGATTTTATAGAGCAGCATCTGAGAAATCTCTCATAAACTCATCATGACCTGCCTCTGAAGCGTAGTTTCAAATTAAGTTCTAGCAGTTGAAGAGATGGAAATGCTCTAAGTTTCTCAAAAGTACATCTCCTGTTGAAGCACATAGGCTCAAAAGCATGTTGCTTCTTCTTGCTTTTGATCTGTTATTGAAGCTATGTGCTTGTACTTGATGTTCTTGTTATGTGTAAGAAAGCAAATGTACATCCATGGCACAGATTTACTATAAATAAGTCATTTATTTTTTGGGTAAGCCGAAGAATGAAATTTCCACCAGTTGTCTTCATAGGAAATGTATGATGATTGAAGTCTGGATACTCGTACATGGAGTAACTTGAATTTGTTATGCTTGCAGGCATGTCTGGCAGTACAAGATCTTATTATTGCATTTGTATTCTCACTTGGGTGCCATTTCATTAGCATATGAGCGGTAAGGTCTTGACAAGTTAACGACTCATTTCTTAATCAAGGCAGCTTCTGTTTATATTGCATTTGAATGACACGCACAATATTCCTTCCATGGTCAATTCTGAAAATGATCTTGCTTTATACATAGGTACAAGTCTTTGGAGGTTAAGAACATCTTGCTGGAAACTGTTTCGCATAACATTCTTCCACAGATGTTGGGTTCTCCTCTTTGGGTAGATCTTAATACTCTGTTGAGGGACTATCTCAAGTTTATGGATGATCATTTCAAAGAATCGGCAGATTTAACATTTCTTGCGTATCGCCACAGAAATTACTCAAAAGTATGTTTTAACTTTTGCAATATCTTACTCAATAAGGAGTTCCAATTCCTCTGCAACAACGAATTACTTTGAATGAGTAGTTTGTATGGATGAGAATGTGTTTCTTCTTCCTTGATCGTACGTGTATTTCTTCGTGTGATTGTGTGGAGCCCTCTCTCTCTCTGGCACAGGGGCACGCATTAGGACACATTAATTGGTATATCCTTTAAGGTGTGCTTCTGCATCTGTGGGTCTTGCGAGCACTCTTTGCATGAATGCTGGTTCTTTATTGTCAAATAATCAAAATGACGAGAAACTTGTTTCTGATTTTTTGTTTGACTTTAGCACAGCCCGGATAAGTAGAATTGTCTTTAACGAAGTTGCTGATATTGGTCCTGAATAGAAATGTGAAGTTTTCTACCAAAAGTGGGAGTGCTGAGGAGGAGCTTGGTGGTTCCATTGGCAGGAACATATTTTATAAAATGGTTTGGCAGATGTTCATGGACCTGTTGGTTCTTATACAAAGTTAAGAAATTTTTCATATTTGTCTCCATCAAATAGGGTCTTTAGTGTTCCTAGCTGAGAATGGTCTGTGGTGGTTAGGATCAACTGAATGAAGCTTTCACTCACTCATGGTACTCATTTTTTTTCTTCAAGTACTCTCTCATTCACTCACCAGTGTCAGTTCCGGAAGGCACCGCAAGTGAGCATAGAGCTTGCAGATGATATTTGTGACTAAGTTCTGTTAGTTAACAAATTTTAAGCTGAATTAAGAATAGAATTTCAATTGATAAAGGTTAAGAAGTTTGCAATGTAAAAGATCCCTGGCAACATATGATCTGTCACTGCTTACAGCATGTTATTTTTAACTGATACTTTCCGCTGTAATTTCTGTGCAACTTATTTTCAAGGTCAAATATGTTATGTACGATATCGTAGTTTCTGATGACATACACACATGTAAACATCCGAATACCTTGCTATGCCTTTTCAATTCTGAGACTAGGCATTGTCGCCTGTCAATGGAGAATTCCTTGATTTACATTGGATGGACATTGTATTTCAGGCAATTGAATTTGTCCAGTTCAAGGAAAGGCTGCAAAACTCCAATCAGTACTTACTTGCCAGGATTGAATCAGCAATTTTGGAGTTAAAGCAAAATGCTGGTAACATTGATGAAGAGGAGGTATAGCTCTAGTGCAAAATGCCGGGTTGTTATAATTTGTGAATGCTCTGATTCTGTGTATTTTTGGAACCTGAAATGGGGGATGCATTTTGTGCAGCTCTCTAGTGAGATTGGATCTAATACTTTGACCTCTAATGAAATTTGACAATTTTTTCTCTCTTATTCAGTGTATTCTCGTGAATTTAAAATATGGAATGCATTTTGCTGAGCTCTCAAATGAGATTGGATCAAAGTCTTTGACCTTTAATGAGGATTTAGAGTCTCGGCCTTGGTGGACGCCAACACCTGAGGAAAATTATCTTTTAGGTCAGTCGATATTCATATTGTTCTCATCAAATTTGCTATTTATTCTGTAGAAGATACTTTCACGTGCTTCTTGACTGTGCATATGTTTCCCTTTTAATTTACAAAGATATCCTCTTTCCTTTTGAATAAGATAAGTTGAATTCAAGATGTCAACTTTTTATCAGGTCCAGTTGGAGAGATTTCCCATTTTCCCAAAGACAACTTGGTATGAATATTTTCTAAACCTTTTCTTATGCAAGTTCCTTTTATGAATACTCACTTCTCTTAATTAAAGGTGGGTAACATACTGCTTTTTGTGGCTAAATAGTTTATCTCTTCAGTGAGTGAATCCTTGTTGAGTGTTTTTTGACATACTCGCTGTTCCTCAATAGTTTTTTGACGGGGAAGGCATTGTGCTTATTTATGAAAGTTTCCATTCAGCATCTCTTCAATCTACCGACTGTTACATGAGTTTCCACAGTATTTTCTCATGCAATTGCATCTGAGAACATGCCCAAACTCAGACTTTCCTCGAGCTTTGGTCGATCACTTTGGGAAGTGTCATAGTTAATGGAAGAGTTGGCAGATTAGCCCTAGATGCAGATCTTTTCCAAATCACTGCAGTGTTTCTTTTAGTTGAGAAAGTTGGTTTCTTTGGAATTTGGATGAGGATTGTGTGGATGTGTAGTGACGAACTTGAGTTACAACATAGAAAGCGATTGACAGTTGTTAGAAATTGAATCCAAAATGAAACATTAAATGGGGCATGAACAATTGAAAGTTGGCTCTAATACCATGTCAGAATATCCTATTGAGAAGTTTAAGCCATTAGGCGGAGGGTAGCTACATGTATACAAAGCCAAGACAAACCCCATAGGAAAAAAGATGGTCTGTAGGCAGGGATGTGGAAAAAAAAGTCAAAATGTTAGAGCTGATGTAACATGAGACTGCAGCTTTTTGCTGATGTGAAGTTAGCACTAATTTTTAAGGACTTTGACTTGTTTGGTTCATTAATAAGTAGCAGTAACGAAATAAAAAAATAACTTATTTTTTATATGAGAGGATGGAAAACTTTACGGGCATCAGCCTCAGGAAAAGTGGCATAAACTAGTCTCAAACATAAGCAACCATGGATTTCCGTAGCATCATTTAGCTTTATACGCCAACTAGAGCATTTACTTCAGATAGACTTGGTCATGATGTTCTGGTCAAGCAATCTATGGTTATTCTAGAACTATTAGAATAGATCATGGGCTTGGCAGCTTTCTTTGCCCAGCCACTCAAAGGTCATACGGGCAGGCTTGGAGGGGGTGTGCATTGAAAAAGCCTGCACGGCCCTAGTTGGCACAAGCAATCTTTAGAGGTTTGTATCACCAATTTGTGCAGGTTACCAATTAATGGACACATTGTGTGACCCAATTAAGTGAGATCCTTTTGGTTGGAATTTGTGTGTTAGGAGCGCTGACTAAACCAACAACCATAAGTTCATGTTTTAGAACATTGACAACATTAAGTGCAATAGATTCACTTACCAAGAGAAAATTGAATATGGAAGCAGCATTTTTTACATCTCCAAAGTAATTATGTGTCGAGAGTGCTCCGGGTTGATCACCTGCACTAGTCTAATAGTAAATGGTCGTAGTAGTTCACATATTATAGAATTTAGGGGACAAAATAATAAATGAGATATATGATTGGTCATATAACCGTGGTTACATTATGCTTTTTTTAGCGCAAGAGATCTGGATGCAGAGCCTTTCTAAATCAGCACCACATTTCTTATAGTTGATAAAGCTGTCTTTTTTGGAAGAGGACTGATGGATTATAATGAAGAGCTTTTGCTACACTGTTGGAAAATCAACGATGGGCAAAAGGCTGGTATGTGCAGAGATGTAGATCTTATGTAACATGAGACTGCACCTTTTGCAGACTTGAAGCATTTTTTAGAAGTATTTTTTACGATTCTGACTTGTTTAGTTTCTTGATGAGTGGTAAACACCAAATAGAAATTCAATTGTATCTTCGTACATGTGGGCTTAAAAATTCTGTAGGCATCAGCTCCAGGAAAGTCTAAGCATTCAATCTTCCACATGGATCTCCCATCACATCCATTAGTTTTATGTGATCAGTGAAATCCTCTATCAAAAGGTATGTGGTCAACGAAAAACATGAGAGTTAAACCAGTGACAGTAATGGAGCAAATTCCTAAAGGTATGTGGTCACATGAGAGATGTGACTGCAATGGAGCAATTGGTGGTTTTCTGATATACCTAAATTTTTGCACAATATTATGACTTAGAAGCCTAATAGACCAAATTGGCACACAACAATGTCAAACCCTTTAGGTTGGGATTATATGGGCTAGTTAAACCAGTGACAGTAAGTTCATATTTTCATGATGTTAGAAAGTCCGGCCCAAAAGCTTAAGCTAATAGGTGGAGGTAGATCACATAAATATAAAAAGCATTTAGGACCCGTTGTCAAGCGATATGGGACAATACTTCAACATATGATATTAAAAATGAGTTAAAGCGCAGATTCAAATATCACAATTTTTGCTTCCCCCAAGTTAAACAATTCATAAGAGGTGCTTTGTACACACTTTTGGAAGGAAATCTGAAAAATTTATAATTACATTCAAGACAAGCATGATTTTCATAATTGGTTGTGCTGGTAGTATTTTCCCTTTTTTTGGAATGATAAAAAGCTTAATATATAGGGTATCACTATCAAGTTCTTGCCATTTTTGGCAAAGGACTAATTTTATCTGCTTTTCTGTCTTATAATGCTATAGAGCATCGTTATAATCCTATTTTCCTCTAAATCTTCTGGTATGCCAGCTCTTTTGTCTGGAGTGTGAAACTAGATTTTTGGTATATAGTTCTTGCTCAACTCTCTTTTACTCTTTTGACGAACTAGTTCTTGCTCAACTCTCTTTTTACTCTTTTGACAAACTGTATTTTTGGGGAAAAGTGGTTGGCATCATGAAGCACTGTTGCTTCCACGTACTAAAATTTCATGGTCCTGTTATAATGTACTTCCCTTCTTCCCCTACAGGTCACTATAATTTCATTGACATAAGTACATAACTCTAGAATCTGAAAAAGCTCCTCCATTGATGACATTCAAGTTAACTCATATAAATTCTGGTTGCTCTCTTTGTTGTCCCCCTAGATGTGTTCTTTTCATTTGTCCTTGTCTTCTAGGAATAATTCTTATTGGCTGAACTGTCTTCTATGAAGGATCATTTTGCATGATCAATGCGTTCATTTTCATCCTCTCAAGTACTTCGGACTAAAATTTGGTTTTCTGCCACTGAACTAGATGAAGAAAAGGGAAGCCAACATGCGGACATTGATTGAGAAGAAAGCCCTTCTTCCACGAATGATATATCTCTCTATCCAGAGTGCCTCAGTATCCTTCAAGGATGGCATTGAAGTGAACGGGTCTGTATCAAATTCTAATGTCTCATCAGAGATGAAGCTCCTGCTTGAACACTATGCAAAGATTTTGGGTTATCATTTATCTGATGCGTTGGGAGTGCTTGAGGAAGTGTGTAGAGGTTTAATATCGACTGAGGTATGATTATATTCTTTCTTCAGAATTTCACTTATGCTGCTTGTGAGAAGGGGTACCTCATACTGGCATACAAATAATTCTTAGTGAAAACTGACAGCCACTCCTCATGCTTAAAAGAACATGCACTCTTAGATTTTGCAAGTACTCCTAAATATGTAATCCAAGTCTTAAACTTGGAAGGTCGAGGACATAGCGTTTTGCTTCCTTTATTGAAAAAATAAAAAGGAGAAGTCGTGAATCTCACCCAACCCTTATTGGTTTCATCATCTTCTTATTCTACCCCTAACTTGGGCAGGTATTTGGTGTGGACACAATCGACTGGGTTAATTTTGCTGTTTTCTCTAATGCTTGGAAGTTGAATTCTAATGAATTTGACTCGCAAGAGAGAGAGGCTCATAAGTTTGGTAGTTGGCATGATGTTGACACCCTACTCAAGAAGTGTACATTAGAGCGGCTTAAGTTCCTGAGTACCCCGATATCTCTTCACTGTACTAATTTTCATATGTTAGTTCGGCTGATTACAGAGCCATTGTCTTGGCATGCTCTTCTAATCCAGTCTTGTGTCCGAATTTCTGTTCCTTCTGGAAAGAAGAAAAAGAAAGGCGGATCCGTGGATCCATCAGTCTTGACCCTATCCAGTGTAGTTCACGCTTCAATCCGATCTCTATGTGGTACGTTTGAAGATATTATGAAATGGTTGAGAAATCAGATTAGGATGTTAGAGTGTAAGGAGGAGACTCTGGAAGGCATTTCACTGTCCATGAGGAATGAAGTACAAAAGGGGAGGCCTGGGCAAGTTTCCCAGATTTTAGAGACTCTGCGCTCTTCAGGCAGTAAAGAACTTGGTGATAGAATCTCTGGAGCATTGAAATCTTGGGATTCTAATCATCTTGTTAGGAAAATAGTAAGTGGTCAACGTGCAGTTCTTTCTGAAGCTCTTTCAATTTGTGAATCAAAATGTAGAACGTTGAACACACTAAAACAGCAGATTTCGCAAATCTGAACAGTTTCTGTACTGCCAATTGTGAGACTTGAAATGTGTTCAGCGGATTCCATTCACTTCCATGTGGATGAGAGATTTTCCATCTCAGCAGAGACTAGCTGACAAGGGCTGCAAGGGACATTTTCTCTGATTATGCTTTCGGGTCTCCCATGATGTCAAGATTTCACTGCAGTCACTGATGACATAGCCTTCTGAGCAGTCTCGGGGTGGTTTGAGAGTTTGCTGGATTATGTACCCTGGATGAACTTGAAATTGCTCTGATGCCTTTTTGTTTTTCAAAAGATTTTCACAAGCAAGATCATCTTTCAATTCTTTAATATTATTCGGGCGACATTACATCCTTTTCCGTTGCTAAGTAGTGTAAATATTCTATCTGGAATAAGATGCACATCATTTCATCAATTTAATCGAACTGCGCAGTTTTTTATTTTGAAATGTGCTTTAGATGGAGATCATCAAGATATACCTCTTTGGATGCACAAGTCTTATTATTTTGTAATAATGTAATGCCAAGTCATAGGCAAGAGGACACTCTGGGGAAACGACTACGTTTGATCTGTGCCCCCTCAGAAATTCTACGAACAGCCTGTGCGGCAGAACCAAAGATATTGGCTGGTTATTTAAACAAGTCTGAGAATTTCATATATGTTTCGAGCCTCCCTGATTTTGTTTTGTTGTCCATTGGGCCTTCCAGATGTTCAATTTCATCGGGCAACCTATATTGGGAGTGATGTGACTCTGGTCTACGTAAGTCCTCGTACAGCCACTGGAAATGTAGATCTTCAACTGGTGTTTGTTTTCTGGAGCTCAATTATTTATTGATCCAGCTGAAGCAACTGGTGACGTTACCTGCTCAAAATACAGGAAGAACTGGAAGGCAATGAAGTTGCTATCATGCTACCTAATTCAACACTGCTGACATACGTCTTCTAACCATTTTTTTAGAAACAGAAATGCCTATGTTTCAGTTAGTCAAGTAGTTACGGGGAAACATGGGAGTAGACCTACACAACCTGTCTCCTTTGCTTGTTCTGTTGACCTTTAATAAAAATAAATAAAAAAAAATAGAGAAACTGCGGTCGGCATAAATCATCGGCTTGATTGGTGTCTGAAAACAAGATGCGCACCAAAAGCGAAAGGGAGACATTTTTGGCTACATGCAAACAGGATCACACCACGTCGTACCGTTTGATGTTTATATAATTTGCAGAAAGTTAAGGTGGCAGGCTACTCCATTCACCGTACAAGAACCGTAATGATTCTTTTGTATTAATGTGCCTTTCTATGATAAGCATGGAGTGTCAATCCTCAAGGTAAAACAACCAAAGAGCTATTAGATTTTTGGGGCTGCGTAAGTTGGCCGCTGTGCTTTTTGTTTATTTCTAGTGAGGGCGTTCATTCAAACGGACAGATAATTCATGAGGAACAACACTAGGTTTATATCCTTGACTGATTTACATTTAGTGATGTGATGAACTCTTCTCGAGTGTATCTATTTAAGGAACACATGATTTCTTTTGACACCTTCACTATCGCCACAGAACTTGGTGGTCATGGCTTGCGCTCTCTCAAAAGCATAAAATACGTTTTGCTCTTTGCTTTGTTGACCGAACCCAACCAAGAGCTGAACCTGCACCTGCTGTCTTACAGTAAAATCACTCCAGCTCAAAGCGCCAGAAAGAAGAACAATTTAAATTATGATGGAACTCTTGGAGAAGCTCTCAGATAGGGTCCACGTGCGGTTAAATCGTTGAGCAAACATCTGATGTCAAATGTCGGACTAGTTCCTTAGCTATCAACAATTGAATATGAGCGCGTAGAGAAACCCACGTCTTTCCCGTTGACAGTAACTGCATGGTGTTTAATCTTAGCATCTTAATGGACTAATCGTGATTCTTGGGATTCGAGCCTATTTTCTCTTGTTTGGCCCTTAACAAATGACTTGGCGGGACATCTTATTGTTTGTCCTCCCACTCGCAGGCAATGGTAGGGCGGTTTTACTGACTTTAAGTTAAGAAGAGAGCATAATCAAATCTTGCACCTGCCCCAGCCACAAAGTCTAATCTGAGAAAACGAAGTTCGTTGAACCCAAGTACAGAATCTCTTTCTTTAGAGAGGCAATTGATCGGGCTAGTGGGTGTAACAAATCCTCTTTACGGTTGGACTAAACGTCCTTCGATCTAAGCTTCGCTGCTGACTCAAAAACCTACTTTTACTAACGTTTTTGTTTATGTTTGTTAAGGATTTGTAATTTGTGGTAAAGAATAACACCAGTAGTCTTTCCTTTCCCTCCCATAATGATGTATAAATAGGAGGTCCTCTTGATCAGTTCAATGCATACCCACTTCCAGTTCAAGCCTTTTCTGATAGAGCCATGGACTCTCTCAAGCTTGCTAACTTCTCGATGTGTTCTTGCCTTCTGTTTGTGACACTACTAGTGTCATCGGTTTCTTTCTCAGCCGCCGAAGTTCACTACCATGAGTTTGTGGTACTTCTATTTGATCTCCACATGTTACTTTTGCCCCCCTTTGTTTGCATTTTTTTGCTCATTCAAGATGACGGGCTTTGCGCAAACCTCTGTCCGTCAATTTGTTTGATTTATTGCATTGGTACAGATCCAAGCTAGGCCAGTGAAGAGGTTATGCAGAACCCACAGCACTATCACAGTTAATGGCCAATTCCCAGGGCCAACACTGGCAGTGAGAGATGGAGATTCTCTTGTCATCACAGCCATAAATCGGGCCAGATACAACGTCACTCTGCATTGGTAATCTATAGCAAAAAAGCTACATTAAAACTCTTTCATGTAACACACTTTTTGTATACATTGGATCTTTCGACGGACAGAACTTACACTGCTCAAATAACTTTTCTCATGACTCGTCTGACCATTAGGCACGGAGTGCGTCAAATACGAAACCCATGGGCAGACGGACCTGAATATGTGACACAATGCCCTATCCAACCTGGAGGAACATACACATATCGATTCACCATCCAAAACCAGGAAGGAACATTGTGGTGGCATGCTCACAGCAAATGGCTTAGGGCCACCGTTTATGGAGCTCTCATAATCTATCCCAAATTGGGTTTGCATTATCCATTCCCAATGCCCAAGCGAGAATTCCCTATACTTCTCGGTAGATTTCAATAGTTCCATGGCAATTTGTTTAAATTCTAGTTTAGCTTGAGCAACAAAATGAGTGATTTTTTTGCATCCTTGAACAGGTGAATGGTGGGATCGAAATCCAATGGATGTGCTCAAACAAGCATTATTCACAGGCGCTGCTCCTAATGTATCTGACGCGTATACAATCAACGGTCAACCTGGAGATCTGTACAGATGCTCTAGCAAAGGTAGTCAATTCGAACTACTTCACCCCTCTATTTAAGACTCATTGGACGGTGAAGAAGGAAATGTGACCATGCATCTAAAATGCAGGAACCGCCGTATTTCCAGTGATACCAGGCGAAACGATTCTCTTGAGGATCATCAATGCTGCACTCAATCAAGAACTCTTCTTCTCCATCGCAAACCATCAAATGATGGTCGTGGGCATCGACGCCGCCTACACCAGGCCTTTCGTGACCAATGTCATCATGATAGGACCTGGGCAAACCACCAACGTGCTCATTACGGCTAACCAAGCCCCGGGTCGTTATTACATGGCAGCACAAGCCTACCAGACTGCTCAAAATGCAGCCTTTGATAACACCACCACCACAGCAATTCTCCAATACATATCGACATCTGGTAGTAGTGGGAAGGGAAAATCCTCTAGGCCAATTCTCCCAAGACTACCTGCCTTTAACGATACAGCCACTGCAACTGCATTTACTTCGAGCTTGAGGAGTCCTGGGAAGATCCAAGTCCCGACTCAAATTGATGAAAACCTATTTTTCGCTGTAGGATTAGGACTTATCAATTGCTCCAATCCTAATAGCCCTCGATGTCAAGGTCCCAATGGGACTCGGTTCGCTGCCAGCGTGAACAACGTTTCTTTTGTTCTTCCTAGAACAAATTCCTTGATGCAAGCCTACTATCAAGGTGTTCCCGGAGTCTTCACAACAGATTTTCCACCCGTCCCTCCAATTCCATTTAATTACACCGGCAACGTGAGTCGGGGTCTATGGCAACCTGTAAAAGCAACTAAGCTTTACAAGCTAAAATATGGTTCCAGGGTACAACTTGTATTTCAAGATACAAGCATTGTTACAACAGAAGATCATCCAATGCATCTTCATGGATATTCCTTCGCCGTGGTAGGGGCGGGATTTGGGAACTTCGATCCGAGAAATGACCCGGCCAAGTTCAATCTTATCGACCCCCCAGTGAGGAATACGATTGGAACAACTCCAGGTGGTTGGGTAGCAATCAGATTCGTGGCCGATAATCCAGGTAAAATAAATGAAACAACCAGTGTACATGAATTGAAAAGAAAAATAAAGAAAAGGCAAAGTGCAAAAAGACAACGCAACCTCATATTTTGACCATTTCTCTTTCCTGTGTTGTTCATTACAGGAGTGTGGCTGCTGCATTGTCACATTGACTCACATCTGGTCTGGGGTCTGGCCATGTCTTTCCT
Organism: Syzygium aromaticum; assembly: GCA_024500025.1. Classification (NCBI taxonomy): domain Eukaryota; kingdom Viridiplantae; phylum Streptophyta; class Magnoliopsida; order Myrtales; family Myrtaceae; genus Syzygium; species Syzygium aromaticum. The sequence goes on along the minus strand of CM044886.1, from coordinate 36,645,291 downwards.
GGTGGAAAACGGTGTTGGGGAGTTGCAATCTGTAATACCACCCCCACCAGATCTACCCCGCTGTTAAACCAATTGCCGGTTACACGGCAAAAGTTTCAGGATTGGTGGATATCTCGAATCCAGTCATTATGTTCTACGATTGATTGTTCTCCCAGATCTGTCGTCATTGTTTTTGCTATGATTTGATGTTAATTGGATGAGTTAGAAATTTGTGATGTTCCATCGAACAGCCGCTTTGGCATAGTTCCAATGGTAGTGGATTCCATATGGAAAATGAAAGTGTGAAACCAATATCGGAAATTATATTCCAAGATTGTCATTTTCTACAGTATACGGTTGAGTGCTGACTTACTGGCAGGCATCGGATACATACACAGATAGACAAAGCACTAAAAAATTTTCGGCCTGTGCCGCCTGTCGAGTGGCAAGTACTACCAGTAGAAAGCTTTCGCCGACAGCTATATGAAGCAAATTATGTTATCCAGAGAGAATTTACCCCCTGAATCTACATACTAAAAATCATCCTCTAACATTGACAGTCCTTGTGGCACCAGACAACCCAATACTCATGCCAATCAGATCCGGCTTAAAAGATACATTGGTTACAAAACGCCTACAAAGGAGACAAATCTGCAAATGAACCTGCCATGCAACTATTTGAATTAAGAGCGTATCCCCTGCTCAGTGCAAAACCTCTTTGCTGACAGTTTCCCAGCTAATCAGGCCACAAATTTAAGACAACGGGTATCATTATGTATGTTCTGGCATCGGCGAGAACAGAAGCGTATCCCACACCTCACACATGTATAAGTGGCTGTGAACCCACAAACGGTGCAAAAATGGCGACGGGAGACGGAACTTGGAGGCCCAACCGCTGCCCTTGAGTATGAGGGAATATGAGGAGGCAAGGATTCGAGGTTCGCCTGTATTCAGAAGGATGTCGTTATGAGAAAGAAAGAACGTCTAACTCATAAAGATAATAGCCAAAACAAAAAGCATTTGCACCAATCTTATACCTCATGCAGTAGCTCAAGGAATGTTCTAGGAGCTTTCCTGGCATTTTCAAGAGCTTTCGCTTGACGTGTTTTACGTTTTGTGCTCTTCGATTGCTTTTTATGCATATAACCTGCGGCCAAAAGTCCAAGAGAGCAAATAGTTTCTAACATGCACCTGCATGTATTAATAATGCACATAAAGCAACCATGCACGATCGATACCAAACGATGGATTTCCTCACAAGGTCTAGCTTAAAGACCTGACGAAGAAAAACGTGTTTGATATATCTCCTTAATGCTTTCCAAGGAAATTATTGTACATCGGAGCGACCAAATTCATCTACCAGTCAAGAAGGAAGGAAAAGGCATTGATCCTAATAATCATTCAAGGGAACAAAAGCAGAAGCACATTACTTCACCAATGGGGTGGACATGACAAGAACATTGAGAGCAATCAAATCGACAGAAACGGATCAATACATAAATATCATTATTCAGGCGGCTCCTCGCAGTGTGGAGACAGGTGGGTTTGGGTGGAAATGTGTAAGTTCTCAACAATTTATCCCATTTCTGAAGACTAATTCTCCTTAGCCCAGCCAAGCACACTTGTCCTACGTTCATCGCATAACTCATGATCACTGAAAAGAACACATACAGGGAGAGGAGCCAAACAACACAAGCCACCCGAAGTCTGGTGACTATGGATGAGTAGGAGTAGGGTGATCTTGACAATGCAGGCAGCACTCATCATCGGTTTGATTTTGATTTGGGGCGAGGACGCTAATAGAACGAGGGAGGGAAGAGTCAGCCCAAACAATTTCACCTGGCTGGTTATAAATGTATGAAGTGGAACACTCGCACAAACAAGAACATCAAATCATCAAAAATTTAGCCGAGCTACTCAGAACCAACCTAATTGAACCTAAGTTATTATGGACTTTAAACTATGGTATCGGACTCGAGGGAAATGCTTTTTAGCTTGAGTGCAGAGCTAGAGGTATGAGTTAGATACCAAGATCAAGGAACGCACTGCACAGCCTGGCATCCAGAAGGGATAGCCATATTACTTTCAGCAGCTAACACTTGGCTAATAAGAGACTTCGCTGAGGATGAGGAACTCCACTGCCATATGGATTATGGGATGATGATACTAAAGTAACTTATTAGCGACCGAAGAGAATTAGCATTGAGCCAAAGATAAAACAGAGCAAAGAAAACCCGGGAAGAGAATCGGCAACAGAGACTTGGCTATGCTATACAAGGCCAGAAATGAAAAAAAAGTACCGTCGTCGTCGTCGTCGTCCAGGGAAGCTTCGTCGTCGTCGTTGGGATCCGCCACTTCGATTCCGGCATTGTCATTCTCCAGAGCTTCGAGTCGAGCAAGCACGGCCTGAAGCGAGAAGGGATTCCAGATCAACAAACTCTCAAACCCTTTTCTGGGTTCTGGGTCTGTGAGCTCAAGATCAAGTGCACGACATCGGAGACGGATAAGACGGACCTGAGTTCGGTTGTCGCTGCTGGCGAGGGCAGCCACCATCTTGGGAGCGACCTTGCGGGTCCGGCTGGACATGCGACGAAGCGGGTTCGACGGCTCATCTTCCATAGCTGAGAGCACAGCGACTGATTGACCTCCGATGGATCTGAAAACTGCCGCCAAAATTTCTCTCCTTTACCCGTGCTTCCGAAGCAATTTCACTTTCGCTTCTCCGGTAGACTCTGCGATACTCGGAGAAAGAGAGAAGGAGACAGAGAAGGCCTTACGGTTCAACTATTTGAGCCCCCAAACAAGGAGCAACGAAGACCCAATTGTCTCGAGCCCAAAAATAAAATATGGGATACGTTCCCTACAAGTCCTAAAAATTGTCACGGTAGTGCATCTGAGTTTTAAAACTTACAAAAAATACAATTACGTCGTAAAACTTGTCGAATCAATTTAAATCGAGTTCTAAAGTTAGCACTGTCCAATTTGGCTAATGAAAGATGCTGACGTGATTTCTTTTTTTTTTATTATTTTTCAATGCGCTACGTGGTGATGCTGTGACTTTTTTTTAAAAATTTTAATACTAATTTTATTTAAATTAAATGTCAAAAAAAATAAGCTAAATATTAGGGAAAAAAAAAAAAAAAAGAGGAGGAGGACAGGCAGGGAGGGCTGCATGCCCTCGCCGCCAATGCCCTACCGTCACTGGGAGGGACTAGCAAGGGTGGGGGATGATAGGAGGGTGTCGCCCAGCCTCGGCCAAGGGCCGCTGACCCTCGCCGGCGATAGTGGGGTAGCGGTGGCGAGGGCTCCTCCTCTTCTTCTTCTTCTTTTTTTATAATATAAATATTTAGCTTATTTTTTAAATATAATTTAAATAAGATTAGTATTAAAAATAATGTTTTGGTCGAAACGATGTTGTTTTAGTCTTATATTTCATAATTTAGCTATGTCATCGCTATTTAGGAAAGAAAAAATATTAAAATAAGTCACGTCAGTATTTTCTGTTAGTAAATTAGACGATGTTAACTTTAAGACTCGATTGAACTAATTTGATAAATTTTAGGATTCGATTGCATATTTTGCAAGTTTTAGGATTTGATTACACTTTCATGATAAGTTTTAGGACTTTTAGTGAACATTTCCTTACGAAAGAGAGAAAGAAAAAGAAAAAGAAAGCAGGTCAATGCAATGCTCTGTGTTCTTCCAATTGATGATGCACCGGCGTGCACTTGAACAGAAGATAATATGTTTCATTAGGCCACGGCAGTCCCGGACAAAGGTTGCAAAAGCACTGTCTTATATCGCACTCAGTGAAAATGCATGGAGCATCCAACATGGAACTGCGATTTCGGCACTTCAGACAATGATCGTATCGAGCGACATCCCTTCCACAGAAGAAGGCATCATCATCATGCATGCTTCTTCCGCTTGGATGCTTTTCCTAATAATCATCCTGAACAAACTAAGACTCTACAGACCATCTGCTCCTATGGTTCTGTTGTGTCACCCGAAACGCCGAAGCCAGTGCTTTTGCTCCCTCAGAACTTGTTGTTGGACCAGTAGCACCGAAGCTGCCGCATTGCAATCCATGGACGACACTAAGTCGCCTATCACTCCCAGGTCGTTGTTGTCGCTCCAGTCCGCCAACCCTTGCAGCAGCACCGGGTTTATGCCCTGCTTCCTCCCCACGATCCAGAGATCGAACGTGTTGTCGTTCATCGCATGGACTGTGGCCACCGTTTCTTCGCCGTTCCTCACCTCCACCTCCCTGTAATGTACCCTCCTGTTCACCTCATTCTTCATCCAAAACCAGGTCACCACCCCGTCGTCCAGCTTCTTTTCCATCTCGTCATCCCCGAGCCCGTCATGGGCAAGGAATCGGATCATGGTGAGACGCACGTTCAGGTTCCCCACCATCCGATCTGCGTAATAAAGCGCTTCTCGAGCATCCGCGCCTCCTAAAAATAGGAGGACTAATCGGTGGGACTGTGCTCGGAAGGCAGAAAGGTCGACCATCGGCATCGAGTTGCTTCTAAAATGGCCCTTGTCCAAGAGAATGCCCACGGAGCACGGTGCGTTATCCAACACGTTGCTCACAAGCACAGTTCTATGATGGTTCCGGGGGAGATTTTTGTGGTATGGGAGGAGGATCAAAGTAGCCTTGTTAATAAGGGCGAGCTCACATATATCTCGAAACATGGTTTGCTTTGGGGACATGGCCGTGTAGGCGTGGTAGCTGATGCACTCGCTCTTGCTTTCCTGGTAGAGTTTCATGGCTTGGTGGATGGTCTCGTAGATGGCGTACTTGGAATACTGCTCCAGCTTTTTGTGGTCGAAGAGCCTAGGGTACCCGCGACCGACCAACTGCATGAGGTGCAGACCATAGATTGAGATCGGAGTGCTCACAGTGGGATTGGAGACTTCTATGAAGTTGATGAACCTGGCTATATCTTCTTCGTCGTGGATTTTAAGCACCACGCCGAATTCTGTGGAAGGAGGAGTGTGTTGGATGGTTCGCCTTCGGTTCACCATGTAAGGCTTTGTGGGATCGTACAGAATGCCGATCAGCGGTGTGGATATTGCACTGACCACCGCTGAAAGCATCACCATCATCGTGTACACCGGAGGTTGTATGACCTGCATTTCATTTTGGAATCCGACGACAAACAGAAGTTAAAGAATGATATTGTATATACTCACAAATAAATTCGATTGAGTTCTTGTACGCGATGTGTACCTCTTTTTCCGACCAATGAGCAAACAACAAGACATCAACCTGACCTCTCAGAGTCATGATGAGGCCAAGGGCAAGACCATCCGCGACGGGCATGTCGATTAAGAGACCGGCCAAAAGACTCGACACCACTTTAGTAAAGTGCCCAATTGCAACAATGGCCAATATTGGTTTCAGGTTCGACCACGCCTTCCCCATCGCGGCCAAATCCGTGGACTGGCCGATGTACATGAAGGAAAACGGCATAAGAAGCTCCATGATTATAGTGTCGCTCCTCTCCACCAAAGTTGTCCCGAGCGGGGGGCCATCAGGAATCATCAACCCCAGCCACAGAGGCCCGTTAGCGATGCCCACGCCTAAGAAGTCGGTCAGGAACCCCGTGACCAATACCCCAACAAGGATCACTATGATGTAAGGTTGGTCGACGGGCTTGCCTTCTGGGGTATTTCGAATGATCCAAGAAGCTGCAGGCCTAATGCAGAGAAACATGATGGCCATCGTTACCACCACTGTAGCCAAGCACCACAAGCCTTTGATGGAACCGGTTTTCGCTTGGATCGCTGCTTCGAATATAATGACAAGGACCATTCCTATCATATCCCCAACTATTGCCGACGACAAGGCCAGGCGTCCAACCTCAGAATTCAGAAGATTCAGTTCCTTGAGGATGGGATACAGAACGGGGAATGACGTTACAGCCGTGGACGAACCAAGAACCGCAATGGAAGACGAATTTCCATAAGCGTCATTCATGGACCGTCGCATGATCAGACCAACTGCTATCACTACGAACGAGGGAATGAACATGCCTGTCAATGCTAGGTACACATGTTTCTTCGCCGACCTCCTCACCATGGACATATCAGTTCTCACGCCCGCCATGAAGAGGAAATACATGAAACCTATTACGCCAACGTTCCGCACCACGAAATTGGCGCTACCTGGATACACATATTTTACGAACTTGGGAATGTGGCTCAGAATGGAGGGTCCGACGAGCACTCCACCCTACAGAATAAGGAGGAGACAACAAACAGAAAATCAAAGTGAGCATTGCTTTGGGTCCATTTAATCATATTGTTTCATTTCCTTGAATTGCCATTGTCACCACAAGGCGTTAAATCACAAGAACACAGAATAAGTTGGAAGAAACCGGAGGGTGAAATACTCACGAGGATCTCCGAGACAATTCTAGGCTGACGAAGAGGCTTGAGGAGAAATCGGATAATCCGAGTGACCACAATGACGAACGACACTTCTAACAGCACATGAGAGAATAAGTTATTCTCGGCGGTGTCGTCAAAGGAGACGCCGAGGAGATCGTCGCTGGTCGTCTTGACGCACTTGATCAGGAAACCCGAATCGCCATGGCTGGGCGGCGGGACATGGACAGCTCGACTTACATGGGCAATGTTCATGGCAGGGGGAGGCATGAGCACCTTCAGAGTCGGCATGCTGCCCAATTTTCTGGCTTAAGACCATGATAAGAACGAGCAGCCGAGGAGCAACCGCTGGACATCCGAGGCGCCGAGAGTTATATCGTGGCCGAAATTTGTTCAAGATGCAGATTCATGCCATGGGAGCCCTCACTCTGCTCTCTATTGGAGCTTCAGATTGGTGGACATGCTGCTTGCGAGTTTCGATTCCCCTTTTGGTGACAGCAAGTTTTGAGCTATATTGGTCAAAGCACAGACCAAATTCCCAAAGTATAACCGTCTTTAACTAACCTGTGGAAGTTGGAAGCCGGTTGAGCTACGGTTAAGCCCGGGAAGCCGCGTGGCAAGACCTTTGCTATAAAAAGAAGAAAGAAAGAAAGAGAATGCCCGCCTTCCCTTCTATTTCTCGAATGTGGATTGCTTTGCACGTGTTATCGTCACGTTTATTATCTTATTAGATCTATCTAGTCAGATTCATGTAGCATTTGCGTGGAGTACGGAAGTTTTGATGGTCATTTGTCGATATCACAGGCATGCAAAAGACAGGGTTAATATATGTAATGCAATCTCCCAGACCCTTTGTCTTTTTTGGTCTCGCCTCATCAAGTCGGCTGATCAAGAAGCGGACTCTCGCTCAGATGCTTGGCTGCTTGTTTCATGAATTAGATTCGTTCGACGTCACAATTTGTCCGACACATCACATGTCGTGGATGAATGATACGCATGGGGGGCTCGATGCCTATCCTTACCCTAATCAAAATATTCTCTCTTTCGTCCATTTTCTAATAAAGTCTCTAGAACCTCAGTTCCTCTTGTCGAGTCCTTCAACTTTCACAATTTGTTTAATCAAGTCCCTCCAATACCAATGCTTGCTAAATCCAATTGATGTTGCCGTTGGATGACAACGTAGTGTGACGCGCATAATATTTTTGCAATCCAGACTGCTACGCGAGCATCCATATTGGCTAAATTTTATTCACGGCATACTCATATGGGGTTCACACTAGCTGAATTTTAATGGATGGTGCTAGCGGAACAGTTGCCGTTACCTAGAATTTCTAACGGTGGAATTTTGACTACAATTTTCAGTCTGTAAGAGATAAGCAGTAGAAAGTGGTATCTTTATAGTTTATTTAAAGAAACAAATAAAAAAAATTGAAAAGAATCAAGCAATAAAAAAAAAATCGTAAGTAATTGAAGTGCAAACTTTAAATGCACGATGGATGTTGATCATTCAAATAATAACAACATCTAGTGTACTCCAAAATTTAAGTTATTTTAAGATTTTGAAGTCCGTTAAGTATACAAACGTAGAACATTTTTTCGGTTGACAAATGAAAATACAAGTGAGCCCCTAATGTTAAAGCAAGAAAGAATCATTGATCAATTCCTTGATTTTGATTGCGAGAGAGTGATGTATTTTATATCAATTTCGATTGTTCTCCGTGAAAATATTATTTTTAGAAATACAATACTCGATCGCTTTTCTTTCAAATCCCTTTTAGATAGATGCAGGTTCAGTGGTGGATGAAGACAATGCCAATGAGACCAAAAATGTGCTAGTGAAGAAGGAATCATTACACCAAAAGAAATGGTGAAAGGGAGTTGGTTAAGTTATCGCGGTTATCCAACCAAAAAAGAAAGAGTTAATGCGGTTATCCAACAATGGCGAGAATTTCTTTACTTGAGTCTCGGTAATCCAAAATAACAAGAGCACCACAAAGAATGAGGTGCCATGTAAAGTACAATAATATTTTCATCAGTCTCGAAAACGACAATTGTAATGTTTTTTCCTGTTTTAAAAAATTAAAGGATATTTTTAATAACATTAATAATCTCTCTTTAGCAATATTATTTTCATGATTTTGTAGATTAATTTTTGTCTTGCTTTCTTTCCTTTTCATGCATAAGGAACTGCAATTACGCAAATCCAAACTGAAATTTTCTGTTCCTGATTTTCCAAAAAAATTGGGTAAAAAAGTTGGTGGCGGAGACGGCACCGCTAGTAATGGTACCATTAGTTCATCATTTCCCAAAATTTTTTACAATGGTCCACGTGGATATCCACATCATACTTGGCGTCGTCTGACAATCACGTCAGTGGAGGAGTATGATCGAATTTGGTGTCGGAGGGACTTGATTAGAGACTATGTAGAAGGCAAAGGACTTGATTTAAAGAAAAAGCGTGAAAGTACAGTGACAAAAGGTAAAATGGGGGTGGGGAAATCCATTAAAGGAGGGTGCAGCTACATAAGCTCCGCCACATTGGCAGGGCATGAAATGTAAGTTTGGGAATTAAAGGCATAAACCAAGGGGGTCATTATGGAGGGCCCAATGGGCCCACGGTTTTATGTTGCTTCTCAGTCTGCATAAGTTATGGAGTAGGACCACCTTGATGGAGGTGGAGGTGGAGGTGGAGATTCAGGCACGACATCTTCATCCCTTCAATCCTCTTCGTCACATACCTGACGCTTCAGTTAATGCACCCCACTTATACTCTCTGAAAAGGGCTCCCTACCAGCTGTTCCATCCTAAAAAATATTTGAAAAGTGTCCCGATTCACTAAGGTTGTCGCTACCATGCCATTTATTCGTAGCTTATTGTACTGCTGTTTGTTTTGCGTGTTTTCATTAGGGAGTGTGCTTGATTTCGCTGGCCAAGAAGCTGCTTGTCATTGTGAGCTCGTTCGGAGTACATGATGCTTCACTGATCATATCTGCGAAATTACCCCAAGCCAAGCATGCTCCCGGTCGGGGTTTTTCGGCAAACTATGATTGAACCTGAACAAATTTAGTCAGGGTAAACTTTTGTCGAATGGTAATTCTAACTTTTATTCATTTGGAAAAACACGATCGTAACATTCGTCGGTCAAACGCGAGAACGAAGCTACAATCGTTATTCAGGTGGATTCGGTTTATAGCAAGAGAATAGCAAATGAAACTTTATATAATCCCATTCCTTATTATTTAGAGTTGGCAACTTGAGTACGTAACACAAAAAGAAATTGTCATTTGAAGTACGGGATTCCAGGTATTCGCTGGTCAAACGCATCAAGCAAACTAATCATTGTTGTTGGATTCGGTTCATAACAAGACAGTCCACATAAAACATGCATGTATGTACAATAAAAGAGCCGAAAGAGATACAGAGAGATGCATTGGTATCGGTGCAATGACAATACGATACAATACAGAGCGACAGACGCAGAAGATGTACTGATCGGGTAAAGGAGGGCAGTGAACATTTTCGTGTTGACTAAGTGTGCTGGACAATCGAAAGAGGAGGTGGAGGCGTTGGTGGTGGTGGCTTCTGTTGGAGCACATAAAAGCCACCACTATCTTGCGATGATGAAATAATATGTGAAACACTGTGGAGAGAGAGCGAGAGAGATGATGGAATAGACATTATGCCTGTTATGGGATATGCGCCACAGATTAACGTGTTCCTTTGTCTCCAAAATTTAGGACACAACTTGCACCCTAAAGTTATTACCCCAGAACTTTCGATCCGAATATAATATCACGCAACCCAACCATACACTTGGCTTGGCCGCACGATAATGGCCAACCGGATAATTCCTATTGCACTTAAAAATCATGGAGGAGTGGTCAATAATTAGCTTTAACACCCAGGAGTTATCTTCCAGTTAAGAGGGTCAACCTCAACATCATTATCAGTTTGTACAAAGGAGGTTCGTTGCCATTTTTAACCCGCTGCATGAAGGACATGGAAAAAACAAATCAAGGAGCTCTTCATCTCTAGTGTTACAAGTCTCCATATGGAACTACTGTTTGAATTTACAAACATTTGGATTTCAATGCAGCCATGATGATCGTCATCATGATAGGTGTATACCTGGATCAACACATTTAAAAATATATAGCCATACAGAGGATGACTCGAACGTAGTTGGAATGAGTCAACATCCGCAATTACTATCTTTCATTGAAAAAGCCTGACACAGTTTTAACTCGAGCAGAGTTGAAACCCTAACCCTGCAACTTTCAATTTCAGCTTCTTCAGCTGAAGGCTAGGGTTTCCAGGTCTAAATCATAGCAGCCCAACCAGCTAAGCATGAAGAGAATTAAATAAGATGGTAAATGCAAGGAGACAAAATCGAACAGCCAAACATGCTCTTCCTAAGATAAAGACATATGAGTCGGAAAGCTGAACAAAACCCTAGAAATGGAAATACAATGGGACTCGTTACAACTCCAGCAATTAGAATGGGGGGTCAGAACCATGAAGACCTAGTTGAGAAGCAAAGCGATTCTGTTTTCTTTTTTCTGCGGCTATTGCTGTGCTTCCAGCCCGATGCTTAAGTGTCAAAACCAGATGAAAAACATTGCGAAATCAGATTAGCGAGCATGCATATGCTGTGACAACTAGGATTCAATAAAGGTATATAGTACCGTTCTTAACGGATATATAGAAGAGCAAGACACTCGATCATATCGGAGAAGGAAATATCCTGAGAAAAGATCCGAACACTTGCCCAAACTAAACTTACTGATTGTAAAGTATCTTATGTCGACATATAATGTCCTCGTCCAAAAAAAGCTGGGGGAACAGAAGAGGCCCATCATCTCACAAGCCAACCTTGTTAGAGAACAAAAAGAAAAGTAGGTGCATCTGGCTCGAAAACAAAAGATGTGGAACATACATAGATTACAAAGTGAAGATTTAGTTTGAGATTGAGTTGTAATCCATAGTTTGGGAACCCATTCAAACGCTCTTTGAGCAGTAAGAACCATGTAGCGAGGAGCATATTGGGATAAGATACACCCACATAAAAGTAAAGTACTAGGACTCTGAAGATTTCTTCTTTTCGAGAGAGAGAGAGAGAGAGAGAGATCAGGGAATGAAGGAAGGAGTAAAACTTATTCATCCATAATGGGATGGGATAGCGCTAGCCCTTGAAATGGGTCCAAATTGATCGACGCCATGCCTATGACTAGAGAAGATGCATGTAAAACAAGCTAAGACATGAAGCTGGTAAGGGTCATAACAAGAGAGAAAGAGAGGGAGAGAGAGTTAAAGACACAAATTCACCATTTAATCCGAAATAAATAGCATGATGTCAATTTCCAGTACTCCCAAGTCAACCTGGCCTCTCGATCTTCTCCCTAGTGAAGCCGATCGCTTCCCAGCCTCCAAGAACACTGAAGAGTTAGTACCAAAACGATTTAAAAAAAAGAAACGAAGAAGCAATCAGTTTTCTTCAACCCTAGCCCTGATTAGGGAGGAAGAGCACACACATGAGATATCCATACATCAACTGCTGGGCTAATAAAATCACAAGAGAAAAAGGGGAAGACGCAGGTGTCAAAAACCAACATCTTACACAGAAGATGCAGCTCGTTGAGCGATGCCCACCAAAGACGGGGGGGGGGGGGGGGGGGAAACCGGGAGAGAGGATACATATGCATCATAAAGTACGAAGAAGCGGTGAAACTCAGGATGGATAGCGCCACCTACAAAGAGGGTTTGAGACAGGCGCTATCCCTCCTGAGCTTCACCGATTCTCCGGCACTGCCGCAGCACGGAACAGAAGAGAAAGGGGAAGAGAAAGTGAACTGTTGGGGGGGATGCGTGAGTGTGGCCGTAGTGGGTGGGGGTGAAGGGAGAAGGAGGAGGGTACGAGTGAATTTATAGTGGGAGGGGAAGGGACATAATTATTTTGAAACTTTGTAATACAATTTTTAAAAACAAAATTTTGGGAGTTTAGGTGGACGGACGGTTTTCGCTCCCTTTTATTTATTATTTCTTCCCTGGGATTACGCTGCACGCTGCCGACTACGGCTACGCTCCTCGCCCAGCTCTCTCCATATACTTCTCTGGTATTTTTCCCCTTCTTTATTAATACCATGGCTGGAATTTGAGGATGGACCCTAGAAATCTTTATTCAAACTACGAGATATATTCACGGGAATCTATATATTTTCACTGTATACACACGAATGTACAATGTAGGGTTCTTCCATAGTCTCGTACCAAATGACCCCTGTAGTCCTCCGTAACATTGACTTATCTCAATTAATTAATGTCCATTGATTCTTTAGAGGGTTTTGTTGGTGAGTATTCTATATTTAAAACAAAAAAAGGTTTTGATTTTTGATGCGCTAAATTGCACATAACGCGAGTGAATGAATGTATAGGGAACGGCAGACTTTATTCATGTATGTGAGCACTTGTTAACAAAATATTTTTCTGAACATGGATACTACATTTCTAGGCGCATCAAAGTAATGATCATGGACTTACATGATAACGATAATTGCTATGGTTTTTCTCTGTCGATGGTGCCTGATATACATAATAGCGTGATACTTTCTTGTCTTATACATTTCAAAAACTCTTTTTGTATTTCTAACATTGCTTTTACAATTAAAAGTAGAAACCGGAAAACCATATGTAACCGGTGGTCAAAGAACACTTTTCCCTTCATGGAGCTTCTTCTTCTTCTTCTTTTTTATTAGGTTGGTGAGTTCTTCGTGATACTTGTTAAGCGTGTTAAAGAAAGCATTCACCTTCCAAGCCATTAAACTATATATATAACACGCTAAAATTAGTTCATGCATTGAGAACTGCAGCGCCTTTTCGTTAGTTGCCTAATAAATGCAATAAATATTTTTTACAAGGTTTATTAACAAGTGTCTTTGAGATATTTGTTAAAATGATCAATGTACCGTTTTGAAAGAATTTATTATACAAATCATAAGACAGTCAAATTAAAAATTAAAATATTTGGTTGTTTAACAAGAACCCAAGAGCACTTTTTAATAAGAGCCCTTTTTTACCAAAATCATAGGTGGGGCCTATGCAAGAATTTTCAGGATGGGCACAGAGCTCGACTTCATCCATCGATCATATTTATTAAATTTGTATTATGCGAAATGTTACCCGCAGCTTTCACTATCATCGTTACTTAATTAGAAAATGAAATACAAAAAAAATAATGGAAAATTATAAAGGATCAAGATTTAGACGTTAGCCTTATCTTTGTTAAGGAGAATAAATTTAATTGCTCAAACGGTTCCATCACATGAGAGTTTTAATTGATTCTAAATTTTATATAACTACCAAATTTATCCTGAATAACTAATGTGAACTTCAACTCTACTCACCATTAGTGCTCAGCTGACGTAACTAAATATTGACGCAATAGCTACCACCAGAGTTGAGAGGGTCGTGCAGGATTGAGCAGGCCAAGCTAGGCAAGTCAAACCCAAAAAGGAAATCGATTGCTCAAACCTATAGATTTTGTTGTTCATTTGATCAAAACTTTTTTTTTTTTTTGGAAGGAGGGGGGGTCAAGGATTGATCAAGTCTAGCTATCGGCAAAATGATATTTGAGAGTTAGAGTTATTGCTATTGGTGATTAACATTTGCTACTATTCAAGTGAGGACACTAGATTTTTATTGAATCGAATATAACGAAACTCGTGATAGTTGATATATTTGGAAGTTTGATTGTGATGTTTCTATCGAAGACGCATGAACAATGCAATTTTGTAGAAGAGCTAATCAACTAAGAATTTAGGTAACTTAGTAGAACCAAAACTAAGAATTTTGTCTTGTGTATGTACTCATGGATGTCCGAGTACACGAGTACAACGGCAGTATAAATATTTCTAAAATGCGGCACGCACGCCTTCAGTTTTCTCAGAGCTGAAAACTTTTCTAAACTTTTCTTATGCATGATGATTAGCGACACTGAAAAAGCGGGACTTCAAACCAAATATAGAAACGGATGTTGGACCTCAATCCGATTCGACAACCTTCATAACCGGCTTGCCTAAGAAAGTAACACACGAGGACCTGGAAGAAATGAAAAGAACAAATTTCGAGCGAAACTCTGGTTGATTGGTGGAGCCTGGCGGCTTTTTCTATCCGGCTGCCCTCGTTTTGCGAGCACTGAGTCGAACGGAGACTGGTGGAATTCCAATGTACTACAGCTCAGCAGAAGCTTATTACATCAATTCATACGACCATGCGATTAGCTGGCTTCTACTGGTTCGCGCTTATTTACGTGAATGAGTTGGCGGAGTTATCGTCAATCTAGATGAATCTGCTTCCTTATTAGCCTTCGGCGATGCATAATATGAATTTTGAGGAAACTAGTGACACGGCCGGCCATTTATATAAGCACATAATAGCCGGTTCTTCCTAAAAAATTGCTTCTAAGAATGGTCCAAAGTACTTTTCTCGCACTCTCAACTTATTTTGCTTCGAAACTAGGGAATTGTACTCGCGCAGTTCAATACTTTGGATGTTGTTTAACAAAAGATACGATTTATTTAAATAGTATTATTGCTGCAAATCAATAATTAACATTCTTTTAACTCTTCCTATTAAGTATTTCCTTGGAGGAAATTTTTTAATATTTCCTCTCAACATGACAATAATACAAAAAAAAAAAAATCACACCATGTAACAAAGACAACTAGAAATTTTCTAACCGTTACATATCGAATCCCTAAATTTTACATGGATATGTATATGAACTCAAAATTCCACCTTATTAAAAGAAGAAGACTCCTATGAAATAGGATAATATTCCACCAAATAATTTACATTGAAGTACATATTCCAGTTTGCACAAACAAGAAAATTTATCCCGTGCAATAAAAGGTAAGATGTTGATTGATGACCTGTCAATAATCTTCATTATTGTAAATTATAATTTCGTATATTTCTTGTAACAACCCAGGTCCCACTCGCAAGATATTGTCCACTTTGGACACTAAGTTCTCACGGTTTTGTTCCTCCGAGGGTAGCCCATACTACCCCCAGAAAAGGCTTCTTGCAACCCATACTACCCCCAGAAATGGCTTCTTGCAAGTTAAGGTTTCCCAAACCTTGCAAGCCCATGGCTTCCTTCCTAGGCGATATGGGACAAGAGACATGCCCTCCCTTGCCATCCTAGAAGCCTGCCGGAAATCACTTCTTGTTAAGGTCCCCAAACCCCGGCGACCACTCCCCTCCTTGTTGGACCGAATCATTACATTCTCCCCTCCTTCGAGCACAGCGTCCTCACACGCGGTCAGGAGTCGGCTCTAATACCACCTGTAACTACATGGGTCCCATTTGCAATATATTGTTCACTTTGGACACTAAGTCTTCACGGTTTTGTTCTTTCGAGGGTACCCCATACTACCCCCCAAAAAAGACCTCTTGCAAGTTAAGATTTCCCAAACTTTTATAAGCAAGTTCAAGGCTTCCTCCCTAAGCGACGTGGGACAAGAGACATGCCCCCCTTTGCCATCCTATAAGCCTGTCGGAAGCCGCTTCTTATTCAGGTTCTCAGACCCCGGCAACCACTCCTCACCCTCGTCAAATCGGGTGGTTACATTTCTAATTATGTATGATCATGTTTGGTAATTTGGAAAAAAAAACTAAATAAATATTGGTAACCAGCTAAAATAAGAGTTGGTAATGCAAAATCTGTTGATAACTTAATGGAGTAAAAGTTGGTGATCACTCTAATTAAGGTTGGTAATTTGTAAAAAGAGTTGGTAAATCTAACGGGTTTGTAAGAAAGATGAAACTAAGGTTGGTAAATAATTAAAAAATTGGTAAAATTTTCAAAACCAAATAACCATTGGTATGCAACTCAAATTAGACTTGGTAAATGAAAACTAGTTGTAACAGGATAAAAGACAAACTGGTAAGCCCCACAAATAAAAATTGATAATTCCTAGAAGAAATTTTTAAATTTGAGGTGTTTTGTAAGAGAGACAAAGACGAGTTGGTAAATGATAATAAAAGTTGATAAATTAAAAAAAATCAAATGAGAGTAAGTAACAAAAATTAGTTGGTTCATAATCAAAACGAAGTTAGTAAGTCACTCTTATAAAAATCGAGAAATTCATACAAGAGTTGGTACATGAAGTCATTGGTTAAAAAAAAAACAATAAAAATTGATAATTTGTAAACAGTCAGAACAAATTAGTAACTTTATAATACTCTTACTAATTTATAGGGAAATTCGGTGATCTGTAACTATTTTTATCGATAGCTTTTGATACTTACCAATTTTTTCAAAATTCTGTACGGAAAAAAGTCCGTTTTCCTGAGAGAACAGTAGAATGGTCCTAACAATTCTTATTGTCACAGTGTCTTATTCTCTTTACAAAAGAGCAAACCACGATAATTCTTCTGGTCTATGAGGATGTTTTGCTTTCTAAAGTTTTGTTTTTTTTTTTTATCATTATACTTGGCTCTTGATAAAGATTCTTATGAATGTTAAGTACACATGGCTTGTAAAACATTAAGGGGATTAGACTGAAATTCTAAATTTGATCCTGTGACATCCTTGTATTAACTTACTAAGATATTGTCTATTTTAACCCGTCCCATAGCAGGCTCACAATTTTGTCCTTTGGTGGCTCCCATCTGAGCATGCTTACCTTTGGAGTTCCAAAGCTAAGTATTATCGTTACATCAAATGGCATATCTGTGAGTTAATTCAAGTTTTCTCATATATAATTTAGAATTGCTCTTCTCCTTACTGGTGGACAATTCGGTTCATTCCTGCTCCCTTCACCATATTAAAAGCCTGCCAGGAGTCACTCATCGACTAGTCCTCTCTGGCCCCGCACTCATCGGACTGAGTCGTTACAAATCTTCTAAGATACTCGGAATATCGGAACTCGATCGAGACTAACATTGCCTTGCAAAAAGAAGCTTCTAAATCGAGCCGCTTCTCCATTTCTCTTGACTCACTCAATGCTTCTTTGTCAAAGGTTCTATTTGGGGTTTTGGGCCTTTTCCCCGTGTCGGCATCCGCTTATCCAATGAAACAAGAGGCAAGTCAACCAACGCGTCGAATAGCTTGTATGCGTTGTGATTGTATTAGAGGTATTATAATGAGAAGCTGCTGTAAAGGTAATTGGGGAGAGGGTATCGAGACACGGACAAGTTGCACCACCAACCCGATGAGATAGATGGTGGGGGTGGGTGGTGGATCACATCCATCAAAGATACACCCACATTTGACTAGCTTCGTATCAACAACACTGTGTCTCCTCGATTCCACGATCGGTTCATCCCCGACATGTCCAGAAAGTCATGCACCCACGTATGACACCCGATCCCATTTATGCGTGACATACCTTCAACTCGCACCCTTCTCCTTTTTCTTTTCTGGCTTCTAGTTTACGTTTCAACCGACCCACGTAAGCCGTCCCATACAATGTAAAAAAATAGACAGATTCCCAGTATACTATAATGAGCGCGATGATTTAAGCTTCTTCTGCGTTGCTTTTTCACCCCGTTCGTCCTGCTAGTTTTCCACGAGCGAATTTCATCAAATCTTTGAAATGTGTACGTGCGTCAAACTAGCATAAAAGTCAAGTCTTTGCCCTTCATTACACCAGCTAATCACTCGTGGCTTCAACTTTCCAGAATCAGGATCGTAAATGCTGTCATCATGACTTGATGATCTCTTTTCAGTCGGCAAGACGAACCTCTTCATCTCGCATTATTGCCCTCGTGGAAAGTGCAATGGCGTTAGCAATTCGGAGTCCTCAATAAGTGTCCCCTTACGTGCGAATATGTTGTTATCATAATTTCCGAGCAGTCATCGCTTTAAATTCATTCACCTAGAGAAGTCACTGATCTCAGCTTGTGCCAAAGAACAAAACAATCCAATAAGGCAATGCCATAGGCATACTAGCCGGTAGTTATACAAAATCGATTTACAACGTAAGCAAGATTATCTCATTATAGATAGACAGAGAGCAAGGAAAAGGAGAAGGGCATAAGAGGAGCTTTAAACGCTGATCGAAATAAGCACGAGACAAGGCGGCTAATAATACGTCATCAATTACATAGATCTGGGGCTATGATAGAGAAATAGCTATCAATGCAAGTAAAAATGGTGATAACGTAATAAATTTGGCATTAGAAGACACTGCAATTGAACATGCTGTAGATTTTTATCGTATCAATTTGATTTGAACTTGAGTTAAAATATTTTGAATTGACATCATTGATTACGCTATGGTTTTGTAATGGTAAGTGATGACAGCTATACAAATTGGACATTCCATGAAGAGATCAATCACATTCCCAGAACGATGAAAATGCTCCATTAGATTATTTGAGGGGTTTCCAATGGAAATATGGGCTCTTTATGGTCCGAAGAGGGGTTTTGTTTTCCCTTAGCATAGTCTACATTTTCTGATATCCCTTTGTATTGAGATCATCGTCAGAAACGGTGGCGATGAAGGGCGAGTTGAAAAAGGACGGAGCATTCATCACCAATAATGGAGGAGCAGCTAGAAAAGAAAAGAAGAACAGTAAGGTTTCACCTAGGCATTAGAGCTGTACAGCCTCTGTGGAGGGTGAAGTTGACAGCAGATGCCTGATTCATCTCTTATTAGTGCAAGTAATTCTGAGATATGACCAGGCATCGAATGCCTGAAATTTCTTTTTCACAAGCTTCAAAGGGTGGTATTCTGGTCGTATCGGTCGTACAACTTGGTCGTATCGGTCGTACAACTTGCTCATATCTTTTCCTTGACCCGTCTTCTCCTCCTTATGCATATTCTGATGAATCCATCATGAACTTGAACTGTTCGTGTTGTCCTCGCAGTTTACAGGTCACTGACTCATTGGTCCTACCGCATATCGATGATAGTTATGCTCCTTTTCTGCTCCATATGAAGAGGCCCAAGAGTGTATTCAACGCCCTTACGGGTCGAGATGGGAATGACAAATGCCCGCACATAGGTCTTGACGCAGAATCTTAATTTCTTGTTGTGCACGTTCCATCAAGAATTAGCTCTTCTTTTATTGCCTCACAACGATTGATGGCTAAGTTTCTACCCAAAATCCTTGAAACGGATGGGTGCAACCATATATAATCATCTCGGTCTTTGAGGTGACACGGCCACTGGAATTCTAATGATGATGGGTCTATACGGACTTTCGTTGTAAGAACCTTCATTTTATATAGCCTATTTTGGAGATAATGAAATTCATCCTAAAGTAATGGATCTGCAATTATTAGCCTAACTGTTCGTCCAATTTCATTTTGAATCTTCTTCTTAATATTATGCAAAAAAAATTACTCAACCAATTTTAAATCTATAGTATGACTACCAACCTCAATTCTAAACAGTATAAGGACATTAGAAGTGTCGAAAGTTTCGTACAACGCTTATTTTAATACTAAAAGGATTTTTTTTTTTGGATCACCTAATGTCACTTTTTTTAAAAATCATCACTTAAGTACCAACTCTGATTTAAGTTGCCAGAATTCCAACGTGATTATATTTTATTAATTTTTTGGACTGACGTGGCTCGCCGGCATGCCCAGTCACCATATATACCTCTAAACGACGTTGTCTACCCAAATATAAACCCTAAATTGCCAGTTCAACGAAATTCCCAAATTCAAAACCCTAAGTCGACCATTCAATCCTAAATCAAAACCCTAATTCAGCTTGCTCAACTAAAGCTTGCTCCAAAATTTGGTTACCCATCGTTTCCAGTGCCACACATTGTCGTTCGTGACCACTCGTCACCGCTGGCTTCACCTCGGTACTAGAGATTGCTCTGTACTACGCTGTCTTTGGCCAAGGAGATCTGCAGAGAATAAACCTCGTCTGAAACTTATCCGTTGGTCTTGACCTGTCCGTAGATGATTGTGAAGGGTCCAATTGCTAACTTGTATGCTCGTTGTAGTCCCAGAGTAGCTGATAAGCCAGGTAATGACATTTCCTCTTTTCTATCCTATTTTGGAGAGTTACAAAATGCATGTGTGAATTACTAAAGATCTGGGTTGTTATTTGATGATTCGTGATAACATCGTCGTTTAAATGTTGATTTTAGATGAGAAACAATTTCGATTTGTGACTAGATTCAATTCTTTTCATGCACACGAACTGTTCAACGAAATGCCTCTGGTCCGCGAATATAAATAGCCCCTTTTTATCATTGAAACTAGAGATGCATCGATGTATGATGGAAGCTAAAAATGTTGTCAGTATTGGTTAAAGTAGATTGCGTTTTCCAGGTTTTCCTTTGAGATTCGGCACTCTGATTTCACTGTTCTTTGTTGCCTATACGTTCTGGTATTGTCTGCAATGAGCAACGGCGAGCGAGTGAGCAAGCAACGGCGACAGTGAGTGAACAACAGTGGCAAGGAGTCGTTTTTTCAGCGTAAGGCAAGGGTTGAGCGAAGGTGACAAACGATGCCTAATTCGAGAGTCAAGCGTGTGGTGTCCTTTTCTTACTCGGGAGTCATGCGACGTCATCTTTAGGAAGGTCAGCCACGTTGACTCATGCGACGTCGTTTAGGATGTCCCCATAAATTGATTTTTAATAAAAGAAATTGTCAACTCATATTTTTATTATAAAAACCGTGTAATATTTTTTGCTGAAATTTCTTGCTCGAGGAACTTTTTCTTTTTGTCGGATTGCTAGAGGCACTTAAGTGATAGTTTTTTCTCCGATTTAGCACTTAAGTGAGCTGGCAAAAACTTTTTATACTAAAGTAATGGCTGTACAAAACTCTTAGCACTTCTAGTGTCATTACACCCCTAAACTTTTCAATTTATCCAATGTAGTCCTAAGCCTTTTAATAATTATCTAATGTAGTCTTTCTAGCCTATTTTGACCTGAAAATGCAGACATGGCATTGGTCATCGCTTGTTGCCCTATGTGGAACGATCGGCAATTTGACATGGACAACTCTAGACAAAATGATATCATTTTTTTATTAATTTTTTAAATTTTCTAGATATTTTTCTTTGTTTTTTCTTTTCTTTCCTTTTACTGTTCATATTCTTTGGATGAACTCGCAGCATCCTCCTTCAATTCCGTCCTTAAATCTTCAACTCAGAACCTCAGGTGCCTACTCTGTTTCCATGCCCAATCCTGAGTTCGTGTTCACGCGCAAGCACTGAACCCCATGTGCAAGCTTCCATTGCCTGCTTGAAAGCCTTGGCATCCATGGTTTCGACGTGACATCTTAAATTATCTTAAATTTTCTATGTTCGATGATAATTTTTAGGATATAAAATTAAGTGTTAATTAGTTTGAAGTTTTGGATGGCATGTATGAAATATTGAGAGGATTATTAATTTTGTGACTTACGGAAAGTGCGAATGATG
Organism: Syzygium aromaticum; assembly: GCA_024500025.1. Lineage (NCBI taxonomy): Eukaryota > Viridiplantae > Streptophyta > Magnoliopsida > Myrtales > Myrtaceae > Syzygium > Syzygium aromaticum. The sequence continues at coordinate 36,623,518 of CM044886.1, read as the reverse complement.
ATTTTCCGCAATTATAATAGCCCGGAATGTTAATTAACAGTTGTTGACATGAATGTTAATTGGGTAGAGTAACGGTGAAAACTTATGGCTAGAGTAACTGTTAGGCAGGGACAATACACTCTAAAATATGTATTGTTTGGTTTTCAAGTTTTAAAATTTACTAAATTAAGATTTTCTTAGCATCTATTATCTTTCGTTGATAATTTTAATGGGTTCAAAATATTTTTTAGATTCACTAGCGTTTAACACCGATTTCCTTGTTTAAGTACTAGGGATGGTAGATGGGTCAAAAACCCATATTTAATGATTGTGGGTTATGGATGAGTTGAGTTGAGTTTAGTTTTAAAATTAGACTTAAATAGGTTATTAATGGATTATTTATTAACTTAATGGATCTTAAATGGGTATTAAATAGGTCATAAATGGGTCACTTAACAAGCTTAAGTGAAATTTTTATTTTTTTAAAATTTTCTTATTTTTAAAATTTTTATATTCTTTTTCTTTTTTTCTTTCCTTTTTTCCTTTCTTTTTTTGCTTTTTTCTTCTTCCCTCGCTGATGGCCAGCCAAGAAAAAAGGAAAAAAAGAAAAGGAAAAAGGAAAACAAAGAATATAAAAATAATTAAAATATGATTTTTAAAAAATAAATATTAAAATGAGTACACTGAGGAAAATATGATTTTTCATACCAAACGGCAAAAAATATTTTCTAGTTTATTTTCAGGTTTCAGCCAAATATTAGAAAATATTGTCATTTTCCTTAAAACATTTTCCATAAATGTTATATTTTCCGTGAAACAAACTAAGTCTCAATTTTTTTTAAAAGATTTGTATCGCATGAAGATGTTTTAGCAATACAATTTTTTAAAATAATTATAATAAATAAGCTTTCCTAGATTTAGTTAAATGGGTCGGGTTGGGTCAAGTCAGGTACATGTCAAGATTTTTGTTTTACGATGAATGGGTCATAATCGGGTTAAATTGATCAAGTTGGGTCGACCCATTTATGACCCGACCCAAATCCGACCCAACCCATCTATTTAACAGGTCAATTACTAATATATTAGACATCTTAATAACTTATTAATATATATACTTTGGAAGCATAGACTTAAGCAAATTGTCACTCTTTGATTTGTACACCTCTCTCTCATTCTCCATCCCATGTCATCATTACTTTTAACCTTTGTTGTTTGTTCAGATTTCTTGGTAACTCTTGAGTAGCCTTCAAAAGACATTCCCCTTGATCATGTAATTCCATTCCGAAATACTTCAAGTCTTCAACCTTTCTCTCAATTTTCACTTTACAATCTTTCGAGTGAAAGCAAAAGGCCCACACTCGTTTGTTATCGAGGCTTCTTTCTCAGTTTGTTGGGTTTTGACAAAGTGAATTATTGGACTTCACTACCTTTTTACCAACGGGTTTTGTTGTTCGACAAGACCGAGATTTGTTAATTTCCTCTTCTTATTTTTTTAAACTTGAAGATGACTAAAGCTTAGAGTTGTTCAAGCCTTTTATTCAAGGTAAGTGAATGACTAAGTTAGTACTTTTGACTTGATTGGTTGATAGTTATTAGCATAGTTCGTTATTCATGAATGAGATGAAGTTTCGATAATAGCATGTTGAATTATTGTGTTTACTTTATTTGAATATGCAAGTATTGTCACGTGTAGAAAGTGTTTGATCGACCTCGTAAAAGGCTTGATTGTATATTATACAAGAAAGTGCAAAAATGTGAAATATGGACTTGAAATGGATATTCACGTGATTTTGATTAAGTGTTGGTTGACTAATCATCTTACCACTTTTCATTATTTAAGTGATTTCTGATCAAGTTTCCAAATTTGGTGGTCCACCATTTCTGACAAGTTATTAATCTTTAACCTTTCACCGAGTCTAGTTATTCTATTGATTCTAACCACTTCACCGAATTTAAGCATCTTGCCGATTTTCAGGCCAAATCAATTTCTTAACCAACTAATTGATATTTGCAAATCGGCCAATTTCGAGATGTCTACATTCAAGTGCCGTTCCCAAACTTGATGATTTCAAACATGTCGATTTTCTGAATAAAGTTGCATGCTATGAAGTTGTCTATTTCAAGTTGTCGAATTCTTAGTTGACTTGCCGATCGTGACCCAAGTCATAGATGTCCAAGTTGTCGATTGTTAAGTTACGGATTCCCCGTTATCGATTTTATAACTTGACTTTATGATGAATTTACAAACTCTTAATTAAATTATCATTGGTTACATGAAAAATGAAAAGATGTCAGCGTGTCATTATCATTACTTACATATGTGATCATCAAAAGGGTAAGGTAATTATATTTCATAAGTGATTTGCGTGAAAAGATTTTGTGTACCGGATAAATATTCTTGAAAATGGGTGTTAACTTCGTTGTTGATGCAAGGGAAATCACATCGTTATAATATTACATGTGCACCACTACTATATGATTATATACGGAAAGTATCGGGTTATATTATCATCGCCCATATTTTAGAAGTGACAATGCCCCGGGAATGTTCGGGATGACATGATATGCTAGTTACGAATATGACACATGTATATGTGCATATATAAATAAATAAATTCACACATGTCAATCAATGAATTAATTGGTAGCAGTCATGCATCACAATATGTTATGACACTCTCTTGCAATGAAGTGAATAATCTTATGCAACATTGTTCACCAATCTTCATTGGCATATTATGATAAGAAGAATAGTGCATTTATTCATTCAATTGCCTCTTACAACTAATTTTTACTCGTCTTGATTTAATATTGTTTTATGGATACCAGGTTATGTAGTAAGATGATATGCTACCTTGGACTTCGAGATTTTATTTATTGAGCTTTAACTCACTCTTTATTTTTTTTTTCAAATTTGTAGGATAGATCACCCTCCATCATTGCAGTTTAGAGCTTTGTATATTTTGATTGTGAATATCAAAATGTGTTAGTATTGAATCGGCAGCGATTTATACTAAGTAGTTTGGTCGTATGGATCGACATAGGGATACCATGGTGGATCCCTCATTGATTTGTTGCTGGGTACTTTAATGTCAACGGCGAGCCAGTTGGACCTCTGAAGGGCTATGATGTTCCTCTTGGTTTCAATAGAGACGGCGATATGTCGATGAGTGAGGTTGTCGACCCATAGCGTAATGACTTGACTTTGTGTAGGCTAGTTTTTGGGTGCATGAGTATGTGATAGTATTGACAAAGACCCGACCTTCTTTTCAGAGTTAATGCGTTGTATTCTGTTTCTTTTTACACTTGTATTAATACTTGTAAAGAGGGAAGTTTAATGCATATGTAAGCCATTCAAACTTGTCAAACTTACGTTTCTTTAAGTTTCCCCCCAAAAAAAAAAAAAAAAGAAACTTATGTTTCTCTTGCGTTGTGACTTCGCATGCTCAACAATAATAATAATAATAATAGTTTCAACAAAAAAAACGTGCCGAGTGTAGCATTTTGGGCCGACACATTCAAGATCAGGCTTTTCGAAGTTGTTTAGTCAACCTCGCGCTCATGCCTCATCAATAGAGGTCCAAAGTCAGAATAGGCCACCCACACCACCATCCGACACCCTTTGAGAGCCCGACCCTCTTCCTCCCTATACCGCGCATGCACTTCGTGCGCCCAAACCCTAATCCCTCCTCCCCATTGCTCACCTCACTCTCTGTAAAAATCAAGTCGAAGTAAATCACAACATTCAAAGTGAAATATCCGGCGATTTCGGAGTCGTGTAGGCTCCAAGTTCCACGCCGTCGTGACCGAGATGATTGCCAGTAAATGGCTCAAGGTTTGGATCATGATTGAAGGGCCTAATTCCCTAAAAAAACCCCAACTTTAGGTCAAGTTTGAAATCTGTTCCGAACTTTTTCTTTGTCTAAGAAAAAGCCCCAAATTTTAGATCTAGTCTCAAATCTGCCTCGAACTTTTTTTTGTCTCGGAAAAAGCCCCAAACTTTAAGTCTAGTCCCAAATCTACTATGAATTTTATTTTGTTTAAAAAAATCACCAAATTCAATTTATTTTCAAAAATATACTCGCATGATCTAGTCATAACTTGACGTGACACTTCCACGTCAATAACAAATCCACATCAACAAAGTAACGAGGCTTTTGTTTAGACAAAGAAAAGTTCAAAGTAAATTTGGACTGAACTTAAAAATTAGGTTTTTTTTTAAATTAAAAAAAGTTTTTTGGGGTTGATTTGTTATCATCATAACTTTCATACCCTATAATGGTTTATTTTGGAGAATTTCAATAATTTTTATTTGGTTTGATTTGTTATCGAAGTGGAAATGCGACGTCGATATTTACTTATCACCTCATTATTTTGCTGATGTGGATTTGTTATTAACGTAAAAGTATCGCGCCAAATTGGGACTAGATCATGAGGGTATATTTTTTAAAATAAATTGAAATTTGCTGATTTTTTTTGCATAAAAAAAAATTCGGGGTAAATTTGAGATTTGACCTAAAATTTAGGATTTTTTTATGGAATTCACCCATGGTTGAAGTGATGGCTTGCAGATGAACACTACAGGAACGAAGGATGAGGAAGATGAGGATTGAGTAGTACCCAAGAAAAGAAAGAAGAAGAAAAAGTAAAGGAAAAAAAGGAAATCAGAAAAACTAAAAATAAAAACAAGCAAAACAATGTCAATTTATACAATGGTCGCGCCACGTCAGACGGCCGGCAACGATAGGACGTCCACATCAACATTTTCAAGCCAAAATTGATAATAAAAATTACATTAAAATTTTGTATGAAAATTTAAGATCACATTGGCAAAATTAATCGTTCGATGTGCATCTATACAAATCAATATTCGTGGTTTCACACTGTGCACAAGCAAAGACTGCTAAAGACAGCATCTAATAAAAATCCGGCTCTTGCCCAATCAAGTGCTAACGTCGAGTATTTGGATTCCCCACAACGGAGGGAGAAGGCCGTGACATTTCCGGAGTTTAAGTCAAGGGCACCTCCAATCATTTCACGACATGTCGTAAAAGCAGCGCTTCCGGGAACAGTCATTGGTTTTTCCATCTTATCGAAAGTTGTTGGCTTAGCATCAAATTGATCAACTGAAGCTATCATCACGATTCCCCCTCTCACCATGGATTTGGGGAGACGGGGATCTAATTGTGCGACCCTCTCGTACCCCCGATTTCTCCACAACAAAAAGAACATAGATAAAAGAAAATGTGCACATATGGTTATGCAACTCAATCTAAAATGAGGTACTCCTACGTGAGAAGATCGGCCTCACCTACAAGTATGATAAGTAGATAAAATTACTCAATCAGTTATAAACCTACTGTACTGATTAGGGGTGAACAGTTTTCAAGTAGATCGTTTCCCACCTTAATTCGGATAGGCATATGTAAGTGTAACGAGTAATCTACACTACACTGCACTAGTTGGATTTACGGAAAAGATAGTTCTAAATGCTGAAAATTGATGAATTGATGACCTGAAAAGTACATAGTTGTGTTTAAGAATGTTCGGGAGCGTTTTATAGTTATTCGACGTGGCTTATATAACCTGCTCTTAGCATAACCATTTGTAAACGGTTAATATTCAAAATTGAAATCAAAACCGCAATGCCCTTGATTTTCGTCAACCTGATAATGCTTGGACACTGTTTCTTCTTATCAACAAGCGGTTATAATTCTGTAACCATCGATGGGCTCATTTCAGGTTCCATGATATACTTTTCACAATCATATGGTAGTTTCTTCAGCGAACTATCGATATCTTCCTAGCTTTTAGTTTTGTCTTTAACATTTGGTTAAATTTATAAAGTACAAATCATCGATCATTCGTCATCATATGTTGGTAACAGCATTTGGTCATCAATGTTCATAATCATCGGCAAACTTCGTAGCCTCTAACATCTTGCCGATAACTCAATCACTAGACATTCTATATATCGACGTTGTTGATCGTTAACATTTTGTTTCTATCAATAAGCTTTCTCTTCCTGCCTTCTTATCGATATTCGACATGTTCTGTGTCGTCATCATGTCATTTAAAAGGATTTGATCATTTTTTTGTGTCAACAACAATCAATCAGTAACAGCCTCTAAATTAAAAAGAAGTGGTTCAGAAGCAAATTGAGCAAACTGTCAATTCAAGTGGATACTTTGCTATACGAGCCAACTGTTGGTAAGCCCAGATGTCGTCGGCGGGGTTCAAAAGCTAAAGAAAGAACAACCTCCGCAAGGCGTGATCCTCCAGCATCCGAGGTAATGGAAAAGGGATGAAAATGGTGGTCACTGTAGAATCACGGACACAGTGGTCATACATGCCTAAGAAAGACTTTTGAGTGTGTTTTCTTTAAATTAGGCTCACTTATTTCCGTGTTATGCTAGGACGCTACAACCTCTAGCGATTCCTTTATGCCTTTGTGAATGGTGCTTTAATGTATCTCAGAGTAGAGCTAATCTTGAGCATTTTTCTCGCACCCTTTCTTGCTCTTATAAGCACATGTATATCCTTAGACAAAGGTTTCAGCACTCTTGCTTTCAGTTTCGCAAGGTTTACTTCCTTGGAGATGGACAGTGAAGAATTTGTAATGCAACTCCTCCGCTTAAGTCAATCCACCCAATACTTTTCAAAAAGAATTTAAGATGCTATAAGAGCTCGAAGCTCTTCGGCTTAGTCAATTCAACCCAATAAACCTAAAGCATGATGTTATGGAAATCTCATACATTGATATAGGGCCTCGTAATGACGTCCGAGAGGCCCATATGCCCCAAAAGAATCTGTCTCCATGCGCACCCTTCCCGTTCTGTTGTAGCGCTCCAAATGTAGATGAATTTTACTTGAATCTGCATATGTTTTTGACGGTTCAATGAACCGTGAGCTTCGCTTTGACTTGAAGGCACTTCGATATTAAAATTCCGTTTATCTAGTATTCACCACCTCCTGCGGGAGAGTACATATATACTGTTTATTGTCAGCAAGCTACGGAAATTTCACCTTCTTTCCTTCATCAGTGAATTCAACATGTTTAAGATGTTCACCCACTCGCTCATCCACCGCATGAATGACCAGTTGCAGCTGAGTTCGTTTGTAGTTACACGAATTGGCAAAACGGTGTGCAAAACACACTCTTGTACAGCGCTACTACGATATAAAGTGAGTGAAACGGTGCGGGTTTTGCTGCTAATGGTATGGCCAATCAAGAAAAGTAGGTAGAACAGGGACATATGCAAATGAAGGGGACGAGTCTTGCTTAATAGCAGCAAAAATGGGGCCGCTAGCCCAAATGTTAACTCCTTGTTGGGCTATTGGTGGTTATGTTTCTTGGGATAATTACTAGCCCGAAATTTTTATAGCCGTGGCAACCTGCCCCTCATTATCTCAATTTTGGCATAAATCCCCGTCAAGTTTTCAAATCACGTCCCCCTTATCGTCGACCCCGAACACATTGTTATCCGAAGCTAAAATTCAATGTCCCCCTTAGCAACGCTTCTTCTCTTAGTTCTCTTTCATCTCCTTTAGTTATGATTCATTTCTTTCGATTTCATAATTATTAAATAGGGAAGATTGCCACGAATCTCAAAAGATCGAGAGGCATACAACAAAATTATCGAAACATCAAGAGGTAATTTTTAATTATGCAGCAAATGTGCGGGCAAAATATAATTCTCTATGTGGAAAGACGATTTTCCCATCAAGGTTGTCAATAATTGTGAAATTGTGTGATCAATTTTTAGTTGACAATGTGGCTCATGTCAACTGAAGCTTGCGACTCGTGAGGGGAAAATTGTCTAAAAAGTCATAAACCTATTGCACTTTTACTAATTCAGTCCTAAACCTTTTAAGTTTGTCAATTAAGTCTTAAACTTTTTCACTTTTTGCTAATTGAATTAATTCGGTCAATTTTAACCGCCTGGAGCTTACATGTACGCCAACTAGTGGCAGCCGTTTAACAAACGCTGATGTGGCAATTTTTTTGAATATTTTAATATTTTTTTGAATATTTTTTTCCTTTTTTTTTTTTCGATCTTCTTCCCTTTGGCTGGTCGCCTACTGGCCAGAGAGGCTCGATGGCCTCTGGTGAAGCTCGCTCCCACTAGCAAAGGAGAGGTCGCCCTCACCTTGGCTGGGTGAGGCTTGACCTTGCCGTCGCTTGGTGAGGGAGATCCAGGTGATGGTGAGGTCAACCTTCTCTAAATTTAGTGAGGCCAACCTCGCTGTCATTGGGAGAGGAAGACCCATGCGATGGTGAAGCCGACCTTGCCGATCTGGTCCTCACCCGGCCAATGGCCGATGAGGCTCACCCTTGCCATTGGTTGGCGGGGGCAAGCTTAGCCAGAGCTCGATGAGGTTGACCTTGTCAGCTCTCACCTCTGGTTGGTTCGACGATCGAGTAGAGGGAAGAAGACCATAAAAAAAAACATTTGAAAAAATATTTATAAAAAAATTGCCATGTTAACGTTAGCCTGACGGCCAGTGCCAGATGGCATCTATGTCAGATTCGGGCAGCTAAAATTGGCCGGATTGACTCAATTGATAAGAGGTGAAAAAGTTTAGGACTCAATTGGCAAACTTAAAAAGTTTAGAACTGAATTAGTAAAAATGCAATAGATTTAGGACTTTTTGGATAATTTTTTCAGCTCGTGACGATGGGAGGACGCACTTGCACTAGCCCCAAGCGAGCTCAACTGTGATGGGCTTGCCCTGCGAGCTCCTTGCTCACGAGGAGACTAGGCCCGATTTGGTCTAGGTCAAGTCGCCCAACCTCGATTTGGACCGGTCTGAGATGGTAACCATCGAGGTTGGCAATGGTCAAGGACAACATGGGGCTAAGTGGGGAGGAGGCGGCCGGCCGTGGCGGGTAGTAGAGTTAGAAAATGACAAATTTTTGTGTGTAAATAAGGTTGCGAGGATGTAATTTTATAAAACTCAGTATTTCAATCATGGGTTTTAAAAGCGAGAATGGTATTTGATATTGGGTGCAAACTTTACGATGATTTTTAATCATTCTGAAAAAGAAATTAGAAAAGGAATAAAAATTCCTACGAAAATATAAACCGAAAGGAAAAGAGAAAACGGAAAGAGAAAAGAAAGAGAGAGACGAAGTAGATACTCAAAAAATTTCTAGGAAGATCCGAATACATACGCAAAGTACAGTGTAGCCGCAATAGAGAAAAAGAAAAACAAACGAAAGATCCAAACGAAGATGCGAATGCATACAGACGCAAAATTACATGGCCAGAAACTCTCGTCCCGAATCTCTGGTGGCCATAAAAACCCAAAAACAGAAACTGAAAAACTAATAAGGGAAAAAGAAGGGTGCCTTCAGTTTCTCTCTCCTCCCCTGCGTCTCTGATATGATGATAGACGCCTTCATTATCCGAGACCAAAGGAACAAGAATAAGCAGCAACAATGGCTTCCCTCTGTCTAAATTTGCTGCCCTCGCCACACTCTCGCAGGCTAACAGAAGCTTCCTCTGCTTCGTCTTCTTCTCCTCCCCCTTCTCCTTCTTGTTCAGCAATACCAAAAAGTAGCAACAGCAACAGCATCAGCAGCATTGGAAGCTTGAAGCCCATTGCGGTAAAGGGGAATCCCCCTACTTTCGTATCTGCTCCTGGTCGTCGTATCGTTGCCGGTTCGTTCTTTTCACCCTTCACCATCCAGCCCTTTTACTCAGTATTCGTTGTCCGGGCGACGTCAACTAGGCCTCGTTATACGGTTGAGCTCAATTCAGCTTCAAAGGCTCGTTGCTTTTGTTATTTCTGAATCCCATTAGCTTCCTTTTGTTGTCATGATTGGCAGCTGAATTATGAGTATGGTTTCCTTTAGGCTTTAGTATAGTCATTGTTGACTTTTCCTTTTTGCATCAATTCGAACGAGTATTATACATGTACTCACTCCACATACTACTATTCAACTTCGTTTAGCTTTTGGCGTGCATTGATGGGTGAGGTGCACCATCTGTCCAGTCAATTTGTTCTTCCGAGATGTTTTCAAACTTGGGAGACAGGAGTTTTGCTTATGAGGTGATTAGTTGGGTTGATACAGATAGGTTTAAAGTGATGTTGCCTCACTTGATTGATCCTTCCACCTATTTTAAGGGACACACCAGTTATAATGGACCTGTTCTGAGGAAAGCTGATATATGAATTGTGAAGGGATTTATATTTCAACCGTGTAAGCTAAAATAAGACCCTGTGCTTTAAGTTTAAGTTATATCTCTGTCTGTTTATGTAGTTGGGGATCTACATGGCGATCTTGAGCAGGCGAGACGTGCATTTCGGATGGCTGGTGTCTTGAGTTCAGATGGTCAAGACATATGGACTGGTAAAGAAACGGTATGCCTTATTCTAATAGATTCTGTGAATATGAACTAAACAGATTTGATCTAGCTATTCATCGTGATCTCAGTTTAATAGCTGATTCATGTGAAGGCTTTTGATACGAGCTTTTAATTATCTGATAAATCAACATTTGACCCATGCTTTAGGTTTTGGTTCAGCTGGGAGACATACTTGATCGAGGAGATGACGAAATAGCCATCTTATCCTTGTTGCGTTCCATGGACAAACAGGCACAAGAAGAAGGTGGAGCCGTTTTTCAGGTTTGTGTGTTGCTGAAAATGGAAGCACTTTCAGGCACTTCTCAGAAACAACACACTTCGCCATGTTTTAGTGTGCATCTGCCCATAGCGATATCACCACATTACATGCGTCCTTAAAATCCTGAAAACTGTCCGGATATTTGCAGTTCACTAATAAAAATATGCCAGACATCATATATTCTTCTCAACAGTCCTGTATTTTGATGTTTGCTAATTATCTTAGATCAATGGGAATCACGAGACCATGAATGTAGAAGGAGACTTCAGATATGTTGAAACTGGCGCATTCGAAGAGTGTGCAGGCTTCCTGGACTATTTGGATAGCTATGGATATGAATGGGAAGAAGCTTTTCCTGGTTGGGTTGCTGAGTCTGAAAAGTGGAGGCAAAACCAGAAGACATCTCAAAATTATTGGGACGCATGGAATTTAGTGAAGGTAGTGATATTTTTTTGACTGAAACAATGCTTTGCAACTTTGGAAAGTAAAACTGCTTAATGACATCTACACTAAAGACCTCCAATCAAGACATATTAACTTTAAAGAAGATATGTATTAAGCTTTAAATACCATCTCTAGAGCTTGCTCTATTGCCGAAGGCATCACAAGTTTTTCTGAAGTTATCAATGGCCAATATCTTTCTAGAAGTTCTTGGTGTTGTACTTTTGGCCCTTGTTATTGTGATATTTGGATTTATGCACGGTTATATGGAAATTTAGGACAGAGGCAGAAGGGGGTTATTGCCAGATCAGTCTTACTGCGACCTGGCGGTCCATTGGCATGTGAGTTGGCACGGCATGCTGTTGTTCTCAGGGTCAATGATTGGGTCTTTTGTCATGGCGGCCTCCTTCCTCACCATGGTAAAGACTTTCTACTCTTGAATAAAGTCTATGTGGAATTTCTCCATATCATGTCCAGATTGTTGCTGCAATTTAGCCTGGGATGCCTGACGGAAGTGTTGGTGTTTTGCTAGTTGCCTATGGTATTGAAAGGATGAACTTTCAAGTATCTAACTGGATGAGAGGTCTCTCTGAAAGTGATCTTGGTCCTCAACTCCCTTTCATTGCCACACGGGGATATGATAGTGTTGTCTGGAGCCGCTTGTACTCGAGAGATGTATCGGATCTTGATGATTATCAAATCAGTCAGGCAAGAGCTTATAACAACTTCAAATTCTTCATCTTACTAATCACCTGGTTTGGGAAATTGTTCTATTCTTGTTTATCTTTCAACCACACACAGAAACACAATGACTATGGTTTCAAAGCAGGAAGTTCTCTTCCGACGATTGCTTTGGTTTCTGCTTTTCATATAAACTCAAGCGACCTCTTGATCGTTCCTCTATCATGGATTTCTGTATGGTTTGTGAATACTTGTAAACTTTTATGCTGACAAAAGGCAACAATGTGACTCCCCAGATACAATCTATTCTCGAAGAGACTTTGCAAGCTGTGGATGCCAAGGCAATGGTAGTGGGGCATACCCCTCAAACTGCTGGAGTAAATTGGTAAGAGACAATACAGCTTGCCCGTGAAGTGCGAAACACCTCTCTTGAACATTTTCAGTTTTGCTTTGTTGAATATTAAGTAATCTCGTACTCTTTGATATCCTGTCGGGTCTGAATCGCAGTAAATACAACCGTAGCATATGGAGGATTGATGTTGGCATGTCAAGCGGAGTTCTTAATTCAAGACCTGAGGTAAAGTGGTCTTTCTACAGTGTTTAAAAGGTCCTTCGCGGCAGATTAAATTTGGACTTGAATTTTGCCTAATGGTGCACTGGCGCACGTTCTTTCTTGAGAGATTCAGTTTCAGTTGAGGCAAAGGAGAAGCGACACTGATGGGATTTGCTTCTTAACTCCTGTTCTTCAGGTTCTGGAGATTGTGGATGGGAAAGCAAGAGCGATAAAGGGAAGAAGGGACATGCTTAGTGAGCTTCATGTGGTGGACTACACATAGACAAGCAGTGTAGCAACAAGGTATGACACCGAGAGCTCTGTTCTTCACTCTGTTATTGGCTTCCCAGAGCAGTTTTTCGGAATTGACATGGCGTACGGTGTTTCGATCATGAGCGTATATGCATAGTGGAACTTGGTGCAAGTGTTTGATAAATAGGCAACAGCTTTGTCAGCTAAATCCTCAATGCTAGGCAAAAAATACAAAAACAAGTCTGCATCAATAAAATGTGAAGCGCCTGGAGGTTACGGATCCTCCACCTACAGGAGTTCTATATCAGCTCATTTCGTATCTTCATCTTCATCTTCATCTTCATTCTCGACCAATTTAGAAGCAATGTTATTGGTTTCTGTTTTTTCTCCCATGCATAACAAAACTTTCTTTCCCAGGAGCTTATTCAGCCTAAAATTGACACAGAAACAGGTGATGAACTTGATGGGGGTAGCAAGAATCTGACTCGAATCGTACTGAATTCGTAGTCCTCACCACCACCAGTCACACTCTCTAAATTGAGTTCTGCGGCAACACAATTTGCAGTATTCAATGCCGAAGCCGGTTTCACACACAGAGATGAATCATATTCTTTGGTGGTGGATGTTTAAGACGAGAGCACCTCTCATATGGTGATCTGGTTTAATGTAAGTAACGATGATTCTTCAGAACGATTTGGCTACTGAGCGGCAAGAATTATCCTGTGTGTGTTAAAATATGTGGAGGATTGTCCGGGCCTAATACCCAAACAAATTTGCAAATTGGAAGATGTAATGCTAACAAATCTCAGTACTTACAATACTTGAGGAGGGCTCTTGCATGCTGTATGGAGCAGCAAAATGTTCCAGACAAACAAGAATTAGGCTAAAACTCGAATGTGCCCTCCGGTTCATTCAACAACAGTATGTTCGACGGTACTATGGAAATGAATGCCAAATGGAGAAAAACCTTGCGCTGTCCATCCAATCTCATGGTCTCTCGGGCAATTCCTCGAACATCTTTTGGGCATTAAGCCGCGCATCAAATCGCTAATCACTCGAGACAAGAATATATCCTAACCTCCATACAACATACGGGATTTCCCCTTACTTCCGTCAATCGGAGGCGTGCGGTGGCCGCCGGAGCCTCCGGAGACGCTCGATCCACTGATCCTCGGGCACGCTCTGGGCCCAATCGGGAGCCAGTCCACCAAACGACACCCCGCGCATGGCTTCCATCACTCTCGTGGCGTCGTGAGGCGTCAACGGCGCATTCCTCCGGGTCTCGTCGTCCCTGAACGCTCTGCGCATCGCTGCATCATAAGCCTCCCTCGCTCTCTCTTCTTCCTCTTCCTCCGCTACCTCCCCATCATCGTCGTCGGCCTCATCTCCTTCGCTGCTCTTCAGCTCGAAGCCGTCGTCCACGCCGAGAGACGACAACCCGTTGTCCACGCAGTAGCCGTTGGGGAGACGCGGGGGAAGATCGGCGGAGGAGTCCGATTCGGAACCGGCGTCATCGGCGGCGGAGATGGGCTGGTAATACTCCGCGGGGTCGTCGGGATTGGAGTCCGTGTCGCTTCCGGGGCCGTTGTCTGCAAATCGAGAGACGATGAACGAAGGAACTCAAAGTTAGGAAAAGAGTAAAAAAGAAGCGAGGGGAGAAAGAGAGAGCGACGATCGAAAGCAGTACCATCCATATTATGATCGGGAGATGAAAAGGGCACGGCGTTCATGGCGGTTTTGAGTTGGGTTGGACATTTGGGTGGGGGGGTGTCGGCAACGCAGACGAATGACTGAAGGCTCTCACTCGCCCCCGTAAAACGGAACGGAAGCGACGACGGACGAGGAAATAATAAAAAAGGGATTGCACCAGCCGGGAATCGAACCCGGGTCTGTACCGTGGCAGGGTACTATTCTACCACTAGACCACTGGTGCTTTTAGCTGACAGCTTGACCGTTACAAAAACCTTTGATTGAATACGATTTTGGGACCGAACCTGAAAGCATGTATGCACTAGCATCTCTCAGTTGGAGACTCGCTCGCATTATTTCAAGCTCACATCCTAAGGGGGTCGTGCCTGACCTCTATTTTACCCCACTAATGATCAAACAATCAGACTTCGCCGTTGTGTTAAGTCCTGCGTGGAGAGCAAGTCACCGTATCAGTGTGTTGGGTCGGTGTCCTCTAAATCCTGCTCACGTGAGTTACCAAAACGTCTCACTGAAAAAGAGAGCAGGGAATAGTAACATTTCTAGTACGACTCAAATTTAAGGTCTACTTTCCAAAATCTCAATAGAAACGAGGTATGTGCAATGAAGTTACTCAATAGCATTAATCGTAAGTATCAAATGCTCATGGTGATATTGCGAAAACAACAATAGCAACAGTCACCTCTTGCTAAACTAAGGGCCGAATCTGCTCCTCTTTTTTTCTCGACCTCAATCCACACAGGCACCGGGACTATATCGATGTAACCGGGGCTATCTATACTTAATCCTTCTCTCTGTTCAATGGGAAAAGGAAGTGGCAGTACGATGCTACTGGAAAAACAATGTCAACCATTCGCTTCTAATTTTCACTCGACGGCATCGTTATCTCTGCGGTTGTTAAGCTCTTGGAAGAAGCCTTTTGAGGCTTCGTATGTAGACCAGCATATTGCGGCAGCAGGAGCGTGGAAAAGCATTCGCGGAATCCATCCTCTCACGAGCCCTCTGTATCCGTCCTCCTTCACTATCGACTCAATAACATCTCCAATTGAAGTGGTCTTGAACCGGTCACAACCGCAGACGCCCTACCCCACATGAAAGCTGTTAGTTACAAAGACTAGAATTTGGCCACAAACCGCAACTCAGACGCACTTAGAACAACCCATCGACCGGGCGTGTTTACCAATGAAAGCACAGCGACAGCAAACAGCATGTTACCCACTGAACACAGAAGCAGGGAAAGATCAGCACATATCCGCGCTCACTGTTGGTGCAGATTAAAATCTAGGCCTTCGGCAATGACCAAACGACTGAAAACAAAGGGAACGTGCGTTTAGAAATTTGTGATGCTAAAATACCGTGAACTTTATGTAGTGCAAAAATTGGTGCTCCTGCTGAACGCTCAGCAAAGGTAGAATCAAGCAACACCCAACTTCTTTCTCGAGAGGGTTGACAACAAGATACATCGTTTAGCAATACTTAGCTCCTACCAAGCTCGAGGCTGAGATGCTGGAAATGGGAGGATAATTATATCATGTGTCTGTTGCATGCAGTATTCATATTAACACCACACGATCATGGTTGGAGCCAGACACAAAGGACAGTAAAGAAGAACAATCTGAGTGCTAAACACCGTAGCAGCAGGAGCCCCGTAATCTATCCGACAGTCTGAGAATGACAGTAAGAGTGTCTTAGTAATTTAAGCAAATAGTTTCGAATCATTAACAAAGTAGTATGTGCTTTGAAATAGAACTTTCGAGATAAATAATTTCGCAGGTGTCTTCTGTGTTACGACTGTTCTACTATCTCTCGGGCAAACGAACGAGAATATATCCTTCTGGAATTTGACAATCTCGACCTCATTCGTATCGGAAGGTTAAGAACCGCATTCAACTATCTGGTAAATTTATGAATCAAATTCTTTTCGTGTATCATGCTGTACCTGACATTGCAATTGAGTCTTGACCACATCGAGCGGAGTGGTGACGGCCGCCGCTGCCGCCCCAGCAGCCACGCCAGCAGTGGCATGAACCACCCACCGCTCATCATTCGCATTCTCTGGAGAGACCTCCGTCAGAGCCCTTTTCGCCGCCTCATACGTCGCAAAATGCACGGCGGTGAACGGAGCATTCATGACCACCGTGGTCCTATACGAGGCATAGAAAGCCCTGGCGCCTTCCTCCTTCAGAACCCTCCTCACGCAATCCCACACCCCTTTATAAGGACTGTCCCTCAACTGCAGCCTCTGCTTCACCATGTCCATCGGCGTGAGCACCGCGTCGCTCGCCACCGTCGCGCACACTCCGGAAACGGCGTGGGCGGCCGAGCTACGGGGGTCACCGCCGGAGAAGAACTTCTTGGAGACTTCGTAGACGGAGAAGTAGACGGCATGAGCGGGGCCGGCGCCGAGGCCCATGGCGGCTATGCCCCGGTAGAGGCCCATCGGACCGTCCGACTTCAAAATGGATCGGAGCGAGCGTGCTACTCCGACGGGAACGGATTTGGCGGGGCGAGAGCCCATGGCTTGCATTTGCGTCTTGACGGTGTCGACAGGGAACATGGCCATATGCTCGACGGAGCCGGCGATGGAACCGGCGATCATGAATTGCCAGAAGCGGAGGCCGTCGTGGGCGGATGCCTCCATTTTGGAGCGATAATCAGGCGCCGGAGGGAGAGAGCATAGAGGCGTCTGTTGTGGCCATAGAGATCGGGAGGTGGGTCATGGAAGAAACGAAGCAGTAACGTCGCCGACTTGAGAGGACGATAACATTTCTAGTTCTTTCCCCAAAACAGAGCATGAAACATCACCTGGCGACCAGGAATGACACCGAATCTTAGAATAGTAACAAAATTTGAGAAAGATCCTTATCCTCATCTTTAACCTGAAATTGCCAAGAATAAGCATCTTTCAATCACATCTTTATTGCAGCCAAAAGGATCCTGGTCGTTTTCTCCTCGTTACTGACTGCCAACTGACTCCTCCCGTCCTCCCTCGAGACCTAAAAATGGTTCGGACTTTTATGATAAAGATAAGATGCCAAAAGGATGGAGAGTCGAGTTTGATTTGTTGATGGCATCCTCATTGAGTTAGATTTCGGCCTGTGTTGTCGCATCAGCACGACACTTGTCACGGGAGTCGGTATCACACGGACTGGCATACAGGGTACTCATGGTTGCTACACCACTTACATACCTTTCTAGTCTTTTGACTAAAGGGAAATCGACTTCCAATCCCGACTAAAGCTTAGCTACAAAGTCCGTCCCGTTTACAAGTTCAAGTTGTATTATCATCGTCTTCTAGACTGAACACGCATTTTCCTGGGAACTTCTTCCCGCTAGTTCCCGCGCCAATTGCCTTCCTCTTCAACCGATGCAACCCTTATCAGCGAAGCTTTGAGTTGTCAGGATGTAATATCTTTCTTCGTAAGAGACAAACGAAATGAACTAGCTAACCCCTGCTACCAGGGAGAAACAAGGACCGGATTTAGTTTTTGCTTTTTCATGAAATTGTGCCCCAAACTAGTCCACACTCCCAGCAGCCTACATCGTGGTTTTAGCTGCTATTCAGAGTAAAAACTTGCAATTGCTATGCGTGCGCTCTCGCATGTTTTGTACTTGTAAACTCCAACTTACACTTCAGAGTCTTTACTTCTGGAGGCAAGCATCGAAATCTTGGACAAAAAGCAAATAAGTCGTACTCATCTGGACTTCCTGGCGTATTCAAGAACGCTAGAGCTTCGTGTTGCTTAGTAGGATGGCGCTGAACCCAGTGAAGGAACCTGGGCAGGTGTTTTATCATAGAAAATCATTTTGTTTGGTGAAAGCAAAATCCACCACCTTATGACAGTAAGTAATTTAGAATGCAATGTCTAGCTCGATTGAAAAGGTAATGGATAAACGTACAATGTACATAAAGAGCTGTTATCTGTCAATTCCAATGAGTTAGGGATGGACACTCATTCCAGTTATCTTCATATGCATGGGAAAACTACTTGCCAGGATAGAGCTGCTCCTCGCTCTAACAATTAGAATAGTTTCCATTCACCTGAGAACATACGAGATACCTTCTATGATTACCGGCTATTGCCCTGTGATATATGTCGGATGAAAGCATCAAGGTTCCTGTTAGATGATCCCCCTTCGGTAATTGCTCTCTGACAAATTTCTTCAAGTTCTGTTGCTCTTTTCCTGATTTCTTTTCCCTTGCTGCTTTCAAGATCCATAAATCGCTGCACAAGCTCTCGAATCTTTCCCCTTGTCAAAAGTTCATCAGCATCCGCTTGGTTCTTCACCCTCCACCCTGTCTTCCAGTCTTCAACTATTTGCTTGCTATTGGAGGGTTGATCTAGAAATATTGGAAAAGTGAGCATTGGGACGCCAGCAAATACAGCCTCGAGTGTTGAATTCCACCCGCAATGCGTCCAGAACCCTCCCACAGAAGGATGGCACAACACCCTCAACTGATCACACCAAGGCACGACAAATCCTCTCTCCCCACATTTTGGGTGTAACCTCAA
Organism: Syzygium aromaticum; assembly: GCA_024500025.1. Lineage (NCBI taxonomy): Eukaryota > Viridiplantae > Streptophyta > Magnoliopsida > Myrtales > Myrtaceae > Syzygium > Syzygium aromaticum. Next base: position 36,604,759 of record CM044886.1, on the reverse strand, counting down.
AGTCTCTCCACGGGCCACTAATAAGTAGCCAACACCGCTCTCGTTCATCGCAGCCACTATTTCATCCATTTGGTCCATTGAAACTGACAGGAAACTTCCCAATGAGATGTACAAGACTGATCTTTCGGGTTGGGAGTCCAGCCAACTTAGATGGTCAGGAACATTATCAGATCTTGTTAAATGGTTGCTGCTAATGTCTAAAAACGGTATTGTTGGACCAACAGGCAAGATGGGGAAAGAGAACTCTGCTTCTAAAGCATCCATGACTCGAGGTTCAAGTTCATACAGAGAAGTAAATAACAGATATTGTGCTTTTGACACCTGCGAAACACATTCCACAGCTCGCTCTAGGACTCGTGGATCAGCCCTAGTGGGGAGATCCACCACACTCGTGGGAGAAATCCCTGGAATGTATTCCACGGGCTGCGCTCCATGCTCTAGCACATCAGTAGGTAGACAGTTGAAAAATGAATACTCACTGAATCAATTGTCTATGACACGCAATATGCAAGATTCTAAAGCTCAAAGCCTTTATTTAAGCTGGTTAAAAATCGAGAGAACTCAAAAGAGAAAGCTTGCTTGTTTTGCTAAAGGCTTTGTGTTTCGGTAGTATGTTTCGGTAGTATGTTGCGACAAAGAGAAATATCAGAGATACCAAAAAGAAACCAATTTTTGGTGGTTGACTTGACTCATGTAGACAATTCAAAAAATTAAAACAAACCAATTTTAGTGAACTTCTTCAAGATATGTTAGGATTATCAATTCAACACATCATCAGGACAAACGAATATAATCCAACAATAACCCTTTTTTCCTGCATATGCATAAGCTTTTTACACTTTCCAGTGACACTGAAGTCTGAACGGACAAAAACATCGCCATGCACAGTGAGAAAATATCTTATGGCTCTCTGCCCCGTGTCACCTGTTGACCACCCCGATTCCATTGTTTAAGAGATAACAGCGTTATTTGGTGAGCATCGACTCACCAGACAAATTCACCGGAAAATGACTGTTTTGCAGGATTGAGTCAAAATGATGGAACATGGAAAACACGGAAGCGGACATGGTCCAGAGCGAGGCTACCGGTATATTCCTGCGATTACCCACACCGACTCCCCAGAGCAGCTCGACGTCAGCCAAGAACGTGGTCACGGGAGGATGAAGCCGGTCCAGGAGCTGCTCAAATGGAGCTTCCATCTTCGTCATGACGGCTTCGTAGAAGCTAGGGAAATCGGCTGCCTTGAGCCGCTCGGAGGGCACAACGTTGGGGATGGTGGCGAAGCGGATGTTATTGGGCTTAGGGTGGGAGCCGATGAAGCCTAGCCACTCTTCCGTGACAACGAAGGTGATGATAAGGGGAGGGTGTTGCCTGCTTCTGGAGGAAACTAGGATCTTACAGAGGTTCATCATGGGATTGACGTGGCCTCTCCCAGGAAAAGGCATCGCCACTATGTGGCATGGCTGACGTTGAAGCTCATCCGCATCCATGTCCAAGAAAAGGAAAGAAAGGAAGAAAGAGCTTTGGTGTGTTGAAGGAGCTGTGGAAGAAGAAGGGTTTTCTCACTAAAGCGATCTATAATGACCAGAGCATAAAGGATATTGTGTTCCGTTACCAACTTTTTTTTATGGTCAAGCATTGCCAACTTTATTTTTTTGGCCGAAAGAAGCATTACCAACTTGATACAGCATATTATTGACATTTTTTAAATCGAAAGCAGTCACCTCGGGGCACCTATGTTGCACTAGAGGCCAAAAGAGTCCCTCTCATTGTTTGCGACTCGGTGAGTCTGCCACTATCTTCTTTTTTTGGTTCCAAGTGCCGAAGAGGAAGGAGAGGGAGCAGTGTTTGATTGAACAAAATGAAATGGTTGTTCGGAAATACAAAGCAAACTCAACCCCACCATATCGAATCCCGCAATCGGATTCATTCGGCCCTTGAAATATCACTGATGAAGGCATCCAAATTCCGATCCGACAATCCGCCTTTGGCAACCGCCCGCCTACATGCCTCTCTCAGCTCTCTAGCTCTCTTCCTCATTTGTCTCCCCTCCTCACTTTCCACATCCATCAGCTTTCTCACGAGCCGTGCAATTTCTTGCCGGGTGACCAAATTCTCATCACCCCCGCCAGCGCAGCCGCCTTCCTTCTTAACCCTCAACCCGATCTTCCAGTCCTCCGTGACCTGCTTGCTGTTGGGGACTTGGTCCCAGAATATGGGGCACGTCAGCATGGGGACCCCAGCGTAGATGGCTTCCAGCGTGGAATTCCACCCACTGTGGGTCCAGAACCCGCCTACCGAAGGCTGGCACAACACCTTCAGCTGCTCGCACCAGGGCACCACCAGGCCCATGTCCTCCTCGCATGCGCTCCCGATCAGTGACGTTTCCCCGCGCGCCACCCACAGGAACCGCACTCCGCTGTCCCGCACCCCGGCCACCATCTCCTCCATCTGAGCCTTGGAGACCGAGAGGAAGCTCCCGAGAGAGATGTACAGGACCGACCCTGTGGGCTGAGAGTCGAGCCATCGGAGATAAGCCGCGTCTCCGTCTCCGTCCCCGTCGAAGAAGGGGATGGTGGGGCCGACGCAATAGACGGGCGCAGATAGTTGAGATTGGAGGGCGCCCAGGACAGGGAATTCGAGCTCGTAGAAGGAGGTGGAGAGGAAGTAGTCGGCCCTGGAGGCCCAGGCGATGCATTCCAGTGCTCCGCCCAGCACCTGGCGCCCGTTTCCGTGGAAGATGGTAGGAAGATCTGCGAGGCGGGTCTTGGCGACTCCTGGAATGTAGTCCACTTCCTCTTCTCCTCGCTCTGCCAACACACAAACAAAGATGCCAACACACAAACAAAGAGAGAAAACGGGCGAATCCAATTACTGGTTTCCCATTCAAGAATTAAGAAAAAGTGACGTCTATCCTCGGCGTAGTTTCTGTTTCAACGTGCTTCACTTTCAGTACGAGGTTACTATGAGCTATACTCGTTGAACGATTTTGTGGGTTTCCTCAGAAAACTAAATTGGATCATCTTGTTTCTGCACCAGTCCTTAAAGTCTTCCGTGGTATCAAATCTTTTAACTTCGATTGACATTGGCACCCATAACATATCCTTTTGTCGCCATCAGCAATTTAGGTCAAATTGGCAGGAATAATTACACTGACAAATCGTAGGACTGAATTAATATGTTTTGGACTTTTTTTTGGTAACAGGTGGACGCATTAATTAATCACATTAGCCAAGACGCTAAAGCTCATTGGCATCCAACGTACGTTTCTCAAATATTAATGCGCACCTGACAAATCAACCGGAAAATGGCCCTTCTGCTTCAGCATCTCGAAATGATGGAACACCGCAAACACCGAGATGGACATAGTCCAAAGCGTAGCCACCGGGATGTTCCTCCGCTTGCCGACCCGCACCGCCCACAGCATGTACGTGTCCGCCACGATAGCCTCCACCGGGAGCTCCAGCCTGTCCAGCAGCTGCTCCACCGGAGCTTCCAGCCTCGTGAACACGGCTTCGAGGAAGGCAGGGAAGTTCTTGGCTCGATGGAGCTCCGACGGTATCACATTGGGGACGGCGGCGAAGCGAACGTTAGCCGGCTTCGGCTCGGGGCCGATGAAGCCGAGCCACTCCTCCGTGACGACGAAGGTGATGAGGATGTCGGGCTTCTTGGAGGCCAAGAGCTTGCAGAGGTTCATCATGGGGTTGATGTGGCCTCGGCCGGGGTAAGGCAAGGCCACGACGTGGCAAACCGAGGTGGGTTTCGGTCCCATGGCAACTGGATCCTGGCCGAAGAGCGCCATAGGAAGTGAAGAAAGCTGCTTGGAGTTGCACCCTACGCTTACAGAGTTGTGCTGTCAGGTACCTATGGTGGTCGCTGGTAGGAAGGGAGGGTATTGTTAACTCCCACATGGAGGCTAGGGCAGGGTACGGCCGGAGCGGCAAATGACGGAAAAGCCCGCTGCGAGGAGAGAAAATTGCAAAGAGTCCGGAGAAAATTGCAAAGAGTCCGTGTCATGTATACATACGATTTCCATTATAAAGAAGGGGCAAAACAAGTTAAAAGAATGTGCAAACCTTCGTTATCGCCTTCGACAACTATTTAATAGACTTCGATTTGGCTCGACACTTTAAAATAGCGAGTTGACCGTCAAAGATCGCCTTTCGTGTTGCGAACCATTTGGGTGACGATCCGTGTAACTTTGCCTGAAAATGAAAATCATCCCCTCTACCCTTCCTTTTAAAAAAAAAAAAAAAAAGAAATCTGGCGTAAGTCTTTCAATTAAATTTGATTGATTGAGTGTTGAGTCGACCCGTTTGAAAACACATATCACGTTTTACATTGCATCTATAATGTAAGTCCGGCCATGCCATCAATTTACAAAACAAAGAAAATCAATATAAAGAGTTTATGCAAGACACGATGATCATTCCGTCCCGTGGACTAATGTAGCATCGATATCGATATGCGATGCGTAACACGACACGACATGCGATATGACACGAGACACAACACGATACGTCATTTCTCAAAAGAAAAAAATAATTTCGACGCGTCAGGACACGATATATATTAAATATATATTCTTATATATAATAAGTTAATATTTTTAAATATGATTTAAATCCACAAATAAATAAATAAATAATAACAAAAAGCCTATAATTTACTTCATGTCCTGGAAAAATAAATAATAAAAAAAATGATGGCGCGTCAGGAGGGAGAGGGAGGAGCCGTCTGCAAGAGGGACTCTTGGTCTGCGAAATGGAGGAGGGTGGTGGCGGGTTCAAGGTCTGAGGGTGGGGATTCGGTGGTTTGGAGGTTGGAGGATGCGACGGAAGAAGGTGAGAGATGGCGAAGAAGTGGATGCAATCTCAGTGTTTCTCTTCGAGGCCTCCTCCTCGGCGGACGTTGTTGGTTCAAGCGAAGGAGAGAAATCGCGAATCGAGAGGAGGAGAGAGAACATAGTGCACGTGAAGGCACTGTGAAGATAAGAATGGAAGACTAGGGTTTTCCTTCACCCTTTTCTTTTTCTCTTTTTTTTATTTTTTATAAATTTACATTTTAACTCCTAATTTTTTGAAAATTTATAAAATCGACTAGGGGTTAGTAGTTCCCGGTCCAGTTCGGTCCAACTAAAGAATTGGGAACCAGACCGGTCCTCAATTTCTAGGATTGAGGATCGGACCGGCTAGTCTTAAGACCGTGGACCAAACCGGACCTAGTCCACGCTACAGTTCGGTCCGGTTCAAATGGGACCAATCACTTATTAATAAAAGACAAGAGGGAATTAGGGAAATTAGATTAATATTTCTATTTTTTTTTCAGAAATTTTAAAAAGTAAATAAATAAATATATACAAAAGAAATATATATATATATATATTTATCGGTTTGGTCCGGTTCCCACCCTAGAACAGGGAACCGGATTGCCTGGAAACCAGTTTCACTTTTAAGAACTGGGAACCGGATCGATGTTCCCGAGAACCGAACCAAATAGGTTGGTTCGATCTGGTCCGATCTTGGTTTGGGCGATCCATCTTGCTCATCCCTAAAATTGGCCCCGGTGTGTGTCCAAATCCCGTGTCATTCCGAACTCGCGTATCGGCAACATGTTTGGTGCGTTGACCGTGCGTCAAATTTTCAACACCTGTTAACCGTGTGTCAAACACGTGTTAATTGCGTGTCAGACACATGTCGCGTATCAGACACCAACAAGTTGGCCTCTTGAACATGTTCGTGCTACATAATCGTGGACCCAAGACCACCTTCCAATGGGTGCTTGAGTAGGGCGACCGCAACAAGTGAGAGCCGCGCTGCTCTTAGATCCAAATTCAAGAGTCTGCGACCGTGGGGCTGTGAGGGCAACCACGGCATGGTGGTCGCCACTACTTGGGCTCCTCGACCATCCCACGTCCCAAATTCTGTCATTCAAATGGTGTAGGGCCAAATGACGAGCCATCGCAAAAACAACAAGGGATAATGACAGAAATAATATTTGAATTTTGGCATAATGTGCAATTTAATCCCTCGACTTTTAATTTGTTCAATATAATTCATAAACTTTAACTTAATGTTCAATGTGGTTCTTGAACTTTTAATTTATTCAATATAGTCCCCGAACTATATGAAAATGTTCAATGTACTAAGTTTAGGGATCAAATTGGACATGTACAAAAAGTTTAGAGATAACATTGGACAAATTAGAAGTTCAAGGACCATATTACATATCGAGTTAAAGTTCATAAATTACATTGAATAAATTATAAGTTGTAGGATAATATTACGTATTGAATTAAAGTTGATTGTATCATTTTTCCAAAACAAGAATATCCACGATTTTGGATGAAGATGGATCGATTTTGGCCTTCTCAGGGATTGAACGCGTGTTATTATTGTTGCCAACTAAATGTCGCGCCGGGACGACCATAAAGAGACACGTGAGTTGGGGTTTCTGTCGAGGAGAAATTACTTTGACTATTCACCAGAAAGTCTGGTTTGCTTCGCTGAGCGGGACGGGAGAGAGACCATTATTTAAATAAAATACCAACGGCGAGACACGAGTGAACGGTGGTAGCAGCAGATCATCTCGGGCAGAGACCATTCGCCTGGTTGAATATCAACACGCGGGCCTGAAGCTATAACTGGGCCCTTTGGCCCCTCGCATCGCAATGGACCGTCAGAGATCGAGACGGGGACGGTCCGTGCGACTCCCGAAACCAACCACTTTTCAAGTCCTCTGTTTTTTCGGTTGCCAGGGCGGACTGCACTTGCGCTTGCACTCGCAGAAAAGGACCTCCCTCCTCAACCGTCTAGCGTGCGTCTGCAACGAGAGGAAGATTAGATGAGCGGAGAGTCGTTTAGTTAGGTCGTGGCCTGTTTTGAACTTCGGGTGGGCGGGGAGGGGGGAAAGACTCGAGCTTCGGAAGCAGCAGCCGCCCCCGGGCTTTTAATCTCCGCCCGCCATGCCTCCCCTGCTCCTCCTCCAACCCTTCCCTCCTGCCGTCTCCTTCCCTTCCCTTCCGCCATGGCCGTCCACGATGGTGGGTCCGAGCCCCTTCTTCTCCCCAGCGGCCACCCCAACAGACCCGCCACGCTCGCCAAGTCCCTCGCCAGGGGGGCCCTCAAGCTCGCCATGTGGGCCCTCTTCCTCGCCTGGGTCGCCATGTTCTTCGTCATGCCCACCGAGTTCGGCAACGACTTCTACTCCGACTGGGAGGACGCCACCAGCGGCACTCTCTTCGGGACCCAAGGTTCGCTTCCCCCACCTCCGTTTCTGTGGCGAGAATCCACTTTCTAGTGCTCGCCGGTGACTGTGTCCCTGTGGTTCAGGGAGCGCTTTGCTGCTGTTCAGTGCGCCTATACTGTTGATAGCTGTGCTTGCCGTGCCTTACCTTCTCCTTTCTGGAGGACAAGACGACGTTCCCGCTGAGTATGTGCTTCTTCTTTTGCTGTGGATGAATTGCTCCAGTGGTCTGTCGGAGTCTAATATCAACTGTTTGAAATGTAGAAAGAAGAGTCCTGGCCTCCGTCTTGGGACATTCCCGGTGTTGGTGGACGGCGTGTTCGGGGTTGTGACGGCCGCCGAGTTCATTGGCATAGCCACGTTCGTCGTGTTTGTGCTCTGGGCTGTTTATTGGTACACCGTTGTGAACTTCGAAATATTGCCTAGTTATGGCGATCTGACCTCTTTGGAAAAGAGGTACGCGTGTGTGCTTTTGCTTCCTTTGCTATCCGAATTTGAGGTATTGCAATATTGTGAGCCTATAAGATAACGTTTGTGCTCTGTTCATGTCAACCATCAACAGCTGACTACTGTAGTAACTTCAGTTACTGTCTTCCTTCAGTGTTCAGATGTTGCAAATGTCAGCATACATCTTCGGTTTGACTGCCTTGACGTGCTTGGCATTTTTATTTCTCCCAGTTGCCAGGGGATCAATTCTTCTTCGCCTGATTGGCATCCCTTTCGAGCATGCTACCAGATATCATGTATGGTTGGGGAATCTCACCATGTTCCTGCTCACTATGCATGGACTCTGCTACTTTATCGTTTGGTTTATTCGAGGCATTGTTTTAGTAAGTGTAAGTTCCTACTCTATCTTAGCTTGTACTAGTATGAATAGATTTCGCTCCTAAATGTGCTGCTGCGGCAGCAGAGATGTGGTTATGCTTGCCATTTACGGAACATTTCAATCTGAATGTCATTAAGCAAACGACTCACGAGTTGATATGCCATTGTAATGTGACTATGTCACTTACCCAAAGTGGGTGGAACCTGGAGAAAGCTCTTGCCGCATGACGTAATGGTATCTATACGTATGTCTACAGATAATAGAGTGGAAAAGTGATGGCGGTGCAAACTTCGCGGGCATAATCTGCTATTGTTTTGGATTTACAATGTGGGTGACCACGCTTCCTCCTATAAGAAAGAGATTTTTTGAGCTCTTCTTCTACACTCATCAACTCTACATACTGTTCGTAATCTTCTTCGCTCTGCACGTTGGTGACACGTATGTCAGCAAAGCAGCAGGAGGAATTTTCCTGTTCGTGCTTGACCGGTTTCTAAGATTCGTCCAGTCTCGAAGGAATGTTGATGTGATTTCCGCAACATCCTTTCCGTGTGGATCAGTGAGCTTTGTCATATCCAAACCCAAGAGTATGATACTTCTCCCGTGATTCTTTAACTGGTTAGAGCACTTCTCTTTACTGTAAGTAATTCTCTATGTGATATTGCAGATCTGCACTACAATGCTCTTGGTTTCATCTTCCTGCAAGTGCGAGAAATATCTCGGCTCCAATGGCATCCCTTTAGTGTTTCATCGAGTCCTCTTGATGGCAGCCATCATCTTTCAGTCCTGATAAAGTCCGTTGGTGAATGGACGGGAAAGCTCAGAGAAAGTGTATCTGACCTACTGGTTTCTCAAACGCAGCTGTATGAACCCAATGCTAGCATTGTGGCTTCCGTGGAGGGACCTTACGGGCATGAATCTCCATACCACTTGATGTGAGTCCCTTTCGATTACTTGGACATGTACAATAGCGACACTAGTTATTTGTTACAATTAGTCTAATCAGTGCAATTCAAACACATTCCATGGCTTTGAATATAGAGCATTCAACTCAATCTCCTTTACATTATTATCATGAAAAAATTTGTCTTCAAATCTTAGCTTGTAATTTGTTTGATAGGCTTGGTGTAAGTCACTTACAAGTAAGAATCCTCTCGTCGGATGTTTTAGGGGAGGACTAAGTCTGCCTTATTGTTCCCCCAGGTATAAAAAGCTTATTCTGGTAGCAGGAGGCAGTGGGATATCCCCATTCTTGGCAATTTTGAGTGATGTTCTTCATCGCATTAGGGATGATAAACCTTGTCTTCCAAGAGACATTTTGATCATCTGGGCAGTAAAAAGATCGAATGAGATTTCTCTTCTTTCGACCATCAACATGGATTCTATTTGTCCATCTTCCTCGGATAAAGTTAATGTCGACATCCAAGTGTATGTCACTCGAGAATCAGAACCTTCATTGGTAGGTTAAGCTGCTGTTTCTTTTCTACTACTTGCATTTTTTCTTCTGTGAGTCTGTAGTTTGAGGCTTTGGCCATTGCTAACTGCAGGAAGAGGGTAAAATTGAGAAGGTTGCATCCTTGAATACAAGATCAAGAGGAGGAAGTATGTCAGTTTTGGTTGGTACAGGAAGTAAAATATGGTCTGGAGCTTATGTTATCGTTTCCATTCTTGGCTTCCTGATAACCTTGGGTTTGTTAGACGTGTGCTACTTAAACCCATATAGCATCTCTAAATGGTGGTATAGAGGGATTTTGTTTCTGGGGTGCATGGTTGTTAGTGTCATAATCTTTGGGGGTGGTGTTATCTACTTCTGGCATCGCTCTGAAAATGTGACTCCAGCTGGGGAGGAAGACAGGGAAGAGAGTGAAAGGATTGGCTATATGGTGGATCAAGAAACAGCACGAAACAAGCTTCGTGAAAATACTAATGTGTTCTATGGTCACAGACCAGACTTCAAAGGTAAAAATTCTCCTCTTGACAATCTTATTTTCATCTTATTGTTTTTTTTTTTTTTTGGTAAGGTAGTTTCATCTTATTGTTTTGATGATGTTAAGTCCATAACTGCTACTAGAGCTATAAAATCATTTCCTAGATATTGGTAGAGAGCTTAATGGGCACTATTGAGTTCATCTTGCCATTTGGTGGGGGTACATTTTTACAAATATATAGATGGGGGGAGAACAAAACAAACAATACTTAAAAAAAGATCGGGTTCACGAGTTGTTGGTGGCACTTTTCATGTCTTCATGTCTAATAAAGTAAATGACTTGGGTTTTCTTATTTCAGATACCAATATATATCGGGCCACCGCAATGGCCTTCCTGCTTGTCATAGAAATTTTAGATTGAACCTAATGTCGTCTAATTCCTAATGATCATACATGATAATGCTAGTTCAGATTTTGCTAGTCATTGCTTATTGATTTAGTGATTTATGATCTTATGTTGATACTGGTGGTGACACTTTGAAACTTTGTATGCAGAAATTTTTGGATTGGTTTCGGATTCGTGGGGTTGTGTGGATGTTGGTGTAATTGTGTGTGGTCCGCAAACTCTTCAATCCAGTGTTGCAAAAGAAATCAGGTCACGGGATTTAAGCAGAAAGGGCAATAGCCCTGTTTTCCATTTTAACAGCCATAGCTTTGATTTGTAGCCTTCACCATGAGATCGTATGAATTTATAACTCGACAGTAACTGTATCGGTATGGGAGTTTTAATTACAGGTCCCATAGATGTCCGATAAGAAGCTTATTCTTGATTGGCAGCATCTTAATTTAAACCTCGCCCTATACATGATGCTGCAATTTGCTGAGTTTGACATTGTCTGGATTCTAGTTCCATTTTTGTCTAACTGCTACCTCGCGTTATAAAAAGACTATCAAGACGTAAACTATTTGTCTGAACTTACTTCTTGACGGTGTAAGATAACTACCCGGAGTAGGACTTGAAAGACCACTTCATCCTACATCTTCGCTCGATGACACGGTACAGATTGGCAAGAGAATTGTGTAATGTGTTTATAAGTCTCTAATTGCACAATCGTACCTTTAATGGATTCATCGACTTACAGACGAAACTTGGCCCTTTCATTTGCCAGAGGAAGCGCAATACACACGAACACACACACACACACACACACACCTGGGCCTCGGACTTGGACCGCTGGATATCCCTTCTCTGCAGTTGCGTATTATCAAGGCCCACATAAGGGGCCTTCTGTACATGATCATGTACGTATGCGCATACACTTATACCCTTTTAGAGAGTACAAGTTCACGTAATAATAGTTTAGACTTTCGGGTTGGGAGTTTAAATAATATGTATCCTTCGCGAGAAGACTTTAAGGGGAAAATTATGACCGTAAAACAAGTGGAACTTGTCATTCTAATAACCACAAGAGAAGTTAAGTCGAAAAGGACTATCTCGTAAGAGGATCCTTCATTACAGTGGCAGATAAATTAGAAGCAACGGCAATGTAGTGTGAGATACTGTTGAAGTCGTCCCCAGCCATGAGAAAAGACATCTCACTCTCTTGTTCTGCAAGATGGGGTTTTTGGTGCATCTGCATCGTAACGACTTCTGCTTGGGCCGCTGCAAGCTGAAGCTGCAATTGGGATACTTGATTCTGCAAGTAAGATATCATGCCTGCGCACCCATATACCGGGTCTCTCACCCTTGCATTCGCCTCGTATACTAAACTAGTCACCGCGTCTCCTCTCTGATTCACCGGAAGTTCCTGCAAAAGTAAGACACTAACAGCCTCAGATATTGAATTGCTCTGAAGGATCTGAAACTGCCCTATGAAAGCGACCAAAGCCATCTTGATTGATCTTATTAACCATATATATCGACGCATTTTTATCCCTGAACGTCACAGATTCTATAGTCCATCATTGCTGTGTCAATACATCTGGAAAAAAATTAGTGCACCACAAGCGCTAGTTCATGGCTGTACCCAAAGGCCAAAAGTACAGTTGCACTTACTTAACACGGATCAATCGACCTAGAAATAGGTAACTACTTCGGATCACACACACTCAGAAGGTGGGTGTGCTTACTGATTGCTGCACATCCACACACAGAGAGAGAGAGAGAGAGAGAGAGAGAGAGAGAGAGAGAGAGAGAGAGACCTGCAACATTTTGCTGAGATTACTGGCACCAAAGACCTTATGAACAATGGCAAACTTATGAGGGTCGTGGGGTGGGAAATACGGAGCGAAGATGCAATCCTTGGAGCAGCGGCGTCTCAACAGCTTGCACGAAGCGCACGGCGAAGATCCTGACGATCCTCCCATAGTTCTCTTTTCTCCAGTTTGTGTGTATTACGAAAACACTTGCTCCTTTTGATGTTAAGGAAGGAGCCAGACACTCAGCATATGCAGCAGCACATCGTTGCAAGCCTTAGAGTTGGAAGACTAAAGAGCATGTGAGAATGCCACATTTATACCAGAGCGAAGGTGATAGTGTGGACGTGCTTAGCCTAGCCCGGTGCTGCACATGTCTTGTTTTGAAATCTAAACACCATCATAATTACTCGATTAGAAAACGAACTAGCCCTAGATCACAGACGGAGACTAGGATATTCCCTGCCAAGTCGTTTAATTACTTTTGTTTATCTTTTGCTTTGAGACATAAGCAACGGGATGGAGAGGGTTGACCACCGCCTAGGCGCGTGATGGGTTGGCAATCTCGATCCCTGCAGTTGTGTAGTTCCCACGTTCTTCTTCGACTCTCTCTCTCTCTCTCTCCACATCTATTTAATGATTAGTTTAATTAATCTGTCTTTCGTGTATAAGAAAGAAAACAATCCCTTTTTTCAATTGATTAACCTAACGTTCTATTTCTCAAAAATGGCTAATTTCCTAATATCGGGAAAAGTACAAAAAAAAAAGTCATAAACCTATTACATTGGTATATATTCAGTCCTAAACTTTTTATTTTGATCAATTTAATCTTAAATATTTTTACATTGGTATCCCTTAAATCCATCTGACCAATTTAGATCGAAAATTGCTAATATAGATTCCGGCCATCCTACGTGGCACGGTCGACAGACGACTGTCGTTGACGTGGATATTTTTATTAATTTTTCCCTTTTTTTCTTTTTTTTTTTTCCTGTTTTTCATTTCTTCCCTTTAGCCTATGGCCAGTACTTGGCCATGGCCGGCAACCGGCAAAGCCAGCGAGGGTGGCCACAAGGGTCAAGGCCTCACCTGTGGCCAGGCCATGGCCACGTACTAGCCATTTGGAAAGGAAAGAGAAGGAAAAAAAGAAAGAAAGGACAAAATAGAAAAGAAAAGGGGAAAAAATTATAAAAATTGTTACTAAATTCAAAAAATCATTAAGATATTATTAAAAATATCCATTTCGAAGCCGGCTATCCACTAGCCATGCCATAGAGGACAGCTGGTTTCCATATTAGTGATTTTCTGTCTAAATTAGCCGGATGGACTGAATTGGTACTAATGTGAAAATGTTTAGGATTAAATTGATCCAATAAAAGATTTATAACTAAATCCATTCCTTGTTTAGGTTTACTTTCGATTTCAAGTTTACATAGAACTCTCTTCAAGTCCCTAATCATGAAACTACGACCTTACATATTGTGATATCTCTAATTAGATCCAACGTAAACGCTCGCTAATGGCTGGTGAACCTTCTCATGAAAATCTCTCTCTCTCTCTCTCTCTCTCTCTCTCTCTCTCTCACAGCATCGTGAGTTGGTTCTCTCGCGTGCTAAAGCTCTGCAGATGAGCCATCACATCACTAATCTTACGGTCTATGAGTTACGGGAAGCCTTGTGCTCGTGCATGCTCCATCTAACTTATAAACTAGTCTATATTTTACGGTATCATTCAAGTAATAACTTGCTCTCTTAACAATAGTAGCATAATGTGAATGAGTGCGCAGAATAATGTGAATGAGTGCACGCTCGTCTTATGAAACGAGGTCATGAGTTTGTGTTTGATTACAAGACAGCCTGGTGATTGGATTGCTGAGGTGACCCGGTTAAAGCAAGTTCTGAGGGCGAAGGTTTTCAAACGTGCTTATTGAAAACTCCAGTGTGCATTGACAGAGAGGACAAGTTGTTCTCTGAATACCACCGGTCGGCGGTCATTCATCTCCCTATTCTTTCCAAAGTGCGAAGCTTACCACTGGTGAGAAAGAAAACGTGGGAAGCTTATCATGCGCAGCCATAATCCATTCATTTTATGAAGCTAACTCTGCCAATATTGGGAAGAACCACAAGAATTGATGCCTCCACTTAACTACTTCTTTTCATCGCAATATCTCCAGCAGCACCTGAACTAAGCAGTCCATTGCTGGTTCTAGTACAGATGACTCTATCTTCATGGGAAACACTAGGTTGAATGGTACCGCAGAGAGAGCTGCCTGGATAGCTACTGTATCCTCTGATCCGGCATGAGGGTAGAACCGTTCAAAGCATGCAAATCACAGCAGAAACTTCAGCATTTGCGGCAAGATTAGAGCCACACAAACACCATACTACAGGGTATTTGTTCAGCTAAGACGACATGCGGATGCCGACTGTCGTGCCACAAAGAAGTAGAATTACCCCCATTGCCAATGATGTGTTTCCCAATAGGTAGGATCTGATCCGCATTTAACGAGCCAAATACTACCTTTGCCGAGACACCGTCATCCCAGTCGTTGTACCACGTTGCGTATCAAACCTAATTGAGTGAGCATGAAAGTCGTAGCATGAACCACAAAATCATCGACAAGAGCAGGTTAATGACAACGAAGTTTCGACGCAGCACCCGAGACATTCTTGCTTCTTTGCTTTGGCTATTGCCTTCGTACGAGGGCCGCTGTTGTCCTCCGAGGAACATGACGTGCACGCTGACTGCACCTCCTTGGTCCTGGATGACGGCTCACGGGAATCTTTGCTTTTTCTTAGCATTTGATGTACGACTCTTCTTTAACACGATGAAGACACATTACATCTTCAAAAGCGGGAACATACGAGCACTTAACCTCATGTGCGATGAGTAACTTTTTCCTTATAAGATAAAAACCAATAGGCGGCCTTAAGATTTTCGTAACCAGTGTTCTTCCAAATCATGTGAGAAATTAAGCTTTTATGCTCAATCCTTGAGATTGAACAATCTTTTGGGACTACGGTAGAAACACAATACGTGACATATGATTATCCAGTATTTGTGACATAGTAGAACGGTCATGCCTAGTGCAGATTAGCTATGTGCTCAGAAGAGTCGATTTAGAGGGAAATGACCTGATTGTTAAAAGTGACACTCACCTTGTCGAGTTTTCCTCCCAAATGTTTAGACCCCAGCATCCATCTTTGGTAGATTTTTAGTCATAGTTGCGGTTGGATTAGTTTGCGGCATCAAAGGAATATTCTAACGGGAATTCAAAAATGACTTGGTAAAACGAGTTGATTTATGACCAGGACTATTTTCTCATTTGTTTCTTTTTTGGGACATGCGCCATCCTGATATTAATGTTTACCCACTCTTGAGAGACATGTAGCCTACAGATAGACTAATCGGACACTAAACTGTAACTTTCTACGTTCTGCTTTCCATCTTTGCCATTGATTTCGTCTAAAGGATTACGAGCTAATAATTTGCACATTATCATGGGCATTCGGTGTTTAACTGATTGTCCATAAGATTGCGCCAACGGTATTGTCATCCTCACCAGACAGTTGTTCATCATAGTAGTACGGTTTGATTTCAAAAAGGGAAAAAAGGAAAGTCTTCCGTTTATTTCGCGAAAAATTCGCATTTGGCAAAATGTTTTTCTAAAAATGATAATTTGCATCACTTACAAAAATGCATGAACAAAAAAAAATTTTGTTGTCCATGAAAAAATTTAAATATAAATTATTATCGATAATGAAAAAAAAATTTGTTAACTTATCATTTTAAGCTATATAACCAATAATTTCTAAGATAATGTTTTTTAAATAGTTCATTTTTCGTAAAATAAAAAGACCCACTTTCTTTAGCTGGGTTTGTTCCCTCGCAAAACGAGTCCACGTACGTTTCAAACCCCTAGAGGCTCTAGGGAAGTGGAAAAACTCGTAAAGCTTTGAACGGTGAGAAACCCGTACGCATAATTTACCCTTCGTGAAAACAGGACAGTCATCTATAACCCCGCTGTAGAGAAATCATACAACCGTACGAACTCCAATGCGAACGTGGACGCAAGTTCCTCGACTCTGAAAAACGGGTGCCAGTGAGGAGCAAAGTTTGACAATGGCAGCCAATGTAATGAAAGGGCCTTAAAGCAGAATTGCCGTCTATTGGACAGCATTCGACAGACGAAGGCTTTCGATCTCCAAAATTTGATTGGTCAAAATTCAAA
Source organism: Syzygium aromaticum (assembly GCA_024500025.1). Lineage (NCBI taxonomy): Eukaryota > Viridiplantae > Streptophyta > Magnoliopsida > Myrtales > Myrtaceae > Syzygium > Syzygium aromaticum. Next base: position 36,588,337 of record CM044886.1, on the reverse strand, counting down.
TTTGGAGTTCCCGTGGTCGCCCATCACGAGAGCACAAATATTAGACTAGGATGAAGCAGCAAGCGCATGATGCCATGGCTTGACCCAGCTCATTTGTTTCCCATACACCTAATCTTATTTTTGCCAATCCGATACTTGCAAAGACTTCTTTGTAGGTGACAGCCTAGAAAGGAAACGCATGCATAATGAAGGACCGACATTGTGTTGTGGCCCAGATGATTCACCTAGTGTATACAATCTGCCTTAGTAATATATGACCGCAAAAGCAATACCCATTTGAAATTCGACTATTATGAACTTCAAGCTCTAACTCAGACATATGACAGAAGAACTCCGAGATGTAGACTCATCTACTCTGAACACAATTCCTTAGCCAGGCTCCATATCCATGAGTGCATCCATCTTGTAATTGAGTGTTCATAATGGTTCAGAAGTTTAAGTTGCCATATATCATTTCAAAAGGACCAACAACTCATACGAAGATGCTTTTTGGACATGATAACACAGAATTAACATAGCACTAATCCCTAATTATAAATATATATGTGGTCACAAATCAAGCAACCTGGAGCTTTCAAATATAAATGATCAATACATGGCAAACTCTTAAAGTGTCGAAACTGTACCATCTCTTCACATAGAGGGTCAAGGTTACACCTTAAGCTGCTTTCAGATATTTTTAAATTCAGGAAATGAACTATTACATCCACACACGTGTGCGCAAGGTTAGGAGACTAAACGAAACCTGGAATTTTAGTGTGGGCGTGTGAGTTTCTTGCAGCTGACCTTAAAGCCTGGCACTCCGAAAATATCCTTGCATTACGCTTCTTAATACTATCTCTAAACAGACCACTTGCAACTGGTTGGATTTCTCTGAATGTAGAAGCTTGCTGTTTGCTTCTCTCCATTTCTTTCCTCTTCAAATATTTCACTGCCTTTGCCTGAACTGTGCATACCAAGATGAGTCAAACTACAGCATGACTATGCTTAGCATCCCATTCACTGCAAAGAGCTTACTGAAATGCAGTTGAAGGCACTCGCCAATCAAATAAATGCTAGTCCCAAGTCAAGATCAAAAGAAGTCCTGAAAATTCTTATGGTAATATCCAAGACAAACTTTCTACTTGGAGAGCTTAATCAACAGAATTTCACATCTGATGGTCCATACAATCAAATATCTCCCTAGACAATTTATCTGATTCAGGCTTCATATTGATAAACAGCACTGCTGACTTAAAGATGGTGAAATCTGCTAAAGAGGGAACATATGACTCCACAGATATTGACCAGCAAATTGCTTGTGCATCAACACCGACAAGCTGTTTCTTAACTTGATGCATGTGGTTCACTCAACATTGGGAAGTATTTCGATCCAATAAGTATGCCCAATAGCAGGCTAGCTACAATTATGGTTTTCAACGAAAATAACAATTTTGCATGTTGAGAATCAGAATTGATCAAAAAAGTTCAGGAACTAAAGTAGATAATGCTGGGTAAAATCTTTAACCGCAATGTTGTCTTGTAGATCAACATCTAATTTTGGTTTCGTTTTCATAGCTGTCATCACTACTGAGAGCCAAGGGACACATTAAACCTACTGGCAAAAGCAGCCGAAAAGTTAAAGGGAATAGGCTCAACAGCTGTCTCTGTTTATCTGTATCAGGTTGTCTAACAAATTCCATGGAAATGAAATTTCCACTCAAAGCTCTGTAGTCTTTGAATACAGCAGAACGACGAACATCAATTTCTTCCACTCCCACGACCATTCTCCATAAGCGCTTAGTGTTAAGAATACTTAGATACAGACATGATCAAATAAAGCAACTTAAATGAGCATCCACAAATAATGTAACTTCACCAAAACATTATCCAGGAGGAAATAAATATATTGAGTTTGAACCATCATTGTCAATCGTCACTATAACATCGTGCCCCCTAAAGTGCATCACGAAAGAAAATCGAGCAAATTTTTTTACTGATTATATCCTTTCATTAGCAGTGTAAAGTATAATGTCAAAGAGAGAAAATTCATGGACCATTGATTTGATAGAGGCAGGACAAGCGGTAGAGATAAGATCAGACAAAAATTGTTAAGACGAACGCTTTACTATTCAACATACCGCTGCATGAACCAGTGGATGAAGTAGCAACGTCCTTGAGGCTTACTATACTCTGGATATCTCCAGTGAAATTTTCCAAGCCCAAAGTATCACTCCTTTGAAGACATAGAAGAGCATTTTCACATGCCTGGTTGGCAAAGGAGCGAAAAACCAAAATTATAGTGAAGACTGCACATTATAATTCAGGGGACGTTATACAAGTTCATAAAGCATCGAAAGCAAAATGGTCCACATCTACATAATTTAGACATGCTAACTTTAAGGCTGGAAGTTCTCAAAAAGATTCGATGTTAAGCAAATAAAAGACTTGCGAGACAAAATTACCGCAGATTATCAAGCATAATACATATCAAGGAGCTACCGTACCAATAGTCCTGCATTGATTGTCCTAGTTTGGATTGTCAATTCATAGCAAAGGGAACGGCAGAGAGCAATTTGTCAGTGCAGACGCTAATACATTCATAATTAACTTCTATGTCCAATGATGCATTCTAAGTATGCAGCAAAACATAGTTTCGGTATCGACGGAGTTCTCTTAAGGAAGTCCGAAGTAGTCATCTTGATCCACCACGTCTTAACACAGCGACTTGCTTGACGAAACTTGATGCATATATCAATGAAACTGGTCAATAACATACAACAGCATCGGAATACTAATATTAGCTTGAAGATGCATAGTTCCAAACTCAGTTATCCAAACGGCTACCAACCTAGATTTGGAAATAAGACTAGGCATCTCCCCGGTATAGTTATGAAGAAATGCGCATTTGCTTCATTTTCCACTCAGTAATACAGTTGAAACATTGGAACTATTGCAGTAATAACATACTACCTTTGTGGCTATAGGGTAAAAACCATTGTCGAGCGCATCCTTGGCAAAGTTCACCCATTCGGTATGACCAACTTGTAGCCATTGATGAACGCCAGATTTGTTATCCCGAAAAACGAGTGCTTCGTACCTCAGTGCCAAGCAACTCTGACAAGATCCGACAAACCAAACACAAAAGGGAGAAAAAAAAATCCCTCAAAGACTGCATATCCAAGGCTGTAAGAACGCGATGAGCATGCGACTAAGGAAAGCCCCTATATCCCCGATAGTTCCATCAAGGACCTGCTTCAATGTCGTCGAATGGTCGTAAAAGAAAAAAAAAAAAGGGAAGAAGATGAAAACGTTGACATAAATCAGCTCATCAGTTCGTCGCCCAGAAACATCCATAAGCTAACTTATAGGTTCCTATTTCAGGTTTTCTATTCATGAATAACTGAAGAGGACGCATTCGTGGAACTCACCTCGACATCGCCTATAACCGCAGAGGCTCGAACCAGGAACTCGAGGACTGAAAGCACATGGACAGCGTCCTTATCCGCAATCTGACGAAGTATACAGAGAGACTCGAATCTCATGAACTGTTCGAGGCTCGACCGGGCTTGAACCGCCGATCTCGCGTCCTTGGAGACCAGCAAGGTCCGGAGAACGCCGAGAGTCGCGTCATCGAACCTGCGAACGGCGATGAAGACTGCGATTTTCAACCGGAACGATGCCGGCGACGGTGCATGTGCATTGGCGTTTGTGGAAGGAGCATGGAAGCGAACCTTCTGAGCTTGACAAGGGAGACGAAGAGGGAGACCTCCGGCGAGGAGAGCGCGACCGCCATTTTTTTTGAGATTGCAAGGGGGAGCTTGCTTTTGTTGATGGCGCCACTCTCTCTCTCTCTCTCTCTCTCCTCGTCCTCCTTGGAGGCATGACTTAAGGCCCAAAAGCAACATCGGCCTTTTCATTTTCCTCGTTTACAATTTATTATTATTATTATTTTTTATCTTTCAGTGCGGGAAATGATTTTGTTTAAAATCTTCAAAGGGATAATAACACAAACAAACGGCTCATAAATTTTAGCCTAAAATACAACATTATTTTCGAACTTTTAATTTATTCAATGCAGTCTCTAAATTTTAGTCTAATGTTCAAATTTTTAATTTGTTCGATTCGATGAGGTCCATGAACTTTAACTTAATATTGAACATTTTTATATAATTCATGAACTAAATTGAACATGGGCCAAAAGTTTATGGACCGTATTAAACAAATTAAAAATTCATGGATCACAATAAACATTGGGTTAAAGTTTAATGACCATGTTGCACTTTGAATCAAAGTTCAAAAAATCGTTCGTGTCATTTTCCCAACTTTGAAAATGTAATTTTTCCTCTAATGCCTCGTAGGAATATGGAAAAAAACTTCATTTTTAATCGTTCAACTTCCGCAAAGAGTTGACCACCTTTCATAATCTAACCAATAAATGAAAAAGAAAATTACGTAAATAATCCATGAACTTTGGCCCAATATATAATGTAGGGATTAAATTGAACATGTACCAAAATTTCAGGGACTAAATTGAACGAATTAAAGGTTCATGGACTGCATTGCATATTAGGTTAAAGTTCAGGAATTACATTGCCAAGGACTAAATTACACACTGGGCTAAAATTTAAAAACTATTAGTGTCATTTTCCTTAAATAAAAATCCTGACTATACAAAGCATCACATATTTTGTAACAGATTTCGCTTATATTTGATGCTTTCCGAAAAAAAAAAATTCATTAAATTATTTTCTACTTTTCAGATTTTTCTAATTTTAAATATATAAATCTCTTTTATCGCGAACCATCGTGACAGCCTGAAAAATTAATTCGCGAGCCCTTTTTTTTTCAATCACGGCAATAATCTAAGCTGGATGGAACGACTTCGACATGAAGCTAGAATTTATGCACTCCCCATATAATAATTTTATAATTTATAATTGACCAAGACTTTTAAATATTTTGGACGACATCCGCCGTCAATAAAAGCTCGGGCTCGCGGCGGCGGAGATGAGAGGAGCGAGCAGCGTCTTCTCCGGGGGCGAGCCGCACGACAGTTCGTCGCATTTCACGCTTCATCTGAGAAATCCCTAAAAGGATCCTCCGTCTCCTCCCCCGCCTCCGGCGATGGCCGGGCGCAACTATCTCCCGCCCCAAAGCGCCGCCAAGCTGCGCCACGCCCTCGAAGACCCTCGCCTCCTCCCCCGCCTCCCCCAGGTGGCGGCGCTCGAGGACCGTGCCGCCTCCCAGCAGCGCGACTTCCAGTCCCTCCTCGCCGAGAACCAGCGGCTCCTCGCCACCCACGTGGCCCTCAAGCAGGAGCTCTCCCTCTCCCAGCAGGAGCTCCGCCGCCTGTCCTCCGCCGCCGCCGAGGTCAAGGCGGAGCGGGACGCCCAGGTCCGGGAGGTCTACGAGAGGTCCTTGAAGATGGAGGCCGAGGTCCGCGACATCAATTCCATGGCCGCCGAGCTGGCCCAGGTGCGCCGCCGTGCGCTCAACCTCGGCGCCGAGCGGAAGGAGCTCATCGTGCAGTTGCGGTGTCTCGAGGAGGAGGTTCTCCGGGCGGCGCCCGAGTTGAAGCAGGTGCCCCTGGTCAAGTCCGAGATCGAGGCCATGCATGAAGAGATTCAGAGGGGAAGGTAACTTGACTTTGCCAATGATTACTTCTTCCTCTGAATTTTCTCGTTTTTTTCTTGTGAATTCAGCTTTTGCTTGCTCTCTGTCTCTCCCGTTGAATTTCAAAATCTATGGCATTGCTACCAATTCATGTAAATTAAGGGTGTGCGCGTGACCTATGACAAAGATGAAAATCTTTTTAACCTTTTCCGCATATCTTCACTCGAATATTATTAATTCATGCACCATTGTACCTTCCATCTGGGATGATGAGCTCGTAATTCATTATGTCCTTTCTTGACTGATGCTTATGGCTGAGGTACTTGATTGGCTAGCTCTCTATATGATCACAGCGGGTTTAGATGGTGTCTTGTGTTGGCTCGCTCAATTAGGTACGCTGGAAGGTTTCAAATTGGTTGAACAACGGTCGGGATTTTGCTTGGATTGGCCCTTGGATTGTTCAATCCACTTTTCCAACCATCTCTTTACAATTGCACCTTGACTTCAATGTGGTGCTTCTAAGAAAAGACAATAATCAAGCCTTCTTGGGGTTTTCCAATTGCTTAATAAGATGGAAGTGCTTCAGATCTTTCTTATAGTTTCATCCAAGTCTTTCCAGAACTTCTCGTGCCCCTTTTCACCTACATCACTCCAGGTTCATATCCTTTTTGAAGACCTTTTCGTTGTTTTTGTGGTTCTTTTTTTTTGGTCGAATTGTTGTTGTAGTTCAGAAATTCTTTTTTTTTTTTCCCTTTTTTCAAATAGAAGAGTAGGAGAATTTTTAAAGGTGGTGTACGTACACTAATAGCTACCACAATAGCGATTGAATATGAATCCTACCCCTGATAAAGAACTTTCTTGTAAGTGTGTGATTCTGTCAATGGCTTCTCGGGAGATGTTCTTCAATGAAAAATATGCTGGACAGGAAATACTTTGCTTGAATTGCAGCCCTTTTTTATGCTCTAGGAGGATTATGATCTTAGAATGAAAGATATGCTAGAGATTCCGGTTAACTGGCAAATGTGGTTACTGAAATTACAGTAATTTCCAAATTGTACATGTTCCCTTCACTGTGCAAAACACATAGAACAATTTAGTATTGAATACTGAATTAGAAATTCGAGGGAGAATCATTTGGATCAACATGGTTCTGTGAGGTCATCTCTCTTGAAGTGTTGAGGGAGTTATTACTCTCACTATAACTAAAAAGAACATTTGTAGAGGCTGGGTGATATTGAAGTGAGTTTAATATTTAGGTTTGCTTGTGGACCTAGTGGAGGAATACTAAGAAGAAGAAAGATGATTTCTTTATTCAAAGTGTTTCCTGTGTCATGCTCTTTAACGAGCTTGTAATTGCTCTTAATATACTAGTTCATGTTGTATGATGTCTTCAACACCAGGCATTGTATCAGTTATTTTCCTTGTGTATGGAATTGATCTATTCCATTGTTCATGGTTTGATATTTGTTGCATACTGTTGTAGCCACAAATGTAGTTTGCAGGTGGAGGATGCATTATTAGTATTTCAGGATGCGAATGGTCAAATCTACCTTTTCCTCATTTTCCTTTTTTAAAATCTGCCTTTTCCTTGTATAACTATCACCCATTTGTCTGAGACTTTGATATGACTGCAGAGCCCTATCCCATGTCTTCATTAGCTGGCATTTAGTGCAGTGGCACCGCACCATGTGAATCCACCAAAGTATCAAATGAACATAGAGGGCTACTTATAAGCAGAAAAGTTTGCGGAAGAATTTTTTTAATGAGCATAGCCAGGAAATGGACTAGATGTGGATCGCATGACTTAAATGTCCTCAACCTAAAGCCCATCCTAGAAGAATAACGCAGTACCTTTAGGAAGAAATATGTCATGAATCTTTTTTCTCCTCATATGATGTAATTAGAAGAATATATTTGAAATTGGATGTCAATTAAACGACATCTGGTTGACAGTATTGCAATGGATCGTCTTAAGGAATATTTCATGTGTGAGTCCATTGGCATCTTTGTCTGAAGTGGAAACGATTTAGAAGGAATAGGTCCGTACAGTCCAAAATATATCTAAAAAAATCCAATGCTTTCAGTGGCTACAGTTTCGGAGTGTATGTTTCCTTCTGGCAGTAGGAAGATTATTTGATTCTACTGTTCTGGATCTTCTGATGTACATTGTTTTTTTCAATCTGAGTAGAGCTGCTCTTGAACGTGAGAAGAAGACACAAGTTAGTAATCTGGAGCAAGCTAAGGTGATGGACAAACATATGTTGTCTTTGAATCGTGAAATTGAAAAGCTGCGTGTTGAACTTGCTAATGCAGAGAGAAGATCAAGAGCGGCAGCAACAGCAGCAAATCTAGGTATGCACATTGTGTCAGTCAGTTCCCTTTCATCCGTGATATCAATTATTTGTACTAAATTTTCTATCTTTTAATTTTAGATCCTGGATATGCCCAAAACTATAGTTCCCCCGAGATAGGATTTGGAGGAAATACTCACCCCAACACTTACGAAATGCATCAGGTACGTGCTCTCCCATTTGATTCTCTCTCTGGATCAATTTTCTTCTATGTCCTTCCCCGAAACATTTCCCAGTAGTTGCATATGCCGGAACATTACCTATTCTGGTGTCTCTTTTTGGTGGTGTTATTTTTGTTTTAGCCTTCTGGGTAGAAGGTTGTTTCTTCAAAAAGGTGGGTCGTTGGTTTGTCATGTCAATTGATGAAAGGAAGCTGTAGTAGGAAAAGATATACTCAACAAAAGCTAATGTTTGAAAATTGATTCAGCTGTTTTCCTGACGTTACTACGACCCATGGTTTTGTAATCCATGAAGCATGATCAAGTTCGTCTGTAATGAAGTTGCCTTCAGAGTAAGGAAGCACGTCAGATGTTGGATTACCGTTACTAATGTAATCACCCGACAAATAGTCTTGAACATACAGCTCTGTGATGTGTTGACAAGAATCATGGCATTAGAGGAAGATCTATGGCTAACTTTTTATTGATTGTCGATGCATGATTTCAGGGTCATGTCAACCCTGGAGGAGGCGCCCAATATGGGCCTGGAATCATGCTGCAAGGAGGACATGCACATAGATAAGATCCCTGCGATGATGTGAAGAAACCAGGATTCTCGATTATATGTGAAAATAATTCGATCCATTCTTAAAAACGAATGTTTTATTTTTTTGGCTCTCGGAAAAACAGATCGAGGTCTGCAAATTTTCTGTGACTTCTTCCTTGTATATCCACATGCAGTTCATTTCACAGCCCCGTTGTTCCTAGAGCTGAAGGGCATGGAGCTTAGCAGCTCGAATTGGACCACGGGGGTTGGGTAACGCTTTGATCGATTGCGCATTACTAGACTTAAAGGATAGGCAACCTTAGACTCTTAAAAGCGCATAAAATTGTTAGGAAAATGACACATGATTCTTGAACTATAGATTAATGTGTAATGTCATTTTTGGATTTTTAATTTGTTTAATGTGGTTTATAAATTATTGATAAATGTTTAATGTAGTCATTTTATTTGTTCGAATGACAAATTAGATGTTATTTGATGATTTATATTATTATAGGTTGATTTTTACTTTTTAAAATGACGAGTTACTTTGTCTATTTTTTTTTATTTATCTATTTTAGAAAAGAGAAGATATTATTTGATGATGTAAATTATTATAGCCTGATTTGAGATGAATATTTTATTTGGAGAATCCAAGTGACTCTGTTTTAGGTGCTCGCCATTCAAACTTAACGAACTAAAAGTTAGATTAATAAGCTATGTTAACTTGAATTAAGAGAAGGATGATATTAAATATTTTTATATACTTTATGATTTACATAAATGTAGATAACCCCACCAATCAATTGAATATTTATTAATACATAATAGATCGAAGACTACTTGAAAACGCTCCACAAAACAATATGTTTCCGCTTTAACATGAAAGAATTGTTAAAGAATTGTTATTTGATATCGTAGACTTAGGGCCCGTTTGGTAACATGCCAAACAGTGAAAATTTTTGTTCCTAGAAATAGTTTGGAAACAGAAATGCGTTTGATAAACTTTTTGTTCCCAGGCATATTTTTGTAAAAATTTGTGCTTAGAAACAGTTTTGGAAAAGAAACAAGAAGTAAAAAAAAATTATTTTTTGTTTCTCGGTACAATTTTGAGAATAAGTTCTTTTTCTTTTTTCTTTTTTCTTCTTTTTTTGTTGTTCTTCTCTAGGCTGGGCCGGTCGCATAGCCCAGGGCTGACGAGGGCGTCACAACCCTCGCCGGCGACAGTGAGGGCCGGACCCTCACCGCCTAGGAGAGGTGGCTCGTCGTTGATCATGGCGAGGTCGGCTTCGTAGTAGGTCACGATGGCAAGGCTTGGCCTCTCTCGTTCTGGGCGAGGTTGACCTCGCCGTCGCGACCCACGGCGAGGTCGGCCTCACCCGATCTAGGCGAGGCCAACCTCGCCGTTGCGACTCACGGTGAGGTCTGCCTCGCCCAGATCGAGCGAGGCCGAGTCTCGCTGTCGCAACCCACGGCGAGGCTCGGCCTCACTTAATCTGGGCCAAGCCGGCGGTGAGGCATGCGGCGAGGGTCGTGATGCCCTGGCTTGTGGCCGGTCGCCGGCGCCGGCGCCAGCAATCGGCCATGGCCAAAGAAGGGAAGGGTAGAAAGAAAAAAATAATAAATAATTTAAAATATTATTAATAAAAAGAAATTTTGTGTAGTTACCAAATGTATTTTTGTTCTTTTTTATCCTAGGAATAGAAATTTTAGACAGTTATCAAACGCCTTCAAATACTCAGAAATTGTTTCGGGGTACAGAATAAAAAAAAATTATTTCTGAGTAGAAATAATTTCCGAACACAGAATGGTTATTATGCACACCCTTCGAGACTCTCCTGAGCCTGCTTCTCTCCACCATTTCTTTCATTAAGGTTTCATGCTACAATTTGCTCCCCTAGTTTTCGCCTCTCAGTGTTAGTTCGCTTTTTTTTTTTTTCAATACTTGATTAAACTCACAATAAATGGAACAATGATTAGACTTTTTCCTATTTATCCTGCACTTAAATTTCACTACAGCATTAACCCTTGATTCAAACAATTCTTAGATAACTCCAAGAAATTTGACCGGTACTTGTGGATTCAATGATACATGAAGGGAAACACCATTTGCTGCTCAAACCGCGGAAATGCTATTCGGACGGTAGTAGATCAACCTCAATGAAAGTAGTTTATCTTTCCACTCATTTCAAAACTTCCATAATCCCTTCCCAAACTAAACATGAATCTTTCAATTCATTTGGCTCTCACGTTCTATTACTTATGTTAAAAAAAAAAGGTGTTTCTAAAGATTGCATTTATCATCATAAATAACTCATCTTTGAATTAAACCTTATGTGTCAGTGAGGCAAATGTGGTTAATTCTTTCCCGTGTGTTGTATCCATGAGAATATGATTTCTTTTAATAGAGAAGGGGCTATGCCTTCTTATATTTCTAAATTTAGGATCAGACTTGTATCATTGATACTACCCTTCAATTCAAATTAGCAAAAGCAATTTCTCCTTGCATAATATGTATTCCAAATATTCATAATTTAGATGTGAATGAGTCAAACTAATTATTCCTCGATGGTAAAAGTGGGATTCATTTTATTAATCCCTTTTAAGCATGGTATTTTTTCTACTACTATGTTAATTTATTACATAAGAGTCTCAAAACTAATAATTGAAATTTTTTCTTTGATCGGACGATCAATTCAAAAACTAAAGAAAAAAAATTTCATCAAAAAAACTTTCCGATAGATAAAAATAATCTTTTTTCTATCCTGCAAAAACAGGAAGAGGACCGTGTTTGTACAAGTATTTTGGTTTCAATGATAACTACTATATTAGATACGCCTTGGTACGGGATTATTGGGACAACAAAGTCCAACCACATTATTAGTACCTCTCTTAAGAGGATTCATGGCATGTCAAGCCTCGGATACTAATATACCTAAAATATATAATAAATATAGATCATGAATATTTTATAATATAGATATATTATAGAATAGAAATAAATTTAAATATATAAATAAAATAGAAAAAAAATGAAATTTGTCCATTATTTTTTTTGTTATTTTGAATTTTCTTTTTTGTATTAGAATCCAAATATTATTTTATATTTAATCATGATTTTATTTTTTAATTTAAGATTTGTCATTCGAAAAAAATAAATTTTATGCCATGAATATAAAAATGGGTTATTACTACGAAAAATCTCAAACTGATACACTTGTGACAATTTTACTCTTAATTAATTATCATTAAATTTTACTGTCAAATTACTTAGTTAAATGATATATAACAGTCGACAAATGTACCAGTTTGAGGTTTTACCTCCGTTTGTCCCAAGTGTAATAATTTGTTATTTTTTTGTATTAATTCAGTTTAATAAAGAATAAATTTATCGTAAATGTACAAATTTGAAGTTTTTAGTAGTCAAAAATTAATTTGGAAAAAATTATCACACGTGTACTAATTTTAAGTTTTTTGTGGTATTAACCCTAACAAAAATTATATCTACATTTATCCTACCTCCCCATGTGATATTTTTATCTGAGTTATATCCCCTTAAATCCAAATTTATCCTATCTTGAGCAAAACCCAATCATTGAGATAATAAGATAAATTTTATCATATCCCGAATTTTACTGCGTACTTTGCCTACTTTCAGCAGAACAGACGCAAACACAAATCCTAGACGATACAGGTTTTTTTTTTTTGGCCGAACAGATGCTTCTCTTTAATAACACCTCGTTCCCCCTCAGTGCTTTGAGTTGGTTCTTAAAAAGTAGTTGTAAGAAATAGCTCATTTTTTAGGGTCCAGCTTACGCATTTCTCGTTGAACTTCATGTCCGATACAAGGCTTCCCAGGGGGAATGTCTAGTCCCAATATAGCCACACTCGAACTGGAGACTTCCGGCTTGATTCAATGGGTTTTCACATTATGATTGGCTTTTCCAATAATCTGTTCAATCTAAAGAGTGGTGGAAACACAAGGAGAAAGAGAACGAGAGAACAGGCGAAGCGATCAAAAACACACACACACACACACAAGGACTGACGAACGATAGAAAGAGGAGCAGTTGAAATAAGACTGATTTCCCTTTGCACTTCGATGCCACGAAACCTCTAGCTTGAAATTACAAATAAATGGAACTAGACTCCTTATTCATTGTCTTTACAATATTTGAGACATCCTAACATCCTATCTGCCATTCCAGAGAACCAGCATGGAAATTTTGACTCCTGCAGCAAACTGCTCAAAATGGTGCGGCCCAAAAGAAAAAGCCAAGAAGCCTCGTGCATGGCAGAAAACTTAATGCATCATCAATCCACCGAGTTTCCTAGCGGAGAAGGTTAAGAACCAGTATGCTAGTACCCAGGATAAAGACCTATTAGCTTGGCTTGGTACATTCAAGGCATCCATCAAAAGTCGGCGGTTTCTGGAATCCCACGACCATGGATGCCCCTGTCCTGGCCCCCAATTGATCATGGCCGTTCTCAACAAGCCTATTGATATACAATGATCTTCGCCTACCGCTTTTCACAGCCAGTCACATCCTTTAAAAAGTGGAAAAACAAAATTCCTGTGTACCCCCTGAAATATGGGTCTGCCTTTAAATATTCCGCAAATGACCCAAAAAAGATCCCCATCCCTGTAACCACCATTGACCCGCTACTGAGAAGAAGATGATCCACACTTCAATAGGAAGGGGAGTAGAGAAAGTTATCATCTACCGGCTAAATCAAATATACAGCTGAGTAACAGATAAAATCAACCTAAAAAGAACAAGGTTACAATCTTCTGAACCGCCATAAGCCCAAGATATAAGACCGAAGATGAGACTGCCCGTTGGAGATATGTAAAGTGGTTCATGATAAAAACAAATCCCTGTCGCCAGCTAAACTTCATATGTCGCCTACCTACTTAAGATAGGCATGTGTTGATAAGTTCATGGCATCTAGTTTACCGATTACACTAGCATCCGTCTATTGATTAACTGTGAGAAAATGCGACCATCCATCACATACTGGGACCACTTCCAGGAATAAAATTGTGGTTTTGAAAGAGCAGTACTCACCTGAAGACACTACCTACCTTAGCAGCAAGCAATGGGGGACTATTCCACTTGCCTCTAAAAAAAATTCACACAACAGAATCAATCCAACGCCTACTGTTAAAGTCCCTCCACATATTCCAAGATAAAAGGAGAATAGTGGTATTGCCCAAGTAAGTGAACAACCTACCTCTTAGTCTCCAGTCAAAGAACAATCCAGCCAACGCAACACACAACTAAACTCTCGAACCACAATTTCTAGTATACATAATATCTCCCATGCTGAAGTATAATCAGTAAGGACGTGAACGATTTCCACCATGATAATGTCTATCTGGCCCAGAACCTCCGCCATCTCTGTTGCGTCTATCCCCACCACCACCATAGCCACCTCTACCACCCCTGTTGCATTGCAAAGACAAAACCTAAATTATATGCAAGATAAGTAACTACAAACACTACCACAGGAATGGCAAGCAAATCCTTCAGCCCTGGCTCCGATGGGGCTTCATGTACAGAAAGCTAGAAATGAAGTAACTTAGTAAGCGCTCCACTTTCAAAATATACTACCTCTATTGGGCATGCACCAGTTCAGTTCAAACACATATGATTTGAAACATAATGGCATTATTAGAGTTCAAACATATGCGCATAACACATGACTTACCCACGATCATACGCAGGTGGAGCTTTTGGAGCTGACCTCTCCGCCATTGCAACATTTATTGTGTATCCCCTCATTTCATAATCTGGGGGGAAAGAACAGAATAAGTACTTCTACAGACGTAAGAAGATTCTATTAGTTCACTAAAAAAATTGGACACGTACTGTTGAAGAAACCGCCAGCAGAATGTGCAGCAGATGGATCTTCATAAGACAACACAGCATCCCCTTTGTTTTTCCCTTCCTCGTCAGTGTAGATTTTTATATTATATGGCCACTGGTCCTTGTAGCCTCGTTTCTGCTTGATTCTTCCAACCTGCAAAGTAGGTATAGCACAATCATACTTCTGACTATCAGAAATAAATCCAAAAAAACATGCAATAACAATAGAATTACATCATCGAGTAGTCAATGAGGGAAAGAATATAACAATAAGTCATTGAGGAATCAATCATCAATATGTCACTAATATCTTAGTATATATACCATCAAAATCAATGACAAGTGGATATCAAATAGATATTGTTAGTCTGTATGCTCACCAATAATTTCACCAAATAATCACAAAAATAACCCATTTTAAAGTCCCTATGAAAAGCATAGGAGAACATAACTAACAACAGCGTTGAAGGACAGTGCAGAATGTGCTGTCAACATTATTGAGGAATCAATGATGGAAAGAATATAAGAATCAGTTACCAAGGAATCAATCATCGAAAGAATATGTCACCAGTATCCATACCATCAAACTTAATGAAAGTGGATATCAAATAAACATTTACTACTAGTCTGTATGCTCACCAATATTGTCACTAATGACATCAATTCCAAAAACAACCCATTTAAAAGTCCATATGAAAAGCAAAGAATACCACAACAAACAACAGCATTGAAATGACGGTGCAGAATGCGCTGTCAACATAATAGACGAAAAGTTCACTGCTACTTGCATCATCCATGTATTCAACTCAGAAGGAAAAAGGAGTTATTACTTGACCAATGCCTCCAAAGAGGTCCCTCAGTTCATCAGTGGTCACATCTGGTGGCAAATTTGATATGTAAATCCTTGAGTTGTCACAAGTATCCCCACAGTTCTCATCGCACTGCTTCACCTTAGCAGGAGGGACATCAGCGGCAACAGTTCCACCACCTCCATAACCACCCCCATGGTGCCGTGGAGCGCCACTGCCATAGCCTCCATCATACCCTGAGGGTGGAGCCCTCCGGCCTCCAGTCCTTGCATCTCCAACATCACCACCACCACCATAACCACCGGGTGTGCCACTATACATCGGAGGGTATGATGTTGGCCCCCCACCATAGCTTGATGGAGGAGGAACAGCCTCAGTACCATAATTAACATTTCCCCCATAAGCATTTGCAGGAGGCAAAAGATCTGTACCAGCCCCACCATAAGATGGGGGTGCAGGTGGAGGAACCTGGCCGTAACCGCCATCGTCTCTCCCTTGATTACCTCCATAAGAACTACCTCTATCACCACCAGCACTTCTTCCATCATAGCTACCACCTCTACCACCCTCGTAATTTCCACTTCGGCCCCCTCGATTTCCACCGTATCCTCCACCACTACCTCCTCTGTTATAACCACCACCTCCCCGGTCATTACCATTACCGCGCTCACCAGAACCAGTGGGACTGGGTGCTCCACATTTGTTGCACTCGACTCTTCTGGCAAAGTTCAGATTCCCACAGCTACAGAATACACATTGACATCATACGTTATGCCAATACAAAAGGAAGCTCAAGGTTTAGATTCGTTGAAGATAAATTACATTTCCTGAACCATTACATCCACCTGGAGGACCATACGTCACAACAGGGGGAAGGTCTTCGCATCTAATAGACTGAATTACGCTAAGAGAAACAATCATGTAAGATTCAACAAAATTAAATATACCTGGGGTTAGGACACAGCCAATCGCCGTCTCGGCCGCTACCTCCTCGGCCGCCTCCTCTGCCGCCACCGCCTCGGCCGCCACGATCTCCTGCTTTACAAGCGCGAATGACAGAAAATCCAATGGAAAGCAAACGAAAAAGCGGATACAGAACAGCGGAACGGAGGAAACAGCAGAGAACAATCAGATCCGCCAATTGAATACGCGTAAAGATAAGGCAGGTACCTCGATTCCCTCCATATCCTCCACCACCGCCTCCCCTACCGCCTCCGCCCCCACCGCGCCCTCCGCCACCATAACCACCACTTCCCCGACCCCCGCCACCATAACCTCCATCGCCTCCCCCATAGCCCCCTCCTCCGCCACCGCCACCATGGCTTCCAGGGCCGCCGTAGCCCCCAGCCCCGCCTCCGCCGGCGTATCCACCCTCACCGCCGGCGTATCCACCGCCGCCGCCATAACCACCGTCGCCTCCTTGACCGTACATCGCTGACATGTCTCCAAGGATTGCTAGGGCTCCCTTGACAGAGGAGAACGCGAGAGAGAACGAGCTAGGGTTCCGAGCCGACTCAATCGAAGATATTTGTATATAGCCCAAGCCGAGTCGGAGCGCTAAATTAAAAAGTATCTTGTCTCTTACCTCCCCCTTTTTTTGCTTAAATACACAAATGACCCCCGTATTCCCCACTATTTGCATTTATATTTTTTTGACCTTTTTGCCACTGGTTGCTTTTATTTTTCTCCTCTGTCATTCACACGGTCAATTCCGGATAGATCGGTATATAGTTAAGTGCTGCGCATTTTCTTTGGCTAAAATTATGCTTTTTAACTCAAAAAAACCCGCTAAAACATGAACCGACCCGATCCAAATACGAAATTTTCGTATTGAATTGGATTGGACCTCAGCTTATTTGAGTAACAACAAAAAAAATTGAGTATTATTTGGATTTATTAGACTTGGTACCCAAGCACAACCCAACCAATAACCCAAAAAATAAAATCCTAAAAGATCCCTCTTCCACGTCTCTCTCGTTCTGTTATTTTTGTCCTCCATCCAGTCCGAGCGCTTTCGCAGCCTCGCCGAGGGCGAGACCGTCGAGTTCCTGATCGAATCCGACGGCAGCCGCACCAAGGCCGTTGACATGACTGGTCCCGGCGGCGCCACGGTGCAGGGGAGCGGCCGCAGCGGCGGGGGAACACGGGCGAGGCTTACGGTGGCAGGGGAGGGGGCGGGGCTATGGTGGCAGGTCCTCTTCGTCGGAGGAGGAGGAGCCGAGGAACGCCACCCAAAAGCGGCAGCCCTGCTTGGCGAAGGCGGCGTCTGCGGCGTCGGCGTTGGGTTCGTGGTCCCGCTGTGGGGAGAAACGGAAACAAACCCTCTTCCAAACGATGCAGACGCCGCGGAAGCTCAAGGAGTGGAACTTCAGCAACGATACCCAGACAGAGACTAGAGAGAGAAGTGGGTGGACCTGGTTCAATGGGAACTTCACAGTCGGCGACCGTGGCGAATCAACGAGGGCACGCCATGAACGAGACGAGGATAGTGGTGTGTGGGAGAAAGCCCTAGCCTTTCTGCGAGGAAGATGATGAATTCGCAACAATGGCAATGGCGTCTCTATCTCCATCTCTGATTTCATTGTTTAAAACACAAAACCTAACCCAGCCTGATCGTATGGCTTTATCTTGTTCGGGTCTTGTCTTGGGTCGAACACACATGATATCATAAAAATCTGATCCTAACTTACCCATTACCACCCTTATTATAGAGTACTAAGATTTATCCCCTCGAGATACTAGAAGCGTTTGGTTCCCAATCACTCAGAGTAGAAGGATCAGTTTCCAGTTTCAAGAACTTAAAATCGGATCACCTAGTCCTAGAACTAGATCGACCAATCTGACCCTGTTCCTGAGCGATTCAACCAAACTGGTGGACGTGGCGCTCGTTGGCCAAATTGAGGGTCTAGCCGAGGAGGAAGTCGAATAATTTGGTTCAATTCTCTACACGATCCAACGAAACCGTGTAGACGTGGAGCTTGTCAGCCAAATCGAGGGTCTAGTCGAGGAAGAAGTCAGAGTGCACAGCCACGGGAAGGTTGGGGTGGGAGGCGAACAATTGGGCGAGGGGAGGCGGAGGGCAGAGATGATGGGGACGTTGCTGAAGTGAACAATGTTGCAGACATTCTCAACCCCTAGTCGAAGTTTGCGGTGGGGAGGAAAGGGGAGGATTGGGTGTGTTTGGTTCGGCTTTTGGCTTTTGGAAAAAGCCTTCGGAAAAATGTAAAGGCTTTAGCTTAAATAGGTTTGATGAAATGTAAAAATCGTTTGGTAAATTGTAATTGAAAAATGCCTTAGAAAGCAATCTGGGAAAATGTTGTTTAATAAACATATAGCCTCGTTTGGTTCAGTATTTGGAATGTTCATTTGGGCTCTAAAATCCCTTAACTAAATACAAATGGTGTTTGACAACTTTGTTTACTCATGTTAGGGAGATGTGATTGCATTTAGAATGTTCTCCAAGAGACTTTTGGTCAATGTAAGGATTGAGGTGCTCTGAGAAGTTGCATTTTCAAAATGTAACTGTTCATTGCGATTGTTCATCTTCCCCAAAAGCAGGTTCGGTGGCCGACGACCGCCGCCTAAGGGCTTGCTCGACCCCGGCGACCACCGCCCAGGGATCGCACGACCAATATTCCATTATCTTGGAGAGTGACACATATAAAATCGGGTTAATATTACAAAAAAACTTTAAATTGATATACTTGTGACAAATTTATTCCAAACTAATTTTTTAACCACAAAAAACCCCAAATTGATAGATTTATGACAAATTTACCTTATATTAAATTAATTAATATAAAAAATCACAAATTAATACATCTATGACAAACGTAAGATAAAACCCCAAAGTGATACATGTTAGGACAACAAGAATCATCAGATGTTAATGTGGTTTCAAAACACTTGGATTTCCTCTAGAGGCTTCAATTTGGTCACCTCAATACTACAAATGATGCATGGGATTTGCTTGTCGGCCGATATTCCACCTTGGACATTACCTATCAATATCAGCTTTTAGGGAATTTGCATCTCATGTATAAGGAGAAAGGTCAGTCTATCAACAATTTTTTGTCCTCTATACATGCTATTTGGGATCGATTGGCCTTATCTGAGGCGCAACGGGATGCAATTGCTAATGCTTGTAAGTTTTCTTAATATCGTGATCATATGCGTATTATGCACTAATGGTATTTAATGATAAGTTTGAGCTTGTGCAAGCTTCACTTCCTCATCGAGATTCACTACCTCGCCTCAAGGCAGTTGTCTTGGAATTATCAATTCAGAAGACTCGGCTTGCTACTTTGAAGGCACATCTCCCTATTTTGTCCACTCCTACAAACTAGACCTGTCAAATGGGTGGGTCGGGTCGGGTCGGGTTTGAGTCGGGTTATAAATGGTTCAACCCAAATTGACCCATTAACCCATTTATGACCAATTTATGCGCAATGCAATTTTCTTGACTCATACCTGACCCAACCCATACCCAACCCATACCCGATTAGACCCGTATTGCTAAAACATTTTCATATTTAATTAAATATAGGAAAATTCATACTCAAGCTGAAATAAGAGTGTGGAATGAGTGAGTGCAAAATTGAGTGAGGACGAGAGAAATGCGTTGAGTTTAAATCAGTTGTAAACCCATTTATGACCCATTTGTGACCAATTTACGACCCATTTAACATCAATATAAGACTTCTACCCATTTATGACCTATTTACTAAATATAACTAATCCATTTATGACTCATTTATTAATATATGGGTTTAGAAATGAGTTTATGACCCATTTTGACAAATCTACTACAAACACAATGCTTGCCACCACTACTTCTTCCTCATCACTCAGACCATATTGTATGTACCGTCATCGAACTGGTCATCTTGCATCCAATTGCTATTGACAACAACTTAGGCAACCTATAGGAACAAACAACCGATCTCAATATAGTCCACCTGCATGCTCAACCACCACTGCTATTACTATCGAGGGTTCTGCTATCAACTCATATGCTACTTTATCTTTAGAAGATCTATGTTCCTTTTTTGCGAATATGGTACTTCTAGCTACTATGTCACTAGCACTTCTACTCTATCTGTGACTCAAGGTAGTACTAATTCATGGTTCTTTGATTCTACATGTTGCAATCACATGACTTTGAACTCCAATTTGTTCAAGTCAAAGTCATTACTTTCATAAAAACCTACAATTTATACAGGTGATAGCTCGCAGATGATAATTAGTCACATAGGAAACATTTAAACACTTTGTTAGTTCCTAAACTTTCCTTAAATTTAATATATGTGGGACAATTATGCGAATTTAATCTTAACATTCACTTCTCTTTTAATGGTTGTCATGTATAAGATCCACGAATGGGATAGATAATTGGGACAAGCCGTAAAGTGGGATGCCTATTCATACTCATCTTCTTCAAGCTATTGTATGCTCTTACGATCTGTACTGCCATCATCTGAAACTTGGCATTCTCATTTGGGTCATGTTTTTTCTTTTCTTGATTAAGCCTTGTGATTTTTTGTGGTCATCTAGGTTCTGTTGACAATAAACACTTTGATTGCTTGCCATGTAAATTGGGAAAACATCATGCCTGTCTCTTATGCTCCCTTTGATTTAATTTATTTTGACATTTGGGGCCCATCTCTAACTCTCACTATGGGAGGATTTATGGGAGGATATTGCTATTTTGTGATTTTTGTGAATGATCATTTTCGTTGTACATGCCTTTAACTTATGAAAAATCGATGTGAATTGGCTAGTATCTATCGTGATTTAGTTGCCATAATCAAAACACAATTTTCTTGAGATGTCAAGATTTTTTATACTGATAATGTCATGGAATATAGAGACGCAGAGTTTCTTAAAATTATTTCTCAAAATGTACTATTATTCATCGTTCTTGTCTGGGAACTTCCCAACGAAATGGTCAAGTAGAGCGTAAATGTAAACACATCTTAGATGTTGTACACACTTTTCTCGTCTTAGCTAATTATCTAAAACAGTTTTGAGGAGAGGCTTCTCGTGCTGCTATATAAACTACCAATTGTACTTCGTCACCTACTATAGGTAATACATCTTCATATGAGTGCTTGTATGGCAGTATTCCTAATTACAATCTCCTTTTAAGTCTTTCGCAGTACTTATTTTTACCATCTTCTTCTGAAGGAACGCACAAAGTTAGAACCTCATGCTCGTCTATGTTATTTCCTTAGGTATGGCATTAAGCACAAATAGTGTCAATGTTGGGATCTTGTCTGTCATTATCTCGGTATATCTCATCTTGTTACATTTTGGGAACATAAGATATTCTTATCACTTCGTCCTTTCAACTCTTTTTCTATTACTCCCTTCTTTACCAATCCTTCCGTGGATCTATTTCCTAAAAATAGTACGCTTGAATCTTGCTCTTCAAAGTTGTCTTCCCCTAGTGTTGATGTAGGTACCACCTATGATTCGGCTTTGGCAGCTTTTGACATGTCTATATCATTCATAGATTCTCCATACTTGGTTGTTCCCCCTTCTCTAATTTGTTTCACCCGTGTAAGTCAACCTTCTGTTCAGTTTCGTGACTTTCATTGTTATTCTACTATTGCTTCTTTCCACGAGTCCCGCACATATGGAGAAGTTCATATTGATTCTCTTTGACAACAGGCAATGATAGATGAGTTGCACATGTTAGAGAAATTTCATACTTGGTATTTGGTTGATTTACCTCTTGGTAAATCTATTATAGGTTATAAATGGGTGCATAAAATCAAAACCAAGGTAGGCGGTAAGGTGGAACGCTTCAAAGCTCGACTAGTAGCAAAGAACTTTACTCAATAGTATGGGATTGACTACAATGAGACCTTTGCTCCAGTTACAAGTCTTACTTTTTGCTCAAAGTCTTCTTGTCGTCGCATCTATTAAGCAGCGGCCTCTATTCCATATGGAAAAAATGACTTCCATAATGGCAATCTTACCGAGAAAGTATATATGAACCTCCTCCTGGGGACACTCCGACTTCTAATAAAGAATGTCGATTACGTAGAGCATTATATAGACTGAAGCAGGCTCCTCAGACATAATACTATAAGTTCAGTTCCTCCGTGAACCGTTTTGGCATCAGATCTAGTCCCCATAACAATGCTCTCTTCGTTCAACAAATATTTCTTGGGCATATTCTGCTACTATCATGTGTTGACGATAATCATACCGACATTACAAAACTCCAGAATTATCTCAATTAGTAAATTGAAATAAAAGATCTCAGAAGACTCAGTTACTTTCTAGGTTTGGAGGTTGCTTTAGATTCTTTCGGCTATTATCTTTCTCAATCAAAATATGCCACCAAATTTAGCTGTGAGAGAGAGAGAGAGAGAGAGAGAGAGAGCATATCAATTGGTATCAAAGCACTAAATAATATATATATATATATATAGAAGTACTCGGCCGGCTATAGTGGGCGCATGTGCACATTTTAGCCGGCCGAGTGCTTCTCCCACCTTCCTTGATTGGGGATTATGTGTTCATGCATCTTGAGGCTTCGTCAGAGCTCCTCCACGAGCTAACTGACCAAATTTTCACCTTGGGCAATGACTCATGTCTGGCAAAAAAAAAAAAAAGAAAAAAGAAGGAATAAAATGTGGGATGGGCTTTCTGCTCCATCCGTTATTCAATCGCCAGACTAAAATTACCGTCTTTGATCCTTTTGGAAGTTCAAAATAAGAACATAGTCGTTAGACAGACAAAGAGTGATCACAAATATATGAAGTTCGTAAACAATCTATGTGCGAAATTTGACTGACGAAGGGAGTTTGCAGACAGGAAACGACTGTGAAAAAAACATGTGACCTGTAGACGATAGGCCCAACATACAAACCCGTGCAGCAAGCGCTGCAGACGCGACATGAATCCAGAACAGGAGAAGACCCGTAGAGCATAGGCCCAGATAGAAACCCGGACAGAAAGCGATGAGCGATATTTAACGTAATCCGTCCGTCGGTTTCCAGTACAAAACGTCGCCAAACCCCAGGCTGATCAGCAGCAAATTCCAGAATGTCGAAGCAGGGAGAGGTAGTGTGCGTCACCGGCGGTAGCGGCTGCATCGGCTCGTGGCTCGTCCGCCTCCTCCTCGAGCGCGGTTACATCGTCCACGCCACCGTCCAAAATCTCGGTTTACTCTCTCTTCCTCGGTCCTTTCGCACTGCCATCTACTCAATTCATTCTATTATTACTTCACATTCGTTCGTGCCACCATCGTTTCACAGTCTACTCGAGACCTGGCTCGTGACCCACCAACTGGATTTCTCCGTTTTGCAGATGATGATGCTGAGACGAAGCACCTACAAGCTCTACCGGGCGCGGACTCCCGTCTCCGCCTCTTCTGCATGGACCTCCTCCGCTACGATTCCATCCTCGCCGCCGTCCGCGGTTGCGCCGGCGTCTTCCACCTCGCCTCTCCCTGCATCGTCGACCAAGTCCGCGACCCCGAGGTTCTCTTCTCCTCCGCCGTCTAATTTACATGGGTGGATGCCCTTTTGGCACCCTCGCATAGTGAATTTCACGGGGTTACTTTTTTTTGGGTCAATCGGCAGAAGGAGCTTTTGGACCCGGCCATTAAAGGAACAATCAACGTCTTGACAGCGGCTAAAGAAGTCGGGGTTCGGCGCGTGGTGGTGACGTCCTCTATCTCCGCCATCACGCCCAGCCCTTCTTGGCCTGCTGATCAAGTGAAGGCTGAAGATTGTTGGACTGATGTTGACTACTGCAAGCAGAATGGGGTGAGTTAATTTGACCCTTTCAGTGGCTCTGTAGTCCTATGAGTTTCTTTTGTTGTTCATCAAGTGTAAGCTGTATGGGAGTGCCCATTCCACTGTATGTGACCTCGGTTTTCCCCGTTTGAGAGCTAGTTGTGGTATCCTGCTTCCAAAACACTTGCCGAAAAGACTGCTTGGGACTTTGCTAAGGAGAATGGATTAGAAGTGGTTGTGGTGAATCCTGGAACGGTCATGGGTCCTGTCATCCCCCCAAGACTCAATGCAAGCATGTTGATGCTCGTGCGCCTTCTTCACGGTAACTTTCTTCAGCTATTCAGAACTTTGATGTGATTATCATCCGCTGCATCTCTGGTTGTCTGCATTTCTCAATATTTTCCATAGGAAAGTTGATCTTTCTACGTTTGAGTGGATGTAAAATCAATGCTGAGAGGTTAAAATCCCAAGTTTTGTACCATAACTGAGGAAATGAATCCACGTCCATTCGTACGCTTAGAGATTTCCTTTCGAAAGTTCATAGGCACAAATTCAGTTATCTATGATGCACCACTTCTTAAGTTTTCTTCTTATTATTTCCCTTAGATGCTAGGCTAGATTATCATATCTTTCACCTGCTGCGGGTGACTTAATTGGCGTAAATAATAATCTTAAAGAATGTTGGGCAAGCACTATGCTTCTGCCACATACTACAAACAGGAGTATATGCTTTTGCTTGTGTTAAGTTTACACGGCAATGGTTGATAGTTGATATGATGTCATGAACCAAATATTAATCCCAGCAATGCATCATTCCCTCAGCTAGAGTACTAGATATTTGAAGGAGACTTGCATAATGTGATGGAGATATGTCTAGTAGTCCAATCTTCTGAACATAACACCTTTTACTTCCACATATTGAATCAGTGTTAATCTTAATAAGCAATTCATACCTTTCCACAGGATGCACTGAAACATACCAAGACTTTTTCATGGGATCTGTCCATTTTAAAGACGTTGCCTTAGCACACATTCTGGTTTACGAGAATGCATCAGCCAAAGGAAGGCACTTGTGCGTGGAAGCTATATCACATTATGGTGATTTTGTGGCCAAGGTTGCTGAGCTTTACCCTGAATATAACTTGCCAAGGTAACGAGTAACTAATTTGACTCCCCTCGCATGCAAAACAGTTCTACTCCAGGCTCATGCCAGAGTTCCAATCCTTTTTTAAATCTGCATCAGGATCTTCAGATACATCTCTAGGACTTGTAGTTCTAATGTTCATTTTTATTTTCTTTTCTTGTATGACAAAGGTTTACTAGGAGAGTGTTTTGGTCTTAGAATCGGAGCAATTTGAATTTTTTGATATGCCTTCTACGATTGAGTCATGCCTTACTAGTTGTAACCTGAAACATTTGGCTATCAAATAGATTGCCCCCATCATTTCTTGTATACTGATTTTGAATACCCAGAATTTCGTTGGGCTTTTGTGTTGCCTTAAAGGCTTTCATGTTTCCTATGGGTTTCAAAGTTTTATCTGATAGACAAGAGACAGCTTCCCTCACTGGTCAAGTTCAGATAACTTGGAGACTAATAAGATGCTTAACTGCCTGCCTATAATTTTTCATTAGAACTGGGCAAAACTTTCTTGTTAGCAGCTTCTAGACTGTTTCTAAAGAATCTTCACCCTTGTATGTTAATTGCTGTTGCCGAAATTGATTGGAACGCTCTGATGCAGATGCTTCTGTTTGCAGTCTATGTTGTGCCCGTTTCATCTCTGTCACTGGTACACTTCTGCAGGATCTGTATGTGGCTTATGTTGCTAAACTTAGTATTCTGTGTCTCGATAGATTACCCAAGGATACTCAGCCAGGGTTATTGAGGACGAAGAACGGAGCTAAGAAGCTGATGGACTTAGGATTGGAGTTTATCCCCATGGAACAAATCATCAAGGATTCCGTGGAGAGCTTAAAGAGCAAGGGCTTCATTTCATGAAACATATTATCCCAGAGAAGTCTTGGAAACCAACATATGCTGTGATGTATCCTAGCTATGTCCTGTGGTAACGCTGTACTAATGTCGTAACGAGTAATGGAGTCAATGGATGAATTGCCAGTGCACCGGACAAAAGGGTGAATAATCCAGTGCAATCTTACTGTCTTGGAAACTGAGATGCATCCTGGGAAACTCCTTAAAGTCTTTCAACGTCGTCTTTCTTGCTCGGTCCTAGCAATGATTTCATTGTCGATATTCGCTTGTTAAGATGTGACCCGCAGTGTACTCGATCCTCTTAAGTGATCCGCGCCATGATCGTCCAACCGCGTTTAGGATGCTTCGTAACTATCATAGATCCACCCAAAGCCGGAAATCGGGCTAGGTGCATTTGGGCGGCCGTGATATTTCCAATGGGTGTGTGTTTGTGTGGTATTCAAGGGTGGGGCATTTGACTTTTCTACGGCGCCGGCATAGCAAATTGTCGCTGGCGTCGAATGGTGACAATCGGTTAGCGACGAAATTTTTCACGGTCCAGATTTTATCCTCTCGATGCGTGAGGAGGAGACGTTTTCCTGGGGGGAGGGAGTACTACTTAAGCAATTATGTGCAATAGGCCAGAGGAATTAGCGGGACTCGGGCAGCTGTGAGTTGGTGGGGTTGCATCTCGCGGTGGCGGTTTGCCCAGATCCTGTGCAGTTGCGAATGATGGAGAACCGATCGAGCCGTCTCCGTGGCGCCATCTGGACCTGTTCGTGGTTGATATTGCTGGTTAGCCCGTTAGCGGTCGCCGGTTCCGGTCGGGAGGGAGACAAAGTGGAGCTGGTGCTCTACTACGAGACCCTCTGCCCATATTGCTCCAACTTCATCGTCAACTATCTTCCTAAGGTGTTCGACAACGGCCTCGTCTCCCACCTCGATCTCAAGCTCGTCCCTTACGGCAACGCCCGCATCGGGGTCAACGACACCATCTCTTGCCAGGTCCGATTTCCCTTTTGGCCTTTTTCGCCATTTCTTGTTTGTCGGGTCGCGCTGAATTTCGACAATTCGTCGTTCTGGCCGACGGGACGGCCACCTGTGGATGGCGAACGCCCGTCGCATCATCGTCGTCGCACGTCTCTGTTGCCTCTCCGACTTGGCAGGTTCACGTGGCCTCCCTCCCTTATCATTCCATAACTGCCCCCCACCTTCTTCTTCTTCTCTCTCCCGCAGCGGCAGTTCTGGACCCGACGCAGCCTCAAATCCTCAAACAGTCAGCTCATCGTCGATGCGATCCAACATGCCTTCTGGGTCTTACCTAGCCCCCCTTTCTTCTGACATGCCTGTGCTTGATCAGTCTCTTCTCTCCTTCTTCATCTTCCGAAATCGCCTTACCTTCGGGCTCCTCCCACAAAGTGTCCTTGGGTCTGTATTACGAGTCCCTTTGCCCTTACAGCGCCATTTTCGTCGTCAACCACCTCGCCAAGATCTTCGACAGCGGCCTCATCTCCCATGTCGACCTTCGCCTCGTTCCGTGGGACAATGCCAAAACGAAAGGCAACGCCACCTTTGATTGCCAGGTCACGGCTTGCAATTTCGGCCATTTTTTCTACCTTTGGTGATGCTCTTAATATTGATGAATATCTGGACTCCACTAATTTGGATGAGCTTTCTTTATTTTTTTTAGTGTCTACGGTATCTCGAGTTTTATCAATTCAGTGATATGCAGTTCTTTCATTTTCTGTCCTGTCTAGCTTATGCTTCTCTTGTAACTGTTGCAGCATGGACCTTCGGAGTGCTTGCTCAACACCGTGGAAGCGTGTGCGATTGACATCTGGCCTGATTTGGTATGAATCAGCTCTCGTTTAGTCAATTCTTCTTTAGTTACTAGCGCTTTAATTTGTGGGACTATGAGATTTGTTTGGTGGAACCACTGCCAACTGTTCTAAAAATTAGAAGTTTATACGTGATTTAATATTTAATTATTCTAACGGGAATTGACTTTGCACGTTTACCATGTTGTGCGGTACCATTGCAGCCTTTGTCTTTAAGAATGATAATGTCACGGAGTCTTGTAGACATGTCCTTGCTGTTGCTCTCTTCACTACCTTATAGAAATCCTGGGTTTTCCCGAATTCAGAGAGTTCATATTTCTGCAAATTAGATACTAATCATGACCATTGCAATTTGCAACCCATCCTGATGTGGCTTCAGACCTTTAAGTGCATGGCGCAGGTGTGTAAATATTCAATGCTGGTTACGCAGTCATCATGTGGTATAGTCAATAAGGAGATTGGTGTTTCATGTATGTTTATCCATGCAGCTTTCTTATAAGTTGGTTATTGTGGATCTCTTACTGCAGAACGAGCATTTTCCTCTTATCTATTGCATTGAGAAGTTGGTGTTTTCGCACGATTACACCCAGTGGGAATCCTGCTTTGAGCCTTTAGGATTGGATTCAAAACTTGTCTCTGATTGTTATGCCGGCGGACGAGGGAAGGAGGTTAGTTTTACGCCATTTATCTGCTACCGTTTCCACTAGATTATGCGTGTTTGTCTTGACATTTTTGTCTCCGTACGCAAGAATATATGCTGTAAGTAGTCCATGGTGTAGAATCTAAAAGTACAGCTAGATTCAACTGTGTTCTGAGGAGGTACTGTTTTTTCTGCATCAGCGTAGATCATATTTTTTTGTTTAACCTTGGAAACTAAATAAACATCTGCCATAATACGTAACTTTGATAAATTGAGTAATGATGAGATGCAGAAATCTGTTAGTACTTCACCTGAATTCTGATTTCAACACTTGGACCTATAACTGTGGTAAACTTA
Organism: Syzygium aromaticum; assembly: GCA_024500025.1. Taxonomy (NCBI): domain Eukaryota; kingdom Viridiplantae; phylum Streptophyta; class Magnoliopsida; order Myrtales; family Myrtaceae; genus Syzygium; species Syzygium aromaticum. The sequence goes on along the minus strand of CM044886.1, from coordinate 36,559,453 downwards.
GAAGGCATTGATGCCTGCTTCTGATCAATGCTTCCCTTATATCTTCGTTTAGCACCGGAGCACTTTGTTATTGGGAGAGAATGTTGTAGCGATTACATAATGAGGAATCAATTAAAGTTCACGATTGAATTATTTTTTGCACTTGCAACGGAAAATCGCAGTCTTTTTAACTTTGCATACTACAATATCATCTCTTATTTTATGTAGCCCCAGTTGAGCTTGTTTTTCTGATTTTTTTATTCCAGAAAAAAAAGTGATATGTAACTGCACCAAGTTAATTGCATAGTAGTCTTATATAGACTAACAAAAACAAGAATTGCATGATCTCTTGGGTTTCACAGGCTAATCAGTGAGTAGTTCTACACACTGCCTAGTTAAAGCATATACAATTTTATTTTCTAAAACAGTTTGCTGGTTACGTTATGCACAAAATATGTGGCTGGCACTAGAGGCTATCCTCAAGTATGCTCTTTTAACTGATCTACAGCTTGAGCTGGGATATGCGGCTGAAACAAATGCACTTCAGCCTCCTCATCAGTATGTTCCTTGGGTCGTGGTGGATGGCAAGCCGCTTTATGACGTAAGTCTTATATCTTTGTTTGTTAATATTGGAATCATTTCTTCTCATGGTGAGGAATTATGCTTAATGCAAAGATTTGTATCTTCTTTTCAGAGTATAAGAGTAAGCTGTCTCATTCCATATGTCTTCCTGCAGGATTATGAAAACTTTATGAGCTACATCTGTGAGGCGTACAGTGGTACTGCCAAGCCCGAGGCATGCAGTGAACTTTCTGTAAATCGTGTCCAACTAAGGGAAGCGCGCAAAACTCATCCAGTCTGTTACATGAAGGAGAAAATGTCATTACTGGCATTTAAAGCAGTGAGATCAGCTGTGGAGTCAATTTCGGATTGGACAAAGATGCTGCTTGATGTGTAAGAGGGTTGTGGTCCTTTATGTTTTCAGTTAATATCTGTGCTTGACCTTGTTCAGAAGCAAGTTCCATGAGAAGGATCGAAGTTCTCGAGTCGTATCGTAGTACTTTCTGGATCATAGTTATTGTCTTGAGCTGTGAATGGCTGTGGTGTTTCACTGATCTTGACTTTGTTTATATCTTTATATGGTCCACATATTTTAGAATTGGGTGGTTGCATAGTGGACGGCTGCCTCCATATTTTTCTATCCTTGCCTGGTTGCGAGCGAAGGCTAAACTTCGAGGAGAAATTGGATGCTTTGGGATGTGAACATGTAGCTTTGATTAGTGCAGATACATAACATGACGTGCGATCTTCTCGGCACTTGCTGGCGTAGCCCACGTACTTCCACTGTACATGTCCAATTTCTCTCACTTCCTTCGCCTATAATTGCTTCACCTACGTACGTTTTGGGATATTTGACCCACATGCACTCGAAATCTTTGAGAAAGATCATCTCTCTCTTTTCTTGATCCATCGCCAATAAGCTGTTTATCATTCCTGCCCTTCCATCTTCGACCCTCTAATTGTTGAATATTCAATGAGCTAGCTATTAGCACCTGCACCTATCAAAATTCGCACTTCATTCTATGAATCATTCTATGGTAAATCGTGAGTAGCGAGAATAGCTTTGAATTGCCCAGGTATCCTAAGGTGAGGAACTCATATTCCGAAATGATTGAGGAACTCCTTTCTTTGCTCATCGCAAACGACAGATCGACCATCCAAGAAAATCTCAAAGACAGACCGCTGTTAAGGGTAAATGTAACTTTCGATTTCGATTTCGTTCACTTACTCAGCCTGATTTCAATCATCTTTACGCGGGTCACGATGGGCCAATCGTAAGGTTGAATCTATATAATTGTCTCGTAAAATCCATTCAAGAAGCTAAGCGCGAGGCATTAGCCTCTGTTGGGACATGCGAAAGACAGTCCGGAGTGGGTCTCAGTCCTGTTGCATTGTGACATCATAAAAACAAATCATGAAAGGTGGGGGCATAAATATTAACATAGAGCTAGCTTGCTCAGTGGTCCGTGTGAAATCAAGGGCACCGCACTCACTTTGTTCTATGATTAAGATATGATATCATAATTGGTTCTTCTAGAACGATTTCGTCATCAATGATTAACATTGTGATGACAGCTAATCTTTTAAATCACGAGACATGATTCTAAAAATAGTACAATCCCCAATCCCTCCGTTTCTTCAGTTTCACAGGAGCTAAAGCCCCTTCTAACATGGCCATCTATCTCATCTTCTTAATCAGACTAGCCGAATAACTATGGATCTTGCCTATTTGGTTGAGTTTTTGTTTTTTGTTTTTTATTTTTTATTCTCGCGTTTTGCTTTCCCACCAAAACTTCAAATATTATCTAAATTTAAAACAAATTATATCAAAAGAAAGTTATATGTGCGTTTACGGGTTTGACATTTACATATTACAAAAAGTTTCGGGTGTTTCTCACTACAAAGAAGAGTCAAAATGTGCTCCTCGTGAGATTTAGATTAAACTAAAAGCAAAAGGTAGAAAGTAAAAGCCTATTTAAACATTGTCCAATATGCCTTCCTCTTTGTGACAGACAAGCAATTCAACGTTCCTAGATGTTATCAAATTTAAGGAGATCCTACAACAAAGGAAGGTGAAGATCCTGTTTGTCTCCTGTACTGAAGTTCCTACAAATCCACGTACAAGAATGAAGGATTGGACATTCTTTTTCATTGGAACCGGGAACCATACGAGACGATAAGTTTAAAAAAGAAAAAAAAACACGTCGAGAGGCCAACAAATGCACTAAAAAGAGGGAGGGAAAGCAGAGGATATTGTAAAGAACTCAAATCATTGTAAGGTTTTAAATGAGTAGAAGCCAATGGGAGATTAGGTGAGTTTGAATACGAAAGGAAGAGTAGCATTGTTAAATTAGCCAGAAGAAGTCACATTCGCGACTGATTATACATTTTCGTTAACATCAAAAGGGACAGAAGAGTGAGAGCCGATGCCAAGACAAGATTAAACTAGAGAGAATGTTATTATCGGAGTTACATCAACATAGTAATATAGTCACGATTGGCTGTATAATATAAATGCAATTGGATAGGAGACTCCACTCGAGAAGTCGATCATATCGAGAACCTCATTTTACGTCTTGCTGGGGAGTGACTGACGGGAGCATCTTCTTGGAAGAGCAGATTAGAATAAAATGAAGGATAATGTTAGAGAAATGTGCAATCTTGGTTTTCTATCTAAGATTAGACTGGAGAGAATGGACATTTTTGTTAACATCCAATGTGCGATCTTGGAGGCAATGATTGGCTACTGGTCGTTTATCCAAGTGTCTTGGTTTCTACTATTGAAACAAGACACAGCAAACAGGGCAAAGGTTAATTTAGGTTGTGGCTGTCCTCATAGCTAGCGAGCGTTTTCCCTCTATCTTATTACCATAACAGAAATGCGGGGTTCTTGGTCACCTGTTCATTTACGTCTTATGAAAAGGTTAAGCTAAACCAGATCGATGATGGATGGCTGAATCAGCACGATTGAACCCATGTTGCTGCCTTAGAAGATGGAAACATTAGAACTTACATGCCTAGCATTTTTTTCCAAGTTGGATCGTTTGACGAATCCAAATGCATCGGACAGTAATTAGATTGTTGGACTATGATCTGACCTCTGCAACCTTGAAAACTGAAGAAAACTTAAACCAGAAACTGAATGAGCTAAGTTGCAGGAGTAAAAGGTAATTAATCTTACCGAATGAATGCGCACAAGAACAATCTGCAGCACTAAATCTTTACTTGGGGTGATGCCAGACGATCCACAAGGGCATCCCCTACGCTAACAAGTCATAATATCACACCAGCACCAGCATTATCATGATCATCAGCCACTGAATTGTTGTTAATCATTTTGCTGCTCCCTCCACTACTTCCTACCTGATCACTCCCAGCGGCCACCGACACATTCCCCACCGTGACCTTCGCCACTGCCACCGTGACGCCGGCGGGCCGTTTCCGCTTCTTCTTCTTATAGGGAATCCCTCTGGCCTTGGCCTGGCCTTCCCTGACCTCCCTCAAGTATATCCGGACCGCCCTCGCAGCGAACGGGTTCGACTCGGGCCGCCCATTGTTCTCCTCGAAGGCAGCCCGGAGGCGGCCAATGAGCGCGTCGAGGCTGCCCCAGGCCTGCTTGAGAGGGCAGGCGCAGGGGCCAGGCTGGTTGGGGTTGCCGAAGAAGGGGCAGCCGTTCAGGTGGACCTTGGTCTTGCCGAACTGGTCCAAGTACTTGAGGAACTCCAGCACGTGGGCCCCGCTGCATCGGGCCAGTGTTAGCGGAGGCTTGTGGTTCTTGAGGTACTGCAAGAAGGTGTTCCAGTCTCTCCGCTTCTGCGACTCGTACCTGCTAGGTTGGGATGCTGCTGCTGCTGGCGGCGGCGGCGATGACGGTCCCGGAATGGTGTCACGGGTTGTTGAGGTTGTGGGAACTACTAGTACACCGAGCGGGTCAGGCGGTGATGCTCCGGCGCCGGATGCCGAATCCATGACAGATCAGTGATCGGTGATGTGAATAGAAACGATCTTTGTATGTGTGATTTGCTGGCTTTCGTGTTACTCGCTCTCTTTACCAGTTTATAGGACCGACAGTTGGAGAGAATCGTCTTCTGTGAAAACCATGAAAGGAGAGGCTGCTGATGAGTGGATCTTTTCACGGGAACGACTCGGCCTCTGATCGTCTGCCTCCTATTCTTTCTTTATGTTTTACCTCTAGAGAGAGAGAGAGAGAGAGAGAGAGAGTTTTGATGGGGGCAGCAAGGAGATGAGAAAGAAGAGAGAAGGATTGACGATGGGACGGCGGTAGAACGAGAGACGTTTTAGACAACTAACGAATGGAAGCATATAAAAAACATTGGCAGGAAAGAATGGTGTACGATATTGGATGTATTAAAGCATGCGTGAGCCCACATTTCCTCGTTCTTTTTAATCAGCATGTGATGATGATGCAAAACTGTGATTTAGTGGTGAAACCCATCGCCCTTAATCCTTGACATCATCTGGACGAACACTTTGAGAAGGTTTTTGAGCACACAACTCCTAGCCCCATCCTAAATTGCTGCGACTTATCTGTCACGTCCTTGACAACCCACGTCTCTTTTGGATGCTCATCGAGTGATATCAAGAGCCCACATTCCATTATTAACAAAAGCTTACGCCTCGCTATCTTCTGTCACATTTAGTCACCGTTCATATAAGAAGCAATGTTTGATTATCTTCGTGAGCAGTCAAAAAAACTAGTGCTGCCTAACCATGAATTAGTCGTAGTGAGGTTTAAGTCCTTTCATCAAGTTTGAGTGGAAAAACCGCCATGTATGGTATTGCTGCGAACCTCAATAGATATAGATCGTCAAATCTTATAGGTGTCCTGTGGGGTCTAGTAATCCGATGAAATTGATTCTACCCATCAATACAAATAGTTTCCATTGGAGTTGTAAGGATGAAATGAATCGATGGGATTTGGAAATAATTAAGGGATGCCTAGCATGATCTCAGAAGGTGTAATTTCGGAACATAAACCGAACAATGCAATAACGGGAAAAGTGTCGCAAAAGTCATAAACATATTGCATTTGTATCAATTTAGTTATAAACCTTTTAACCTAGTGTCAATTCAATTCTTCTGACTAATTTTGGCTAGATATAACTGATGTGAATGTTGGTCAGCTTATATGATACCATCTACACTGACGTAGATAATTTTCATATTTTTTTTATTTTTTATTTTTTTTCCTTTCTTCTTCCTTTTGCCAGTGACTAACCAACAGCCATGGTCAGGCGTGTTGGCCTCGCCTAGGCGAGGGTCATCATCATCGCCCGCCACGGGTTAGGCTTGGCTGGGCTCGGCTAGGACTTCCCTCGCCAGATCTGGCATGTGAACGTGACAATCGGCAAGGCTGCCTTGGGCTGGGCAAGGAGAGCCTGGCCAGGGCTCACCCACACCTGGCCGGGCCTCACATGTTGTGAGTGACGGTGACCCTCGCCCAGATGAGGCCAGTCCGCCCACAATTGCCTATAGCCGATGGTAAATCACCGGCAAAAGGAAGAAGAAAGGAAAAAATTAAAATATTATTAAGAATTGTCTACATTAACATCATAGTGCCACGTAGACCGACTGGTGTTCACGTCGGCAATATTTGGTCAAAATTAATCGGAAGAACTGAATCGGTATTATATCAAAATGTTTATGACTAAATTGATACAATAAAAAAAATTTAGAAATCAATTATCATCAATCCGATATGCTTAGAACTTTTCAGGGCTTTTCCTTGCGAGAATTGTTCGGTTGTCATTGCGACTTGGAGTGCTTTTTGATTGCGTAGAAGGTGAGAATCAAGAACCCGTGCGATGCGGCTTTTTATGGGAGAGGGATCATGGAAAAGTCTTTGGCCTTTTACTCCGGCCAAACGAAATGTTACTCATCTTTCTTTCTTATTTTTCTTGCACACCCACAGAGGAAAAACAAGAAACAAACTCGTCTGCCGTCGCGTCCTGATGTCTACCAGGAATGACCTTGTCCTCAAGTTTCTTCCTAACAAGACAAAAACTCCTCTGAAATTCCATTTGGAATTTCGGGGGAACAATGATAAACGTTCAAGTCCAACGATTTCTTTTCGGGGGGAGACAATGCGCTCTTCATCAAAAGTCCATACTCGTACACTAATCCCTCGTACTTCGCATAATGAAAGGTCCAAATCAAGAGAGCTAGAATGAGCTCGTTAACACAGGACATATAACTCATCTTCTAACGATGACAGTGTATCCAATCTGAGACAGCATCTTGCATCAAAACTAGCTAGCTAGAGCTAAGCTAATAAGATCCTAATTTTGTTTAACGTCGCGTAAGAAATTCAAATATCCATTTTGACAACCATTCAGTGGAGCCTGGAGTCCGAGATATCTTGCGGTTGGTTCCCAGCACTATCACTTAGTCCCATCATAACACGGCCATCAGCATTGGCACAGCCACACATCCATATGCTCTCTTACACGTGCTTTTCCAAAGTTGGATTTTCTGTGGGATCTTCGACTAATCATACCGAATCTTTAGAAGATCAGTGCAACACGTGATTAGGATTTTTGTGCTGTGATTAAGTAAAGGCGCTCGATAGGTGATTAATTTCGATACTGGACAGCTGCTATGGTTGCTCGTGATGTCCTATGTAAATAGTGCTGACGTGGTTTATCAAATTACCGTATGTAGCTGTCTAATCTATGGGAAAATAGATTGACGTCTAGAGTGTCTTTTCAGTGTATGAGTCCAAGAAAAGATGCTTTCTTTGAGGTACACTATCGCGATCTGGGCACAGCATTTTTCGTGATAATCCATGAAAACTTTAAAAACAAGAAAATCGACACCCGTGAAAGAACACTATTTTGCTAGTGTAGCCTCTAATGCCGAACGATAGGATAAGGCACGAATATTATAATGGAGCAATCAATCTCTTGCCCCTTTGCCGTGAACTGACCGCTTGGGACTTTGACGAATTTCGGACTTTTTAGCAAATAGAAAATTAATTGAAGGGTACGGTACGTGGGGGTGCGCTCTTTTTAAAAATTCCCAATTGCTTAAAATCCTATTTTTAAGATTTTCTTCTTTTGAAATTTGAAACCTTCCGAATCCTGGGCAGAATCAAGAGAGATGGGCAGCGACCGGCCCGCCACACCATAGCCGTTGGGCGTTTGTCAAGATTTTTATGAATGTTATCATTTTAGAAAGTATATTTTGCCATCAATTAGATCAAACGTAAAATTTTGATGAGCCCATCACAAGTACTTCCACCTTAGATTTCAGTTCAATTGCACCATTGAGAGTTGACTTGTGAGGAAACCCCGGCGAGGATCTCTACAGCATATATATAGCGTGCACTGATTCTGAATCGTTTGAATAAAATTCATCATCAAATTTTGAGCCACATTTTTTAGGACAAGTATCTTGTTACCACTTTATTCCAATTCACTAGCTCTGTCTTCGCCCCTCCTTATGGTCAGGGAAAGGGTGCTCTTATTCGACAAAAAGCCGAGCAGCTGCTCCACCTCAAATTCTAGCGTTTCAGGGCGAGTAAGTATTCTCTTAAATGAATTCAGACTTTAGTTGCACGAGCAAGAATCCCCCTTGGACATGCTCCAGAAAGAATTAGCTTTCAAGACGATTCGTATTCATGTACCATCGATGGAGCAGAAGACGATGTTGCCTAAGGCTCTCTTCGTGCCATCAGAATTTGACATTACATAAGTTATATTGATTGGCCGATCAATACGTGACGCCTGGCCTTCAAGATTTTTCTCTAGGACCCTCTGTGCTCAGGACAAAAGATGTCACTTTCATGGCCCCATTATTTTACCCTCTCTTTTTTTTTTTTTCAATCCCCTTTTTTTTGCAAATTATGCAATTAATGACCTCCTAACTCCTGACCCGGAACCCACAAAAAAGAAAAAAAAAAACAAATAAATGGAGTTGATACCGGAAGGATCGATGGGGGTAGGCAGAGAGAGAGCAGTGCTGTA